>MU226547.1:2165973-2203479 GCA_018584345.1 Thuja plicata | reverse complement strand
ACAACAGTAATGAATGATATGTTCACACAGAAATGACAGAGAGTTTCTTTATGCAGAGTATACATCTCAGATTGAGGTTTTGAACAAAAGGATATGCATTCATGTTAATGATACTGAGCAAGCATCCATGATAATCATTGTTTACAGATTAGGGTTTCAATTTAAAATTCATGGGAGTCACGAGCCCGTGCTCGAACCCCATGGGTTTTTTCTGATTACAATGTTCCAAGATGTAAACAACATGATCCAAACTGTTATGTATATGATGCCTAAAAATGCTCCAGAATATTCACTGATGTAACCTGTTTGTGTTTTTTTTTAAGACAGCGAGATATCATCTCACGGAAATAGGTTTATGTTTTCCATATTTTATGGCATTCATCACACAGCGGTAATGATGTTTTATTTTAAAACATTAAGACAATGTAAATGGTACACCCACAGTCGACATCAAACAGAATATGACAACATTCATCAAACAGCAGATAAAGATAATGATAAATGCAGATAAGTTCATTAAATGAACGAAGAAATGGTAGAGAGACCAACTTATCTGTAGATGCATGGTGTTTTTTCTCATAAACTACAAGTGTTACTGTAGCAACTCGCATGAAAAGTGTGAAGCTTATGATTGAAAGATGTCATAAAGCTCAAAATTTTGCATACCCACTACATCTTTCAGTCATAAGCCTACATATTTAATGCTGAAGAAAATCCGCATGGCAGTTGTTTTCGAGAAGGAGAAATGCAATGGTGGTGTCTTCATGTTACACAGACAGCTGGGGATAAGTCTCAAGCTGTGGAAGAGGATATCCCCAGTTCGTAGTCAAAGAGTTCATGGGATTGACACCTCGGCCACAGCTCCAAACCATTCCAAGGTGGCCGTGGTCTTACTTACTAATGCAGTGGAGGTACCAACAGACAAGAACTCCCCAAACCTTCAGATAGACTGCAGATTCAAAACCCGTGATGGGGATAAGTTAAAGAAAACTACAAGTCATTGTTCAGCGCCATATTTCATGGCACAACATCTGCAGAATCCCAGCATCAAAGCAAATGACAGATGCAAACTTACAGTCGGGGCTCGAGTTTGAGAAATTTTGAAAGCCGCGGCCTTCAGTGTAGAGTGAAGATTTAGTTGCATTGACTGAGTTTTCTTGCATTTCATTCAACAAACTCCAAGTTTTCTCCTTGCAACATGGCAGATTTCACAACTAAGCTCACAGTTTTCACTTGCAACATGGCGGCAACACAGAGGAAAAAAAACATAAAAACCCTAAGATGCAAATGAGGCCGACAGATGAAATGCATTGTATTTTACTAGCTATTGAGTTCCGTTGTCAGTAGAGTAAATGCAATGTCAGTGACAGTGCATTGGTATTCTTTCAAAATTTCCACCTTGGTACTTTAAGTGTCGTGATAACTACAGATCACCTCTTCAATGAAAACAGTCATGTCGAGACAACACATCATAAACTGCAGTTACTTCTTAAATGGTCGGCAATGGTGTTTACAACTATGGTCGAGTCAAATGCCGATAAGTTAAAAATAAGCTTTGCAAAGTAGAAAATCAGGTTTTTAAAAATTTTTTCTCACATTCAAATTCCATGTGTTCGATCTAATATAACCTCCATAAAGGTGATTAGGGTCATTCAAGTGTGGGGTTATTAAACTTAGAGTGATTTAAGATGGTTTTTTAAAAAAAAACTTATGTTTTGGAGGGAAAGACATTTTGAATAAGCCATGTTGGCTATTTAGAGGTTTCGGTTTTTCATTTTGAAAGGGAGTCAATTGGAGGGGAGGATTAGTATTAGTGAATTTTCAAGTTCCTACTACTGAAATCCATTTTTTCCTTGTATTCCATTGTAGTTACATTTGTGTGATTCCATTGTTATGTAAGAGAATTTTATCATTCCTTAACATGATTTTGGGATTCATGAATGTAGTTTGCACACAGACTTTTGGAGGAGAATACAATTGCTTTATATAGACATATTCCTTGTTGTGATCACTGCTCAAATATCCTGTTTTCAATTTTATGCATGTATGAGTAATGCTTTTTGCAAATATATACTAGTGAATTATAGCAATTCCTATTCTATATTGCAGAAATATAAGCCTTTTGTAGAAAGTGCATATTGTTAATGGGAGAAATATTGCTTGTGGTGAAAACCCTAGTTATTCCCTTTCAATTAGCCTATGTATTGATCAGTGAATGATAATCTGAAAGATCCATCAAAATATGATAAGTATAAGTCAGTTTGAAGCTTCATAAAAGAGTCTGAATATCATTGGTGTATCACCTTTCTATTATGCAAGTTTAGTTACAAACCTCTTTTCTCTTTTCCTAGTTCAGTTTTTTTTCAATCAGGAAGTGATACACCATATTTTATAGGAACCGGCCTAGAATCCGGAGATTCCTCTTCACTCATAGCCTACCCACAGCTAGGAGAGGTTTCCATGGTTAGGATGGAATTGTCGTGTAGGCCTAATGCCTGAGTTAGGGTGACAATTCTAAGCCTGAACAGCTTCATTTTTAAATTCTTAATGGTTTAACTTTTATAAGTGTTAGAAAGTGAAGATATAGTGAAAAATGATGATTTTAGTGTGAAGTTTGACAAAAAAAGTAACCCATTATTGCAGGATCAAGATGCTCTCATCCTACTCATCTAAGCAATTGTCAGTGTTGTCATCTAGTTGAGAAATGTTTTCTCCTTGGCATTTTACCATTGTTATCAGTAGTGTTACTATGTGTTAAGTTTGGATGGGAGAATGATGTTCCATCATCCCATTCTTGTGTGGTATTCTGAGAGAATGCAATCATCGGTTTGTATTCAATCATTTTCAAGCGTTGTTTCCTCTCTCGTAGGTCCATTGTGGGGGATTTACCTCATGGTTGTTTAGTCTTTTGCTAGTATATCCTTGTTTATGCAATGGTGAAGTCATTGTTGTTGTCATTATGTCACCCATGGCACTTGTTTGCATGTTGTAGTGCAAGAGTGATATGTTATGTCATGTTATTGATTTTTTGTTGTATTTCAAAAAATAAAGTTGTTTTTCCAAGTTTTGCCATGGTCCTTTGAATATGTGAGCACCAAACAAAATACTTGGCCACATGTTGAGTTCGGAGTGCGGAAAAGTGACAAGTGCATGTCACATGTCACATGTTAGTAAGAGATGAATAAAGAATTAGAAGAATAATCACATAGAATTAGAAGAATAATCACATGCATGGAAGAGGGGAATTAAAAATCAGAGGAAATGTTAATGAAGTTGGGAATCAAGGGATTAGTTAAATAATTAAAAAAATTAATTACTAATCATGATTTAGAAGAAGTGGGATATTAGGCTAAGGTTAAGTTTAATTAATTAAAATTTAGAAGAATAATCATAATTGTAATTAATTATTAAATTAATTACTAAAAGGATAACAATAATTAATCAAATGTCATTTAATTAATTATCAAGCTTTAGAAGAATGATTGAGTACAAACTCGATAAATTTGCATGGTTGAATTTAGGTTGTCTATAAGTCTAAGATGCATGCCTAGTTTTTTAAAGCAAAATATTTTTCTGTTGGAACATTATGCTTTGGAGATTTAGCACGATGTAAAGAAACAACACAATCTTGATGAAACCCATCCACAAAATTAATCAGAAAGTATTGGATTACTTTTTCAATTTCAACAAGGAATTCTACTAAATATACCACTTAGATGATCCTATCAACATTGCTAGCACATCTTTCTAGGTTCAAGGACAATATTTATCTTTTGGTTTTAAAGCCTTGAGCAGGATTTGTTTCCCTATCTCCTTCAACTCATTCCTAAGACTGTTGGGATGATGGAGAGGTGTGTACTGAGAGGGGAGGGGTGAATCACTACCCTTAAAAACTTTTATACTTATCTTTGTAACCAAATATTCTGTAATAACTGACTGAGTAGATTGCATACACCAAACATACAATGTCACTACTAAAATGTAAATGCATGCAAAGTAAACAATACACATACATGAAATTTAAGTACTTGTCACTAGTATTTTGGTATCGCAGAAAACCCCTATTAGAAGGTAAAAACTGTGGTGGGGATGAGACCCACAAAACTTCACTACTGGAGTAAATAAGTAGCCTGTTAAAGCTTACAAAGATTGATCACTTCTGATGATCTTACCCTGTTAGGAGTAACAATGAGATCGTTTAGATCTACCTCGTGAGAGGATTTAGAAACACAAAATATTTGTGCACTCAGTTAAGAGATTTACATAAAGATGGTTAAGTCTACTTTGTTAGGAGATTTTGGGGTCTATTACAATTGTTAGAGAGTAACAAAATTGTGATTTGAACAAATACAATCTCACTATTGTTGATACAGATCCTTTAAGTGCATATAAAATATATCACCTTACTATGAATGATAATACCTTCTACTCTGTTATGCTCGGTAGCCTTGCCTCTGTTCTGAAAACTGATTATTGCAATGTAGTCTTTGTCCTAAAACCCTTGTCTGATATCTTATGTCTGTAGTATGGCGGCTACTTGATCATTGCTTGATCAACATACATTACAAAATGACATCTTTACATTATATATCAAAATCCTTGACCTAATTAGGATTTTACAATAACATCCCTAACCCAAGATCAATAGTGTACATAATTTACCTTGATCATCTAAACATAGGAGATATAAACAATTAATGTTGTGAATCCATAATTAATGTTCTCCTCGATCGTTGTAAATTGTTTTATCTAGGTCGGCAAAAAAATTGTTACCTAGATTGATGTCTCATAACAAACTTTTATGTGGCTTCTGGTCCACTAAGTAAATGTTGTATCTCAGTGCTTGGTGTTGTCTGTGTATGTCGGTTATACTGCGTGTCTCATTTATACTATGTATCTCGGTGTAGACTACTGCTCGGTAGAGTCTATCTTCTCGGTAATCACTGCACTCGGTTAAATCTATGCGTGATCAGTGCTCTCAGTTAACTCTGTACTTCGGTGATTATACCGACTGGTCTATTTGTGACTCTATTACCGACTATCCATTTGACTGCGTGAATACTAATGACAACCTTCAATGCTCATTTGAGTAACATTCTCCCCCTTTGGCGTTAGTATCAAAAACTTATCATTTACAAATTACTATACATAGTGACTCCCCCTTTAGTCATGCTCAGTATATGTATATGACTCTTCCTGATTATAGTTTCCCCCTTTACTATACTTATATACATATATTTCCCCCTTTTTTGAAAATAATGACAAAAGGAATAAAACTTATAATTTGTAAAAAATATTAGGATGAGGTTGCTTGATATTTTCCAGTAGCTTCTCCCATTCCTCCTTTAAATGTTCAAGGGTCAATAGCTCTAAGTTTATTTGAGCATGCATATCATATATGCTTTCTATGAATGATAGTTTTGGAGTGGCAATCAAATTCTTTGCCAATGTCACATGTTTCTGCATCATAACTAAATGTGGTAGTAAAGTTGCTTGTAGCTTAGTTACATGGTCTCTGATATTGTCCTCTTCTTTCTTCAAATCTAGTCTCAACCGCTGGTTTTGGAGAACCCTGGTGTAATGCATCTGCAATGCATGTAGCTCGGTTGATAGATTATTTGCACTATCTGTTAGATCTTGATCTAATTTCTGCATCTTTTCACTAATCTCGGTAGTGAAGTGATCTAAAGTGCATAACTACTGTAGAATTGTAATGGATTCAGATATAAAATTTTCTAATCCATTTACAAATTTAGACAAAGCTACCTTATTTACTGCCATTGCTTGGTTGATCTTTTCAGTAACTTTATATTGTATCTTCTTTTCTACTCTTTCTTCCAATTTCTGCTTGACATCAATATCTAGTTTGTTAATTACCTCGATGAGCAATGCAAGTTGATCAAGTATGGGGGTTGATTCATCTATGTTCACATCAGGAACAACTTGCATCTGAATCTTCTTAGTGGTCTCTAGCACGTACACTTTTGCGTTCTTGCCTCATCTTATCCTATGCTTCTTTTTGGGTGTAGAGTTCACCATACCTTGTCAAAGCTTCAGGGTCAAGTGTATGTGGATCACAATCAGGGATATCAATGATCTCATCAAATGTCACGAGACCCTTGCTTCCTTTCTTCTTTTTCTTTTTCTTCTTCTTCTCTTTGGTGCCTGATGAAGGAGATAGTCTCAATGCTAATTGAGCCTTTTTCTCGATTTCTTTCTTTGTTGGCTCAGTACTCGGTATGATGACTTGGGAAGGTGTCTCAGTAGCTGACCTGGTGTCAGTAGTAGAAGTATCTACCATCGATGTTTCTATGTTACCTTCGCCTTTTTCTCATGCAACAGTGGTATCTTTAGGTGCATCACCTTGTGTTGTTCCACCACTATGCTCGGTCTGTGTACCTTGTGTATCACCCTTGTCTTCATTTGTGTATGTAACCTTCTCGGGTGTCTTATGTTGTGCTTCACTCTCTATTTCAATAGCTTGTACCAAAATAGGTAACTGGCCTAGTACCACTGCTCAGGCGACCTCTGTAGTGTCTTTCTCATCTATTGTCTTGGTAGCTCCGATTGAATCATCTTCTTTAGCCTTATCATTAGGATCACCTTCAGTTATGTCTTTTATTGTGATCTCTGGATGACCTAGATTTTTCAGTAGTTCAGGAATACCATCTAGTACATTGTCAACAGTTGCATCTTCAACAACAATTGGTTCTATGCTCAATTGATGTCCCTCGATATCGACTGTAGATACAATGTCTATTGCTTCCTTAGTGTCCTTGATTTCCTCGGGTGGATCCAATAGCTTGTTCCATATTTGGGTGCTCTCTATATCCACTTCCTTCAAATTTCCTTGTAGGATATTCAATGTGCGTACCTTCATTGGAAATTTCTTGGCATACTGCTACATAATATCATTGATTTTCTCTATTGTACAATCAACTTTAATTAGAGTGAGAGTTGCCTCTCTCATCTGTTTCTCGGTGGTAAGTGCATATTGTGTTGATATCTTATCATATAATTTAGAGTGAATGTAAGTAGCAAATTCAATAGGAACTTGTTTGAAGTTGATCATCATACCTATAATTTCTTCTTCAAGTTTATCTTTGTGCTCGGTAGTCAGATCTATATATGTATGTATCTTAGGATGTCCTAATTGTCCAATTGTTCTAATTGCCTCTGCAATTTCATCAATGGTATGTGTTGTTTTATTCTGCACAACCTTAAATTGATCAGGATTATCGTCAGAATCATCCTTGTCATCCTTGTTCCTCACATATTTATTTCTTTGTCTTGGTGTTGGATTCTCGGTAGTGCCCTTTTGTTTCCTTGTTTGATATGTGAACTTCGATGAGGGCCTTGTTATCTTTTCTATGCCTTTCTTTAAAGGTGGTGAATTTGTAGTCACCAATTGTGATCTTGTCTTTGGTTGAGACTCGGTCTTTATGGTTTTGCCCCTTTTGGCCTCAGGTGCCTCAACTTGTGCTTCATCAAAATCGGTGGCATCAACATCTTGTTCAGTTTCTTCATCTTGACTGACTGAGGTCTGCTCCTTGGTATCATCAGCTGACTTGTCAAATTCTTCAATAGTGATAGAAAATTTTCTTTTTAAGGTCTTGACTATCTTAGTCTTTTTCTTGCTCGGGTCTCTACTTCATCATATGTGCCGAATCTCATGGCTTATTTGTCAACTGGTTCATTTCACAATTTCTCTATTGCGTCAAAAGCAATGTCAATGTCTAACTCATAATCCATCAGAGGTAGCCAAGTTGTCCTCGGTTGTGCTACTTTGATGAGAGTAGTATCTGTGTCAACTACAAAACATATTTCATCCTTGTATTTTTCTACCAATTGCACTGGAATTTGAGTTCTCTTTTCCATCCTAGCTTTGAACTTAGTAAAATAATCATTCATAACTGGTTCAAAGTTTGTGCCTAAACTTGTAATAAAATCACCGATTTGCAATGTAATCGGTCAGTTGGTTTTCCATTTCAAAGTACCGACGGAGGGAAAAAAAATTTTTGGGTAGAAGAATGTGCATAGAATTAATGAACCAAACTTACAAGTATTCGATTGTGCTGATATGATAGTTTTCATATTCTCTTCAAGTTGCCTCTACAACATCTCAACGAGATCAAGTTTTAAACCTTTCTTTACAATCTTGTAAGAAATGTCAACAGCTCCGCGTGCAACGTTGTTTGGTCTACTAGATTGGAATATCTTGTAACCAATAACATAAGCATTGAACCTAATTTTAGGATCACCGATTGAGTTGATCTTTAGACCTCTTCCGTTCTACTCGGCTGCTATAAGATTTTCTATCTTGGTTCTTGGCGGGTGCCTTAGGGCTTTTGATTTGTCAGATATTGGATGCCTGGTTACCATGTGAATAACATCTTTGGTTATCTTCTTCAGTTCATCTAGCTAGATCTTTCCATTGTGTACTCTCCTCGAAACAATGCGTAACCACTCGGTTTGAAAAACCTTCAGAAAATTTAGGGTTTTGGTTAACCCTTTGACCTCTAGATGCTTATGATCATCTTTTAACTTCTCATCTATGCATAGTGACTGGTATGTAGATCTAAGCTTGAAATCCCCTATTTCACCTATCTTACAGTGAATGTATGCACGCACATCTTGAACCAACAGAACCCTAGGCGGAATCGATGAAAATGCGCCTTTGTCATCAGGTTGGGCTGCAACCTGCGGATGTATCTTGTAGTTCAACTTTGTGCAAGTGGAGTTCTTAACAAGAACAACATTTTTCTCGTTCTCCATCTTTGCCTTCATAGTTCAAGATGAGGATGCCATGATTTCTGATTTAGGATTTCCACAAAAGTGTTTGAATGACTCGGTAAGTGCAGAATGTGTAACGACTAACCTCTTAGCTGCTCGGAAGAGACTTAGAATCTTTGCAGAATGCTCGAAATACTCTACTTCAGATTTTCTCTCAAATTCTCTGCTCTTCTTTGTGATCGTTGTATGAACAAATGAGTTCCCAACGATCGAATTTATAGCAAATGACTTTGGGCAACGCAATAAATGCTCGTCACCAACTACTCGGTGGACAAACATTATGCTCAGTTAACACTAACGATACTTCAACTCAGTGAGTATTACAAATGCTTAGTTGCCTTAGCAACTCGGTTGTCTCTCACATATTCACCGACTGACATTACTAACTCCGTACATATTAACAGACTCAACTAGGTCAAAGTAATCAAAAATATAATACCACGTTGCATCTCAATTCATGCTAATTTGGCATTTGTACAATGAATACAGAAACTGATGTAAGATATAGCTTTGCAAAATATAGTTCCTTAGCTGCTTGTATTGCTCAGGTGGAGACGGTGGAACCACCTAATCCATCAGATGAGGTGTCACCGACTATTGTGCTTGGTCCTGCATTATCATTTGATGCTTTCCTCCACATTTGATTTTGATCCTCATGATTTCTTCGATTGTATTGCCATTTCCATAAGTATTTATTCGGTCTGCACAATCTCTGCTTAAGTGACCGACTTTGTGACAGTGAGAACATGTCATATCAGAGTTTGACCAATTCCTAGACTTAGTTCGCCATTGTCTCATACAGTTTGCTGCTATATGTCCATATTTTCCACATGTTGTACAACTACCCCAAGTGCTATAATCCCAAGCATAAGCATTACCTTGTCTTCTTGGTGGATTTACCTTTTTTTGTCCTTTAGGCTTCCACATTTGCTTTGTGTTTTTCCTGCATGCTTGTGATGTATGACCATGCATGTTCCAATTTTGACAGTATTTATCCATGTATGGTTTCTTCTGTGGTTTGTTCAACTTGGATCTACATTCATGTGCTTGATGTCCATGCTTATTACAGCTATAACAAATACCATTAAATTTAGGAGGGTTTCTAGGAATACCTTTTACTTTGCTCTTGCAAACATTTGATGTGTGGCCTGGTTTTCCACAGTGATGGCAAGAGGGCTTCTTAGGCTTCAGACTTGAGTATACATTCCTTTGTTCAGTTTGATTTGACGATTCTCCCTGCTCAGTATACCCTAATTTGGTATTATTGTTCAGTCTTCTTTGATAGTTCATAAACTCATCCATTCTCTTAGTACTTTCTTCAGATCTCTTAATCACTTCATTATGTTGTAAAATCTTCACTTCATTTCTTAGTTTTTCATTTTCTTCTTTCAATACACCAATCTCTTCTATTCTTCTTGCAAGTTTAGTATTCACTCGATTTGCCTCATGATTCATAGAAACCACTTGATTGGTGATCTAAAAGTAATGTTCAGTAAGTCTCAATATCTCAGATTATTTTTCTTGTAACTTTTCAGTCATTTGTCTTCTATCATCAACAACCATGTTTCTATCTTGTTCAGCTTTCTTTGCATCGTTCAAGACTTCAACCATTCTAACCATTTGTATATCTTGACCGATATGTAGTGCTTTCACTTGTTCAGTAAGTTGTTGCTTTCTCTTAGATAGCTTTGATATGATTCCTTCGGATGCATCATATATGCTACCAGATTCAGATCCAGATGTGTCAAATGGGTCATGAATCTCTTCTTCCTGATAATCAGTCTCACGAAAGCGAAGTGAAATGTCCTTTATCTTACTCAACATCTCCCTGAGTTTCTCCTTGGATTCTTTGTATTGTTTGACATAGATCTGCAACTGTAACTTCTGATTTTCAATAGTTTTATCAAGTGTATACCTTTCCATTGTAAGATCTTTTCTCTTCAACGATTAAACCTTCTAAACACGAGAACTAGCTCTGATACCAATTGTTGGGATAATGGAGAGGTGTGTACTAAGAGGGGAGGGGTGAATCAGTACCCTAAAAAACTTTTATACTTATCTTTGTAACCAAATGTTCTGTAATAACCGACTGAGTAGATTTCATACACCAAACATATAATGTCACTACCAAAATGTAAATGCATTTAAAGTAAACAATACACATACATGAAATTTAAGTACTCATGACAATAGTATTTTGGTATCTCAGAAAACCCTTGTTAGAAGGTAAAAACTGTGGTGGGGATGAGACCCACAAAACTTCACTACTGTAGTAAATAAAGTAGCATGTTAATGTTTACAAAGATTGATCACTTCTGATGATCTTACCCTGTTAGGAGTAACAATGAGATCGATTAGATCTACCTCGTGAGAGGATTTAGCAACACAAAGTATGTGTGCAATCCCTTAAGAGATTTACATAAAGATGATTAAGTCTACTCTATTAGGAGATTTTGGGGTCTATTACAATTGTTAGAGTAACAAAATTGTGATTTGAAGAAATACAATCTCACTATTGTTGATACAGATCCTTTAAGTGCATATAAAATATATCACCTTACTGTGAATGATAAAAGCTTCTTTTTTGTTCTACTTGGTAGCCTTGCCTTTGTCCTGAAAACTAATTACTGCAATGTAGTCTTTGTCCTAAAACCCTTGTCTGATCTCTGATGTTCGTAGTATGGCGGCTACTTGATCATTGCTTGATCAACATACATTATATATCAAACTCCTTGACCTAATTAGGGTTTTACAATAACATCCCTAACCTAAGATCAACGGTGTACATAATTTACCTTGATCATCTAAACATAGGAGATATAAACAATTAATGTTGTGAATCCGTGATTAATGTTCTCCTCGATCATTGTAAACCGTTTTATCCAGGTCAGCAAAAAAGTTGTTACTTAGATTGATGTGCCATAACAAAATTTTATTTGGCCTCTGGTCCACTCAGTAAATGTTGTCTCTCAGTGCTCAACGTTGTCTGTGTATCTCAGTTATACTGTGTGTCTCGGTTATACTATGTATCTCGGTGTAGACTACTGCTCGGTAATCACTGCACTTGGTTAACTCTGTGTGTGACCAGTGCTCTCGGTTAACTCTGTACTTCGATGATTATATCGACTGGTCTTTTTGTGACTGTTACCGACTGTCCATTTGAGTGCTTGAATACTAATGACAACCTTCAATGCTCATTGGAGTAACAAAGACAAATCACTATGAATAGAAAAAAGAGTGGTTTAACCAAAATGACAAGGTTATGCACTAATACGTCTTACAATTTATGAGGAATTTTTTACATCACATAAAATATGCAAAGTTCTATTTCACTACTTGGATCATCATCCAAGAGTTGTATGTTGAACTTGAATCTTCATCTCATAGTGATGTTTCCTTGAGTGATACTGAGACTTTGATGTATCATCTACAATTGTGCACACTCTTTCAGTACCTTTTGCCACTTTTGAGTTCAAGCTGCTTATGTTAGAGCTTCCAGTGGTTTAGTACAAGCAGCTATTCATTATCTTCTAGATACAACTACTTGGGATGAGTACAAAATAGATATTAAAGGATTGTTTCATGAGTCCTATCTTGTAGGAACTTGAAGGACACTATTCAAGATATTCATATTCTCTTTGATGTTAGATACTACAGAGTTGCATCATCTTATTCAAATGTTATGAGGGCGTCTTCAGACCATCTTGTTCCTTTTCTACATCAATATTTGTCACAATTTGGCATTGGTGTGGAAACATTTAAGCAACAATTGGAGGAATCATTATTGATGTTTTTGTTCCTCATATTCCTTTCACAAAAGGGAAGACAACTTGCATACTTTTGCAATCCCAATTCTTCCTTAAGGGAGGAGTGTTGTTCGAAAAACTTGGACTATCTTCAACATTTGTTGTCAAATTATTCTCTTAGGGGAAGCATATTTTTCCTCACATGGTTGAAAGTATATTTTACCCTCATTTAGGTGAGAGCTTTTTCTGACAAGGTTTTCTCCTTTGCTTTATGAGGTTCATTTTATTTGGTACCTTATCAAGCCTTGTTGTTGGGACCACTCTTTTTCTTCACTTAAGATACACCCAATGGGGGTGTTGGTGTATAATTATGCTTAAGTGACAAGTTAAATAGAAAGATGGTTAGGTTGTTGAGAAATTTGATTTAAACCTTTCCCTCCAAAATTGAGGATTTGGTTGTTCATTTCTCCTTTATATTCACTTCATTCCTAATGCAAGTGTATCACCTTCCATTTGCCTTTAATTTCCAATCATGTGATGTTTTTATTTCACTTAGTCTCTAGCTAATTTCTACAAATTTAACATACGTGACAATATGATTAATACCCTTATGTAATTACCATAATGCCATTACCTGTGGATTATGCCCTCCAAATGAAGGATTGCAAATTGGATGGCTTCCTCATCCATCATAGGGTTGAGTGGATTATCTGTCCAACTTTTTGACCCAAACACATGTAGTAATAATTACTTATACCATCAAGATGAGGGAGAATCAACTTGTTCAATCTTTTCTACAAATATCGATGGAGTTGCTATGTAGGCCTTTATTCTATTGTTGGTCCATTTCATTATATAAAATAATGGTAGCTTGTGAAAGAAATCTTATTTCTAATGTTATGATCAAGACTTGTATATTCATCCATGAAATGTGCTGATGACATATGTTGCTATTTTTTTCTCCTCTTGGATGATCCCTCCACACTAGGCAAAATAGTAGGTGAAAAAGGTCTATCTATTGACTCACCTAAAACTCAATTATTATTGTGTGATTTTCATGACCATTCTAATTTGAATAGTTTTTTTCAGCTTTGAATTTTTATGTGGGTCTAGCAAAATTCAAAGTGACACTCATCTTTTGCATTTGTTACATCATCAAGATGGGAAACTAACTAGTTTGATCCTATTTATGGATGAAAAGAAGAAGCTTATCTCCTTGATCTAAATGTTTCTCTTACTTTTGCCTCCTATCTTGAAACTACTTTTTGTCTATGTTGCTTCGAACTTTTTCCTTTACCTTTCTTAATTAAGCTCACAAGTCTCTTTGACTTAACTAAACCATCAACTTGGCTAGACAAATTTCTTTAATACCAATGTAATTTCCTTTGGGCTATAATGTGCTAAAATTCTAACAATCTATTTTTTTTTCACAAAATAGTAGGATATAAACAATCACACTAGATATTAAACAACAAAGATAATAGCCAATTCTAAAGTGAAAAGTAATTGTTATATTGTGTGTCTATGCATGTGTGCATGTGTGTTTGTGTGGGTGTGTGCGCACCAATGCATGCATGGGTGTGTGAGTGTGTGTGCACATGTGTATCCATGTGTGGGTGTGTGCGCACCAATGCATGCATGGGTGTGTGAGTGTGTGTGCACATGTGTGTCCATGTGTGGGTGTGTGCATGTGTATCTAAGGATTACAACTTTAACGATCCTAACAAATATCATAACTCTTACTTATAGTTTTTTATTACAGTAAAAAGAGGTTTTGAAGGGGCCCGAAACCCTTTATAGTAAGTCTAGACAAGATTTAACAATTAAGCATAATAATAACAAAGCATAGAACTAACCATGACCATAAAGATGCCCACAAATTAAACATGGAAACAGGCAGCAAAAACAACCAGCAAAAAAAACCAAACTACACAAAAAAAACCTAGGAAAGCAAAAGAAATTAACCCAGATTCTTCAGATTGTCAGCAACCTCCGCCTCGAGCTTATTCATGTTATGCACTACCTTCTTCAACTCTTATATATCTTGAGGGAGTTTTTCTACCTTTCTTCATATTCACTCTAGTTCTCTTGCTGGACCCCGTCGACTCCTCTTGGCCTTTGTCCTTATCAATATCCAACTGTACAACCATCTTTCCCTAGTACACCTTTTCCAAATTTCCTACCATGTTCATGCTTTTGGCGGTGGTCTTGATAACCTTATGGTTGAGGCTCATAATAGATTGGAGGGAATCCTTGATATTCTTTAGTTTCTTCTCAAATGCATAGACTGCTTTCATAGTCCTTTTTCAACTTCTCGATAACCTCCACAATTTTAGTCAGACTGTCAACCACCGAATTCTTCTCTTCCTCTATCCACAATTCCTTTCCTTTAGTACCCTTCTCTTTGCTCTTATCATTGCCACCAGTCTCCATCACCTCTATTTTTCTTCTCATCATCCAATGCTTGATCTTAATATCTTTAATTTCATGAAAGGCCCATTTAATGAGTTTGAAAAAACCTACAACCCAATTTCTAGCAATTGCCAAAATGTCATCAGGGAACTCTTGATCAAGTTTAAAGTAATGAGAGTCTACATTCAGATGAAGGGGGAGCCTAGGTCCATCCTCCCTATCCGTAGCATGGTGAGAAGAAAGCGAACCCCTCGAAGCAAGGGAGGTTGAGGAGACCTCTTTTACAGACCCACACTGGGGGTCATCCATCATAATAGCTTTTCCCTTATCTTGGGGAGCCGCATAATTCTTTCCTTCAGTATTTCTTTTTGCAGAGCCAGGGGAAGGAGAAATCAACTTATCTCTACCCTTTGATTTTCCTTTGCCAGCAAATGAATGTTTTAAACTAGTTCTCTTCCTCCTCTTCCTCCATCTTCGTGTTCCATTCTTCCTCCTCAGAGTAGCTAGTACCAAGTTCTTCCTTTGAAACAAAGATAGGGGCATATTGGATGGGGCAGCCATTGCCTTAAAATGATATTAAATTAAAACAAGGAGGCCCTCATGAAGTACTAGGTGCTTAGCTGGATTTTTCCTATGATCCTTTATGCTAGAGTTTAGGGCTCGTTTGGTAGCAGGAATTGGACCAGTATTGGCATTATCTAATTCTGGATAATGCCAAATTCCATGTTTGGGTCCTTGAAAAAAAATGGAATTGGAATTCCGAAATTCTCATTTTGTCCCCAAAATGGGAATATTATCTTCCACCTAAATAGGTGGAATTGGAATTTCGAATTCCAATTCCAATTTTTACAAAAGCAAATTTAATATTTCGTGGGAGCCGTGACTATAAAGATGTATATTATATTGCTATAAGGATGTATGTATATATATATGTGTGTGTGTGTGTGTGTGTGTATACACATGTGTATATACGCATGTGTGTATATACACATATGTGTGTGTATATGTGTGTATATATACATACATGTATGGTGTGTGTATATGTCTATATATATACACAGATGTATGGTGTGTGTGTGTATACACGTGTGTATATGTGTATATATACATAAATGTGTGTATGTGTGTATATATACATAAATGTGTGTATGTGTGTATATATACACATGTGTGTATATGTGTATACATGGATACACACTTGTATGTGTATATACACACGTGTGTATACACACACACATGTATGTGTATAAAAACACGTGTATGTGTATATATGTGTATACATGTGTGTATATACACATACACGTGTACACACACACACATATATATATACACGCACATGTATGTATGTATATATACACGTGTGCATGTGTGTATATATACACACATATATACACACCATATTCAAAGAAATTAAAAAATAAAGAATTAAAATTCCTTAATGCATCTTCTCATTCATCTTCCGGGTGAACCAAATGGGTCAGACCATATTCCAGATTTCATTTTGAGGATAAGCACCTTCCTGAATATGCAGCATCTTCCTGAATTGACCATATCCATGATATGGTATTCCAGCTGCCAAACGGGCCCTTAGGGAAGATATTAGATAGAACAGAAAAGAAACTCTCACATGGTGCCTGAATGGTTGAGGACAAAGTGGTGGCCAAAGGCCTTGGTGAAACGTTCATCTAGGGTGATATACTCCATTATGACCTTTAACACCTCCCTCAACACTAGCTTTATCTTTGTCGTGTCATAGCTACTCTTTGAAACCCTAAAAAAATCCTCCATTTCCTTCTCAGATTTTGGGAATTTCTTGACGCCAATGTCGGAGTATTTCCTATCTCTGTAGAACTTGAGTCCCTCCATAGACAATCGCGTAACCTCAGTGATCAGATTCTCATCAATGGGCATATTCCTCCCAAACAAAGACACTTTCCTATCGTTCCAGCCATTGGCAAAAATTTCAGTAACTTTTGGATCCCATCCATGAAGCTTCAATACAGGAGGTAAACCCTCCCCTCACCAACAACCTCCAAATAGTAGGATTTCCCAACAATTTATCACATCAATTGGCTTCACATGCCACCTTTCACCCCTATCTCGGGATTACCAGTGCTTAAGAGCAGGGGAGAAGTGAATGAAAAATAAAATAGGGCAAGCCACAAAAAAACCCAGAATACATGCGAAGAGTTATCCTTGAATCCAACATATAATCCGCTAGCACGAAAAACAAGTTTGGAAATTATGACATGATTCTTGATATATGCCATTGTAATCATTAAATGGAGGGGATTTTAAATTATCTTCCGTGAATTCTATCATTCCTCAGCAAGGCGATGCCATCATCATCCAAATTGTCACCCTTGTGCCATGAAATTTTTTCCTTAGCCATGACCCTTTTGTTAGTGAAGAAATCCACCACCATGTTAGCTTCCCGGTAGGCATGGGATATATAACATTTTTCAAAGGATCTTAGAATTTCCTTTGATAAGTTGATCCAACACTCAATTGTCCAAGAAAGCTTATTTTTCCCTTCCAGGCATTGAATTATGTTATTAGAATCACCTTCAAGCCAAACATTCTTGCAATTTTGCTGGCAAACCAAATTTAACACTTCATAGGCCCCTATAGCATCAGCAAGGTGGTTGGTCTAACAACCCAAGAGGAGTGTCACCACTGAAATAAACATGTCATTCTCATCTATGATCACTCCCCCACACCCAGCCGACCTAGGATTACCCTTGGCCATCCAATTAAAATTAACTTTCACCTAGCCAGAGGGAGGAAAATTCCAAAAGATTCCATTTATGGGTTTCTTAATAGGTCTCAGAGCCTTAGTAATATCAATTTTGACCTACCAAGCCATGGGCACCTTGTAATCATAATCTTGACATGTTTGCTTCTCATTAGTCAATTGGTCACCATATTGGCATTGAGACAATTAAGGTTCTTCGCAATAACCCTAAAGATTTTTCCAAAAATAATATCCATATGCAAAGCAGTCTCGTTGAAAATTCTATTATTGCGCTCCTTCCAAATCCCCCACGCCAGATGAGGAAAGATATATGACCAAAGTAGCTTTAAGTCTTGTTTAACAAAATGCACTTTCCACTGGGACTAAAAATCCAAAATGGATTCAGGAAAGACCCAACTAAGATCCCAAAGTTGCAAAACCTGACTCCAGATTTCATGAGCAAAAGAGCAGTGGGGGAAGAGATGTGAAGCAAACTCAATCTCTTTTAGATAGAGATAAAACCTATTGGGTAAGGAGAAACCCCTCTTACATAGATTATTCGTAGTTAAAGTTTATTCTAGAGAAGGATCCAAGCAAAAATATTAACTTTAGGAATACTATTTTCAATCCAGGCTTTGGCCCACACAAGGGGAGGAGAGTCGAATTGAGATAGTAAATAAACAATTGAAGAATTTGAAAAAACCTCAGTAGAAGACGCCTTCCAGACCAATTTATCCTCTGAGATAGGCTGATCCAAAATGAAAGAATTAAGGGACAATTGAAGAGGTAGGAGATCCAGATTGATAAGAGTTAAGTTGACCCATTGATGGTTCTTCCAATAATCCCCAAAAAACTGACCAATTCTTGTTATACATTCCTCCATATATTGCCTGAAAGATAAATTGTTGCTTAATGGTTCATGGCCAAGCCAACTATCCTCCCAAAACAAGACTCGTCTACCAGCTCCATGGCAGCAACATCCCTAGCTTTTATTACATTATCCCACAAGGTAGAGCCACGTAGAAGGTTTAGGGATTCAAGGAAGTCTTTGAAGGAGCTACTAGAGTGTAAGTGTTTGCTATGCCAAATAGAATTCCATTCACTTCTATCATAAAAGGTTCTCCAAACTTGTTTAGCCAAGAGGGCCTTGTTAAAGGCTCTGATATTCCTTAGCCCTAAGCCTCCACTTCTCTTCAGTCTGCAAACAACTCCCCAAGCAATTAAAAAATTTCTGGATCTTCTCAATAATATCAACAAATTTGGAAGGAATTTTAAACAAACTTAGGGCATACACAAATAGATTTTGAAGGGAAGACTTATGAAGCTGAATTTGGCTAAGAAGAGCGCCTTTCCATCCTGCTAGTTTTCTATTGAACATGTCAACTAAGGAGAGCCAAAAGGACTCAGGGGGCTTAGCACATAGAGGGAGGCCCAAATAAATTGAGGGAAGAGTTCCCACAGTACAACCCAGAATGTTCGCAATTTTCCTCTACCTAGCTTCTTCCTCTACCTAGCTTCTGTAGTATTAAAGAAAAAAAGAGAGCTCTTTATCCTATTCACTTTTTGCCGTTAAGTATCTTCATATAGCACTATAACTTTTTTGAGAGTTCTCGCTTCCTCAATAGTCGAATTCCCCAGCATAATGGTACCATCAACAAAGTGCTGATGGGAGCACACAAAATCAGTAGAAGAAGGTTTGAGACCCTTCAAATTCCCTTCACGAACCATCTTATGCATGAGTCTCCCAAGACTTTCAGCCATGATTGTGAAGAGAATAGGTGAAATGGGGTCACCCTGTCTGAGTCCTCTAGTCACTTTAAAGAAGTGAGAAGGAGAGTCATTCACAATAATTGTTGTGTTGGTGGTGGAAATTTGTTGCTAGATAAGTTCAAGGAGTCTTTCCTTGAAACCAAAAGCTCTCAAGACTTTCAGTAAAAATCCCCAATCCACCATATCATAGGCTTTTGACAAGTCCAATTTCAACAAGAAACCTTGAGATTTGGAGACCTCCAAAGAATGAATGTTCTCATGCACAGTAATTATAGAATCAAGGCTTTGCCTACTCAGAACAAAACCATTCTGTTGAGGAGAAATTATTAGCGGAAGAACAACCAACAACCTTGAGGTCAAAACTTTTGAAATTATTTTATAAAAGGAATTACAAAGACTAATGGGACGGAAGGCATCAAATGTATCAACCCCTGAGAATTTAGAGATGAGAACAATGAAAGTGGAATTAAGTTCCTTAAGGATGTTTCTTGACCCGAAGAATTCCTTCACCGCATTTCCAACATCCTCCGCCACAATATCCCAGAAAGTTTAAAAAAAGAACATAGAAAAACCATCCGGGCCAGGAGCTTTCTTACCCTCAAAGGAGAAGGCAAATGAGGTTAGTGTTGGTTCGTGATTTGATCTAGTAAGTGTTTCTTTAAAAAGAAAGCTAGTGTGGTCTTTAGTTGATCTCAGCTTTCATATATAAATGCGATGGAGTCATTGCTTCAATATAGATCCAACATGGTTGGTAATGCTTCAATATTAGCAGCACATTGCTACAATATGTAATGTCAACGGCTAGCAACTCTAGGGTATCAATCCTCTAGATTTACGGTGTGTGAATGACAAATAAATCCCTTTCAAGTTGATTACACCACTTGAACAGCAAATTGAGATGTAATGCTTCAATTAACTACCTAGAAAATCTAAATAAGACGATATTAGAGGTGATTGATCATTCCACTACCATTAAACATATTGATGGTTACAAAAATAATGTATGGTCATGTAATGAGATTGAAAATGCTACCCTATGTCATCAACAATTCATGGCCAAAATTGTAAGGACAACATCACCCATTCCTTTTTTGTAGCTGAAGAACAAATTGGCCAAGAAATTAAAGTGCAATAGTAACACCCTATAAAAGATGGATCTAATCACACTAACTCCACGATCCATTATTAGTGTCACAAACTTGTGAAGAGCTCATATATAGGCTGACCAAAATCATTGAAATTCATTACCACTACATTCATCCATTGGTTACTACCAAGAACATTGATCTTCATTATTGTGTTAATCAAAAGCACATTGCAATTGTTATGACCCGATCAATTGAACTTGAGAAATTTATAGAACTTCAAGACAATCTTGAGTTGTCTCAACTTTAGTATATTAACGTGGATATTAGATATAGACATAATACATTAATGTACAGAAAGGTTATAGCTTCAACAATGTAAATTATATCCAATGTAACTTCCTCCCTCATTTATGAATAAGAGTGTACACATGTTTTGATACGTGCCAACACCTCATTAGCCTTTTCCTACAACAATCATATCATAATATTGACTTGTAATATAACTTTCCCATGATAAACATGAAATTGAATAATTCCATACTGTATTCATGCATCATAATTCTTTATACAAAGAGAATGCTATTACAATAAATGATAGTTCGTTGTGGATAGCAGTAGAATTTTGTGCACAGTTTTAAAGACAAGGATGTGAAAAATGTTGATGTGTATGCATTAATCCATCAACTTATATCTCTTCTCTTGGA
The DNA here is from genome assembly GCA_018584345.1 of Thuja plicata. Classification (NCBI taxonomy): domain Eukaryota; kingdom Viridiplantae; phylum Streptophyta; class Pinopsida; order Cupressales; family Cupressaceae; genus Thuja; species Thuja plicata. Next base: position 2,182,232 of record MU226547.1, on the reverse strand, counting down.
GACCTGTCACTCCCATTTGAATCTCAATTATGGTGTGTAATGGGATCTGGCAAGGAGAGGACAAATAAGAATGAAGAAATGATGTAACAAAGGGACAATCACATGTGAAAAAGTACATAAAGAAAGTTCTCATACCTCAATATGTGGAACTTCTTCCAAAGGTCTATCTGCAAAATATGCATACAAGGCACGCAAGATAGCCTAGATAGCAAAACAGACACTTCAATGGGCAATGTTGACATATAAAATGCAGATAATAAAAAAACTGAATATGCATTACACGTTTGCAACATAAAATAGTTTATAACTTTATAATCACCTGATGGGCAATAACCACCACGGGTGCACGTTGTCGCTCAAGCTCAACAGTGACAGGTTCTAACCTATAATAAAATAGAATGCATCCATTCTTAATTTTTTTCAAAATTTCATATACTGGAAAATGAAATGTATAGATTCTTCAGCTTTCACTAGTCTTTTGCCCTTTGGTGGCTGGTTATAATTGTCTTTCTTGAGGCCAGCCCAGGCCATGCCACGGGCTCCTCTATGATTTTTCTCTCCTTTCAATTTTTCAGATTTTATTATATTTAGGGAAAAGAATTATAGATCCCTTGCTTTGGCCACAAATTCATATCAAATAAATGTAGGAAGATTATTAGTAGCTCAAGTGCTACAATTTTTACCAACTTTATAATGAGAAGCAAATAACACTAGTAATGAAATGGAATGTACAAATGAATAAATATAACCTTTGAATGACATCAAGATATGATTCACCACGAGGATACCGATATCTCAACTTGTCTTTCTTCCGTGCTCTGCATTACAAAAACTTTATATTAGTTCATACAAAGAGTCAATTCTACACCAGATTTAGGGTTTGCTATATTCAGAACATCAATCAAATATTCTAATAGTTTTTCCTCACAATAGCATTGTATGTAAGCATCAATCATCATAAACAAGAGTATAACTTTAAGCAAGAATCTTCAAATGTCTTTTGCAAAATTATACATAAATACAACTAGAGTTACAAATATTGGAATTGTACTCCATTTTTCCAAATATAGAAGCCACAGAATGCTTAGAATGGATGTCATAGCACACAGACATGTAAGAACTGTTAAGAGGTCCAAATGTGCTTTCTTATCTTTGGAGTAAAAATATTAATTTGGCAATCATAAAAAACAAGAGCAATCATAAAATATTAATTTAGAATGGATGTCATAGCACAGACATGTCGGAACTGTTAGAGGTCCAAACACGCTTTTTTTATCTTTAGAGTTAAAATATTAATCTGGTCATGTAAGCTGACTTGGTTACCCAAGTGGATTAATTAATTGAGTTATTTCGTCTTATGTCAGCCTTACATCATTTTACCTTCAATGGCCCATTAGGTGCCTAATTATGTAACACTGATCTTCACTGTAATACTGTCTTTAGGTTTATACCTAATTATGTCACAATGATATTCATTGTAATACATCTTGAGGTATCCTACTACGGTATAATATTAAGAATTATCACTATCTCATAGCTTATGTACTGCTTTTATTATTGGGTGTTTCCTTATGATTACGTGATTTTTGTGTGCAAACGTTTATTCCAAAATATCTTCTTACAGTAAAAGATATAAATGTCTATGCCAATGAACGTTGATATGTGTCTATCGAAAGAAGATTGTTGGAGAAAAATCCAATCGTCCACATTATTTGTGTTTGACTTTGTGGTGAAGCATTGACGTTGCGGAAGAAATGAGTATTGCATGAGTGTTTCCAGTGTTAATTAGACAGCCAATACAGTTTTTCATCATAGGTTCTTTTTAAACAATGAACAATTTTATTAACATAAGTTTGTTTTGCATTAGGTCCTTAGATCATGGATGCATATTGCTTTAGTTCGTGTTTTGAATCCGAACATCAGAGACACAATCTTCATACATAAGTTTGTTTCAACTTGGCAACTTTCAGAGACACAATCTTCATACATTTGGATAATTCTTCCTAATAGTTCTTATCTGGAATGGGAAGCATTCTTGCAATTGTACTTGGTCAATCTTCTTCTCAAAGGGATAAATGGTGTTTGTAGGCATTGGATCATGCTTTGGCTTAAAAATTTACCATTTTTGCTTTCGGCTACATAGTCCCTCTTTTTCCTTCCTATAGAGCGAAAGTTAATTTTATACTTGTGATGGATTTCATCCATGGGGGGTCTTTTGTTCTCCACGATCATTTGTTCATGTTTTTTTAGTATATTTTCTCTCTTTTGAAGAAGAATTTCGTTCCATTGGTATTTCTCCTTTTCTCCATTTGTGAGAGATTGCATTGTAAATGGGCACCTAACATGGCCTAGTAGCTGGGACCTTGTCATCGCCTCCAATTTGACATAATAGAAACAACAAACTGAATGATGAAATGGTCTTACACATGCTTCAACATTTCATTGATCCTAAAACATTCTACAATGATTAATCTCCAATGGTCAGGAATGTTGCAGACCTGATACAATTAGAGTTACTAATTTCTTGAAGGAACATTTCTATCCCCTTAGAGATGTGTTATCTCCTTAAAGACAAGATTAAGAATTAATTAGAATAAAAGACCACAATTGAGTAAGCGATTGAGTCAGGAACGGACATGCGATTTTGCTGAGAGACACTTATCTTTCCAGTGTTCACCATCTTGAAGAGAAGTCACAACCGTTTGCAAATGAGGGAGAAGTATAAAGAACCACACCAAGTAATATAGCAAGGGCATCGAAGAAGGTCAATCAACATTCAAGTTAATACAAAACAGACTCAGAATATATATCACAATAGTTACATATCTATCAAATATTGTGGTATGAATATAATGCATTATAATATGATTTAGAAAACTCGATGTCTTCATTTGATAAGAAGCATGAATCTATGCAAATATTCTAATGCTTCTAACATATGATTGATAAAGAAGTAGGAATGCATGATTAATATGGATGAAGATTCCTTTAAGCGTATAGCCAATCCAACATCCCATTATGGAGGGCAGGTAGGGCATATGAGGAGGGCAAGTAGCGTAATGGTTCATTCGAGTAGTGGTAACCCTAAGTAGGCTTGGGAGGCCGAATGACGGGTGCCAATAGCGAGCCCCTAGGAATGATGGATAGGCTCAATGCACCTTGTATGATCTCCCAAGTGCTTCATAATGAGGAAGGGTTCTTGGAAAAAGCCTTAAGGTAATCCCCTATACCTTAAGAGTATTATGACGATAATTATAATTCTCCTTGAAACATTGTTGAAATATATGTTTATTTATCTATTGACGACTAACCTGGCTGCATGATCTAAATCAAAGAAATGATCCAAGCCTCATTTAGGAATTCTAGGGAAAATTAAGTTAAGTCCTAATATGGGACATTATAGCCCTGTACTGATAATCTTCATCTTTTTCATCATTTGCATAATAATCTTCTCAAACCTAAGTTGCACTTACAAGGGGTGTTGGTGTGAACGTAATGCCCCTATTTTCGAGTTTTGTTGTGGTGGAATTAGCACTGATTTCTGGGTTTGTGTTAGAATGTTCAAAGGGGTAATTTAATGTTACCAATGAGCTTAGATGGTTTAGAGGAGCCATATGACACTTTCAAATGCTATTTCTAGCTTTCATTTTGGGCTCCAAGATTCTTGGAGGGAGCATCTATTTTAGCAAGTCAACCAGTCGGGTTCATTTGTCATTTTTCATCATTAAGATCACTCCTACATGGCCAGATTTCAATACCGATGCATTTTGACCATAATCGCTAATTGGGTATATTATTGAGCTATATTTAATTAATTTCACTTAGGTTGCCATTTTAATTAATATAAATCATCGAACACCTCACTATTATAGCTCTTTGGAAAGAATGAAAATATTTAAATGATGAGATGATAAAAAGTGATTTTCAGCGCTGGAAACATCTTAAAACTAAGATAAATCACTTTTTGGAGTTAAAGGTTTAATAAATTAATAAAGCGAATTTTAAAGAAGTTTCTGGGAAAGGAAGAAAGACAACTCATTTAATACTATTTGATTGAAACCCTTGTGGTTCTTTGGGCTTGTTCCATTTCAACCTCTAAACCCTCTTGAGAAGATCAATTTGAATGGTGAAAGACTCCTCCCTAGCTGGTGGTTTGGCAGAGTCACTTAGTTGCATCTCCATTTCATGGTTATGATATGAATTTTATGAAGTCTTTGAAAAGATAAATTTCAAGTTTTGATATTGTCATTAAAGTTTTTCGAGAAAGTTGTGTTTGGACGCCAAGTTATGAAGGGTTTTTGCTTGTTGAACTTGAGTTTATTGAAGGGTCTGCACACTTTGGCATTGGAGGAATGGAGATTGTACTTCTATTTCAGTGTGGGTAATTGTTGAATTTTCTTATGGGGTTTAGACCATAATTACAAGACTTTGCGAGTCTCGAGCCGAGGCAGGGCTCCAGAGTTTTTTGGCCTATAGACTCTGACTCGGTCGAGTCCTACAGAGTCCTACTAGGACTCCCAGAGTCCATGGACTCTCCTGACTCGGCAAGTCCTATGGCCAGTACTCTGCCGCGACTAGCTGAGACATGAAGTAAAAAATAAACATTTTAAATTGTTTTTAATGTTGTTTTTGCTTATATGATCATATTGCAATAGCAAGTTCCAAAAATTTGAAATGGTGATTCCCAATAAGGCAACCAACATGGAGTAGTAAAAAATGTCATGCATGTAGCAGGTATAAAACATAACAATTTGTCTATAAAACAGATTGCAGATAGGATTTCACTGAACTTTTTGTTAAAAAAGCAGTGTCATATTACAAACTGTAATCACAAAGTCCTGGAATCATGTATTAAAACAACACTATCTAAATTTGAAAGCATTGCAACAAATAAAATGCTTTCCTTTTAAGGAATTGGACATCTCTAGAACAATAAAAGAACAGTTTTAAGGTTTGTGAAAGATTGAAAAAAAAATGTTTGTTAAACCAGTCATTTGACAAAGTTAAAAGATGATGACATTTGAGCAATTATATACTTTATATCATTCCAAAAATTCATAATGATCTTTTTGATCTACTAAGAACAAAAAATTTAAACAAAGTTGTTATGAAATAGCTTGCATGGTAGAAGAATATAATATGAAATATGTTGTAAACACTCGATAATAATATGCCACTTCGAGGGAGAAACCTCGTAGTCCACTTCAAGGGAGATACCACCAACAGTCTTCAACGTGAACACAATACTCAATGTGATAATAAATAACCTATACCTTCTATATTATTTTCGTTTAACTTATTTCCTTCAGAAATTTGCATTTATACTTATGTGATCAACGTAAACTTGTGTATGTGTGCAAAGTAGCTTCTATTTATCTCAATTATTGTATCTTTGATGTTAACTGCCTTGAAAATCTTTGAATTTCTTGGGTTTTTCAATTTGTCAAGTCCTTGCCAAGTCAGGACATCGAGTCCGAGTCCGAGTCCGAGTCCGAAATCAACTTGCCAAGTCCGAGGCAAATCCGTGTCTTGTAACTATGGTTTAGACGCCAAGTTCTCTTTTTGGTCATTGTGGCATGAACTTAATTCTATTTGGATGGATTTTAATGAGAAGCCAAAACAGTTAGGTTGGCCACCCAAGAAATATAATGCTTGAGAGCTAAGTTGTCGGTCCCAGTTCGAATTCGGATTTAGGTTCGCGGGTTCGATCAAATTTTTTTAGGGTGGGTTCAAGTTTGCTTTGGGTTTGTCCATAGAAAAACATATTAAATTAAAAATAAAACATATATACATATATGCAACAACAAATAAGTTCACAATACATCACTATGCTAATAGTAAAGTAACATGGCAAAATACACCACCATATATATTTTAGTTTTAGTCCACATAACATAGCAAAATGCCAAAATACACCACTAGATCAATGTTTCAAATTAAAAATAATAATGTCAACTTTAACAATCAGCCATCACTGATCAAATATCATCAAAATTTATCAAACATATCATCATCCTCCTATTGCAGCAAATTAGAAGCACAAATAGTGCCACTAGCCTCAATACTAGCAATCTCAGCCTCAAGATCAGCCTCAGGATCACTAGGTAGCTTGTAAGAACCCTTGGTAAATCTGACCTTGTCTTTCTTATTTGAGCTCCAAGGAATATTGTTAAACACTTGTCTATCAGCCTTCCAATTTGTTGCTCAACTAATGTATTGTGTATTTTTGCTTGTTTTGATGATTGAAAAGAATTCAAAGAAGTAATCTAAAGACAAAAATAAAGGGAATGCAATGCTGAAGCTCGATGCAATCTTTCAATGAATATGTATATGATTGAATTGACTTGAATAATGCTCCTATAACTTAGTGGACATTATTACAAACACTTGGTACGTTAACTCCAAACTTCCTTTAACTGAAAGAGATGCAAGTAATAACCTACAACAGTTTGGCATTTAGACAAACAGTTTAAGTTTGAAAACTATGATTTGCTGATATGAAATGACTGATTACAACTCTAATTGCAATAATGAAATTAGTGACTGTTTATATCAAAAATAAGCTCATATAGATGCCCTAATGGTTGATATGAATTTCCATACTTATGCTTCAGACTTACAATGTAAATACTTGCATATATGAAGAATAAAACCTGGAATGAACTGCAGGTCAGAAACTGTTATGACAGCAAATTCTGGAACTGCAAACTGGCAATCAAAGTCCCATAAATATTCTCCTACAAGTATGCAATCTGCCCTTGACAAACTTTAACCATTGCTTGATATAAACCCCAGGTGCCAAGAGGAAGGTATTGTAGCAACTATTGTTCACAAGTGTTGTAACATCACTGTTCACGGGAACTGTAGCAACTATTAAATAGTAAAAATCTAATATAGAGTGGCTGCCAAGAATGAATCTCCAGGTCTGCTGTAGATTTACCTTCCAATCCTTCAAACTGTACATAAAATTCTTCACTTTTAAGCACAAATAGAACTCCTGAATGAAGCTCTCTTGAATGCCAAATTCACAGGGTATTTCACCAACTCAAATGGCTACAACATTGAAGATTTTTCGTTCTCCAATGGCGGCTGCAAGTAGAAACCCTCGTTCTCCAAGCAAGAGCAAAATCAACCAAAGTTCAATAATAATCATAATACATAATCAGAATGAGCTCTTAAGTCTCTTTTATACTTTTCTTGTGGGAGCTCAAAAACTTTCCTGGCCAATGTGGGATAAAAAATATATTCCCCTTTTTAATTCTTTTCACTTAAAATTCTATAGTTGGTGCACAAATAATTCTTTTAAAATTAATTGTTCACTTGGCCACATCTATGATGAATTGACCCTTCACTTAAGTGACTTAAGTTGTAATATAAAATTATATTATAACTTTACAATATAAGCTCAAAACTATTAATATTTATTTTAACCAAATAAATATTAATATCTCCATTATTACTCATCATCTTTGCACGCCGTCTAAACTGGAAGCTAACGTGATCAAGCCACATACGACCATACCCCATTTCTAAAAATAGTAGGGGTCCCTCACTAACCCCCTCAAAACTTACTATAAATAGAAATTACTGCATACAGAGTCCTGGAGACCTCGAACAAAAGCCAAACTTGCAAAACCCTGACCATTGAAGAAGATGCATCCGTCAAAGGACCCTCTAACCAACCTCATTAGCCTAGGAGGGACAAAATAATAGGCTAATACCTCAAACTCTGATGCTCATGAAAAAAGGGGACATTACAGTCCGCTCTCCTTGAAATTGCTTGTCCCCAAGCAATCTCCACTGCAGAGAAACTCCACTGAACTAAAAAAACAAAGGAAGACTGAGAACTGTCCCACACTGAGACATAACTGCAGCAACAGTATAACTGCAACTGCACAAAGGTGATCAACAATCCATCTGTCCCAACTCTGCGCACTAAAACCGTGCATCTGAAAAAGACCCTGTACATTTGGATCAAAAGTAACATTGTCAATAACCCAGACCATGTACACACTGCAATACTCCCCAGTGAACCCAGACTGAATTCCCAATGCACACGTAGGATCCAACAACACACTGAAGAGTGTCCAACCAAATTTACTTGGATCCCAAATCCAGAATAGACTTCTGCGGCTCAACACTGATCCCAACTTCCCATACAAGAAGAGGTGAAGCAAACCTATGGGACCTATCCAACTTGCAGTACTAACCTTGCCACCACCTGGATCCCAGTATAAACAAAACACACATCCATCCACTATAAGGAAGTAAGGATATTCAGAATCACCTGCTAAAGCAAATCTCCCCCGATACTCTACCAGTCCCCCATGGGTATGAAATCCAACTGTACTACAAAGATAAGAACTACCAAGGGTGTCTGTATCACAACCACGATACCCACCCTCCACTAAACTGCCATGGATGTACTGACTCTGTAAGTAGTCTCTCAACAACTTGCAGCTACAAACTCCATCAACTGAAGTTGGCATATACCCATCCCATAAAGGATGGTATGATTCCGGAGCCAATCCATGTCGATGCATAATCAAGTCCTCTACCTTTGGATCAAAGGAAAAATGATGAGAAGTCACTGTATAGTTACGGTAAAAGACTCCAATCTCTGTCAAAGGCTCATCACTGACAACTCTAGAATCAAAAGATGGCTCCAAACTCTGGCCCTAAATTGCTAATTAGGTAGATGCCCTGACAAATCTCTTTGCATACCCAATAGCGTACTCTCGGTCATGAAACAAGTGGAGGTATTCTAATTTAAATGCCTCCAAAGCACTCTGGATGAATTTCAAATCGTGAATATGAGTACCAACCTTGACCCCATATTGTCTCTCCTCAAACTTTGCTCTCCAAAGAAGGTACTCAACATACTTATGTGTGCAATCGAAGCGAGATAAGGTTGAATCAACCTTCTCTCCAGAAACCCTCAACTGATCCCTCCATCTCTGTTGCTCAACAATCTGTCGAACAAAATCAACTGCATGGGATGAAATAGCTAGATTGTTTCCAGACGAAGGAAACAATTGAACATGAGAGTAAATCTCCCAACTAGACGATACTCTGCATATATCTCGTGAAGAAGATGGAGTTGTGTCATGGACAGTCACACAGCTCTGATGAATCCACCTCTACATCACAAGAACTCTCAATGACCTTCCCTGCATCATCTGTCAATGTGCTGACTACTGGAGAACCTGACACAACCAAAGGCTCTCGACAACTCTCTACCAAGGTACTTATCCCAACTGTGTGCACAACACCTAAATGCGTGATGGATGTAGCAACATCCTTACTACAACCCGTGGGTGTCAACTCATCACCAACAACCATTGTAGAAAACTGAACTGAATCTGTAGCTGGTGAAGACTACACTTTGCTCAACACCACGGTGACCTCATCCAACCATAACTGCGACTCCTGAAGAGCTAGCTTGGTGCTCTCCCATACCTCTATAGTTGCGTCAAGCTCATGAGTGAGCTTATCAACCTCCTCTTCCTTCCCCTTCAGTGCATCATAACAAGTGCAACCCCACTCAAGAAGGTAGTCTTTGTCAGCTAATAACTGCAAGTAATTATGTTTCATTATTCTGATAACCTCTCGTAATGAATGGATCTCTAGCAGGGAAAGACCACTATCACTGTGCTCATCTGACATAGGAGCACCCCAACCAAATATAGCTAACATCTGACGGGCAACGTCATAATGCTCTAAGGCTGTAGCAATCTGACTATCACTCACCTTTAACTGCCTGGTCATATGATGTCTCTGAATACTCTGGTCCCCATGTAAGCTCTCTGACCCACAATCCGCATTGTGATAGCAAGTTGTATCCACAATGGTCACCTCATGATCAAAATCATCATGTGTGCTATCATCAACACACACATCAACAAACGAGGCACTGCTACTAGGCACCTCAACAAGTGATTCCTCTGATAAAGTGGAAATTGATGCTATATCAGTCTCCTCACACGCTCCCACTCCCCATGTAATTGCAAGTCCCTGCAAGTCACAATCCTGAGACCTATCACCAACCAATGAATTCTCTGATTCATCTCGTAAGGTGTAATATGACAAATCAGACTCACTGTAGCAAATGAGTCGTCCTCATAAATATCATCAATAGTACCCAAATCACGAGTACCCACATCATCCACCCATAACCCTCTGCTATCACATGCTGATGCAAACACATCTCGCTGCTGTCATAGAAATCAGAATTACTAGAACTCGCATTTTCCATGCAATCCGCAAAATTAACACTCTCATCATGCGAGTCAAAACTAAAGGTGGCACCAACAAAACACTTGCTCTGTCATCAATGCCATCAATAGGCTCAAACAAAGGATTTTTGTCATAAAAATCAGAATTGTTATCATGACTCGTAACAACTTCTAGAGCACTGAAATTACCAACACTCTCCTCAAAACTCACCTTATTTTCCATTGCTTCCTTTGCACTGATTAAATTATTTGTATTAGTGTTTACCTCCCTTTTCTTTTGTGACGTAGACCCCTTAAACATAGAAGTCATATCCCATGCTAATATGTCTATGGTTGCCGGGTGTGAAAGCAATTCACCCATCCTTTCCTGACTTTGTCTAAGCTTATCCAATTCTTTCATTAAGTTGTTCAATTGGTTTCTCTGTTTAATTAATCTCCTCGCTTTTTCTATGACTGTACAACTACAAGAGTGTTGGTCACTCAAAAAAAATGTTTGAGCTCAATAATTTCCACCCCAACAGGTTGGCAGGAAATCGTTTTGATACCAATGTAAGAACCCTTGGTGACCTTGTCTTGCTTATTTGAGCTCCAAAGAATATTGTCAAACACTTGTCTATTAGCCTTCCAATTTGTTGCTCAACTGATGTATTGTGTAATTTTGTTTGTTTTGATGATTGAAAAGAATTCAAAGTAATCTAAAGACAAAAATAAAGGGAATGCAATGCTGCAGCTAGATGCAATCTTTCAATGAATATATATGACTGAATTGACTTGAATAATACTCCTACAGCTTAGTGGACATTATTACAAACACTTGGTACGTTAACTCTAAACTTCCTTTAACTAAAAGAGATGCAAGTAATAACCTACAGCAGTTTGTCATTTATACAAACAGTTGGTATACACAACTTTATTTAAGTTTGAAAACTATGATTTGCTGATATGAAATGTCTGATTACAACTCTGATTGCAATGATGAAATTAGTGATTGTTTATATCACAAATAAGCTCATATAGATGCCCTAATGGTTGATATGAATTTCCATACTTATGCTTCAGACTTACAATGTAAATACTTGCATATATGAAGAATACAACCTGGAATGAACTGCAGGTCTGAAACTGTTATGACAACGAATTCTAGAACTGCAAACTAGCAATCAAAGTCCCATAAATATTCTCCTACAAGTATGCAATCTGCACTTGACAAACTTTAACCATTACTTGATATAAACCCCAGGTGCCAAGAGGAAGGTACTGTAGCAACTACTGTTTACAAGTGTTGTAGCGTCACTATTCACGGGTACTGTAGCAACTATTAAATAGTAAAAATCTGATATAGAATGGCTGCTAAGAATGAATCTCTAGGTCTGCTATAGATTTACCTTCCAATCCTTCAAATCGTAGAAAATTCTTCACTTTTGAGCACAAATAGAACTCCTGAATGAAGCTCTCTTGAATGCCAAATTCACTGGATCTTTCACCAACCCAAATGGCTGCAACACTGAAAATTTTCCGTTCTCCAATGGCGGCTGCAAGTAGAAACCCTCGTTCTCCAAGCAAGAGCAAAAATCAACCAAAGTTCAATAATAATCATAATACATAATTAGAATGAGCTCTTAAGTCTCTTTTATTCTTTTCTTGTGAGAGCTCAAACACTTTCCTGGCCAATGTGGGATAAAAGATATATTCCCCTTTTTAATTCTTCTCACTTAAAACTCTATAATTGGTGCACAAATAATTTTTTTTAAATTAATTGTTCACTTGGCCCCATCTATGATAAATTGACCCTTCACTTAAGTGACTTAAGTTATAATATAAAATTATATTATAATTTTACAAGATAAGCTCAAAACTATTAATATTTATTTTAACAAAATAAATATTAATATCTCCATTATTACTCATCATCTCTGCACACCGTCTGAACTGGAAGCTGACCTGATCAAGCCGCATACGACCATACCCCATTTCTAAAAATAACAGGGATCCCTCACTAACCCCCTCAAAAATTACTATAAATAGCAAATACTGCATACGGAGTCCTAGAGACCTCGAACGAAATCCAAACCTGCAAAACCTTGACCACTGAAGAAGATGCATCCCTCAAAGGAGCCTCTAACCAGCCTCATTAGCCTACGAGGAACAGAATAATAGGCTAATCCCTCAAACTCTGATGCTCACGAAAATGGGGACATTACATAGCTCGTTGTCATCACCAACTCCAAGTGCATCAAGGTTGGCAATTGAATCATCCAACTCCGCATGCTCTAGTTCAACATACCACAGCCTTGCCTCCCCTTTTTGTAAGTCTTTTCTTTGTGTTAGGAGCCCCAAGTTTTGTTAGGAATGGAGATCTTTATTAGGGAGAAATCAGTATTCTTTATTGTGTTATTCACAAGATATGCATTTATATTTATTGAATTATAATTGCAGAGATATGTATTTCGTATGTGGTTGTGGTAATGATATGCACACTGTCATTGATATATTACCACAACACATACGATTATGTTTATATACATAATATAAGAGTTATGTCTGTGTAGAGACATGACCGTACGTGGCTTAAGCCACGTAGGGTCATGTCTTACATATTCATGCCCTTTTGTAACTGTTGTTTACGAATTATAAACTGTTATATATTATAAACCGTAACAGTATTGTGTTACGTATAACTATCATACGATAGTTATTGTACACATATAATATATGTATTACGTATAACTATCGTATGATAGTTATCGTAACATATGGTATTAACCATATTAAAAGCCAAACCAAATACATGTTAAATATATATTGAATGCAATCGACTAAAGTTGATTCATTCTATCGTATCAAATCTGACCAATATAATTCATTCGAATATATATATATATATATATATATATATATATATATTGATGAGTCAATCAGACTGAAGCTATAATTTAACACTCCCTCTTAGCCGGTTACCCTGATATGAAGAAATTAAGTGTTGAATTATAGCTTCGATTTGATTGACTCATATATATATATATATATATATATATATTGATGAGTCAATCAGATCGAAGCTATAATTTAACACTCCCTCTTAGCAAGAGAGGATTGATCAAAATCATGATATCATGATGTGAGTGTTATCGAAATCCCCGACTCAATTCGGAACTGGATTTTTGTAATAACACTTAATTACTTCATCTCAGGGTAACCGGCATGGTCCGGAACACAAGTTTAATGTACTCAAACCTGATAGAAGAATTTATCACAATCCCCGACTCAATTCCGAACTGGATTTAGTGACAAGTATTGGTGTCAAGATATCTGGCACATTCCGGATCAAAACTTGAGGCACACGTTATCATAATCCCCGACTTAATTCAGAACTGGATTAAGTGATAACTTTATTGGGTCAAACTATTGTAGGTCGTCACCTTACAATAGTGACCTCATACACATGAAAGATCATCACCTTTCAAAACACACAATATTGCAATATGTTATTTATATTATTCATGAATACATCAATTTATATAATAGTGAGATTTAATCTCAGAAATTTAATCACAACTTAATCATACCAAGTTTCTTTCTGAAGTACTCTATTTTCAACTTTGCAAGAGGCTTGGTAAAGATGTCACCATTTTGTTCTTCAGTACTGATGTAGATCAATTTGATAATATCTGTCTACCATGTCTCTTATGTAGTGGTAAGGAATTTCTGTGCTTGGAGCGATTGTGAAAAACTGGATTTACTGAAAGTTTAATGCAACTTTGATTGTCACAATGAATTACTGTAGGTTTTAGGGGCTTGCCAAACAATCCAAATAGTAACTTCCTTAATCATACTGCTTCTCAAGCTCCCATTGAAGCGGCCATATATTCTGCTTCAGTAGAACTTTGAGCGACCGCTGATTGTTTCCTACTGAACCAAGAAATCACTGTTGATCCAAGACTAAAGAAACATCCTGTAGTGCTTTTACGGTCGATTGAATTTCCAGCCCAGTCAGAGTCAGAGAACCCTTGATGTTGTATCTCAACCTTCTCGTATTTTAGGCCCATTCAATTGTACCACATAAGTATCTTAGAATATGTTTAGCAGTTGTTAGATGGATCTTCTTTGGTTCGCACATGAAATGACTTAATACATTTGTAGCATAGCAGATATCAGGACGAGTGTTTAGCAAGTACATAAGTGATCCAATTAGTTGTCTATAATATGTAGGATCTGTAGGTTCTGAATCTGTGGCTTCATCTTTGAGCTTATGAAGATTTGTTTCCATTGGAGTGGTAAATGGTTTACAATCCATCATGCCAAATATGGTTAAAATGTCCATGGTGTATTTTCCTTGATTTAGGAAAATATAGTTTTCTTTCTATAATACTTCTAAGCCTAAGAAGTGTAACAAAACTAGATCCTTCATATAGAATTCGTTTGTGAGATCTTGTTTGCATTTAGCAATAAGATGATCTTCTCCTATTATTAATAAATCATCAACATAAAGAACTAGAATTACCATTTCACCTTTGGATATTTTGAAGTATGTATTGGGATCAGCTTCATTTTTGGAGTACCCTAACTTGGAGAGGTAACTGTCTATTCGTTCATACCAAGCCCTGGGAGCTTGCTTAAGGCCGTAGAGGGCTTTCTTCAATTTGCAAACATAACTATTTTTGTCATGGGTGGTGAAGCCTTCCGGTTGTTCTATGTATACTTCTTCAATAACACCATTTAAAAATGTTGTCTTTACATCCATTTGATGTATCTTCCACCCTTTGGATGCTGCAATAGCGATAATAGTTCTCACAGAAGTATATCGAGCAACCGGAGCAAAGGTTTCTTCGTAGTCAATTCTGGCCTCTTGAGAAAAACCTCTGGCGACAAATCTGGCTTTATGTTTTTCAATACTACCATCTGAAGCATATTTGATTTTGAATAACCATCTTGAAGAGACAACTAATTTCCCTTTAGGTCTTGGTACTACTTCCCAAACATCATTTTTTACAATAGATTGATATTCCTCGATCATTGCAGCTTTCCAGGCTTGACATGTTAAAGCTTCTTTAACATTAGATGGTTCGGATTTTGTAAGTTCAGCCATAAGTGCAAGATAGCACTTCTGAGTTCTTGTTCTCTTACTTTCTTTAAATATTTCATCTGGTTCAACATTATTTTCTTCAATCATTTTTCTTGCCCATAGTGGCCTTTTCTTATTCTTAAGAATTTCAGCATCTTCAAGGTTAGATGAAGGGAGTTCATAATTTTCTATTATGTTCTCTCTTTGGATCTCAGTAATGTAGTTCCCATCATCTTGTAAGATATTCTCCCTCTAATTCTCAATTGTGTGATATTCATCATTTCCTATAATATTCTCCCTCTGATTCACATTTGATCCCTCTTCTGCAAGTATAGAGAGTTTAAGAGCAATGTCTTCTTCAAATTTGATATCTCTACTAATGTCAATAGATTTTTGTCCTGGTATGTAGACCCTGTATCCTTTAGTAGTTTCACTGTAACCAACAAATATTCCTTTCTTTCCAAAGGGTTCTAGTTTGGTTCTTTTCTCTTTAGGAATGTGAACATACACAGGACATCTGAAGATTCTTAGATGATTTAGATCTGGTTTCTTCCCTGTAAAGGCTTCTTCAGGTGTAATGTTTTCTAGGATTGAGTGAAGACACTTGTTTTGAATGTATACGACAGTATTGGATGCTTCGGCCCAAAATGAGGTATGAAGATTTTGATCATGCATCATAGCCTTGGAAGCTTCAATAATAGTTCTATTTTTCCTTTCTGCTACTCCATTTTGTTGAGGGTTATAAGGTACTGTATACTCCCTCTTAATCCCAATAGAAATGCAAAATTCTTTAAAGTTTTCAGAGATATATTCTCCTCCATTATTTGATCTTAGTGTTTTTATTTTCTTCCCAGTTTGGTTTTCCACTAATGCTTTAAATTCTTTGAATTTTAGCAATACTTCATTTGATTCTTTGAGTTTAAGAAAATAGATCCAAGTTTTTCTAGAGTAATCGTCAATGA
>MU226547.1:2153913-2165923 GCA_018584345.1 Thuja plicata | reverse complement strand
TGAGTTTAAGAAAATAGATCCAAGTTTTTCTAGAGTAATCGTCAATGAAAATCACATAATACGAAAATCCTCCTAGTGAGAGAGTTGACATAGGTCCACACAAATCTGTGTGAATGAGTTCTAATACTGGGAGGGAAGGATCTTCTGATATTTTTTCCTAGTGAACACCCTTTACATGTACGAATATGATTTGATTTTAGATTTGGTATACCTGTATTGATTTTCTTTATGAAGGGAAGGGTGCTAAATCCAAGATGTCCTAATCTTCTGTGCCAGAGTTCATTAGAGTTTGATACTTCATGACATAGAGCTAATTTGTGATTATTACATAATTTGTATAGGCTTCCATCCCTATACCCTATAGAGATAGCATTTTTAATGTTAGTGTTTTTAGGCCATATTAGCACTTTATCTTCTTGGAATGTGACTCGATAGCCTTGATCGGCTAGGCCTAAAATAGAGATCAAGTTCCTTTTTATGCTTGGTACAAAGAGAACATCTTTTAATTGTAGGGTCACCCCTGTTTTCAATTTGATTGACCAGGTCCCAATTCCTTTCGCTGGATAAGTGGAGTTGTCTCCAATTGTGACTTCTTCAGAGGAATGTTCTTCTAGGGTTTCAAATTGATCTCTGAATCCAGTTATATGTCGTGATGCTCCGCTATCGATTATCCAATTGTTTTTGTTTGAGTTCACTTCACTTGACAAAGCCAAGAAGAATAGGGATACTTCTACTTCCTTAAATTCGGCTAATGCTGCTTGAATTTTCTTTCTTTCTAGACAGAACCTGTGCGTATGTGCAATTTATCACATTTATAGCATTGTACTTTGGAGAATTCTCTGGTTTTGTGATTTTTGTTATAGTTTCCCTTCTTATGTTTGAACTTCCTTTTGTTGCCTTTGAAATTTGAATGAGTATGTAGTGCTTGGATCTCTCCTCCTTTGTTTGGCCCGATCCCTCTTGAGATTAATCGGGATTCCTCTTGAGTGCAACCATTCTTAAGTTGATCGAACTTAGGTAGAGAAGGACGTCTAGTTATACATTGAATAAAGGATTCCCATGAGATAGGTAATCATGTAAGAGATATTAATGTTAACTCCATATCATCAATATTGTTTCCAATAGTAGAGAGTTGATCCTTTAATTCGGAAATTCTTAGGAAGTAGGACGTGATGGTTTCCCCTTTGTTCAATTTTAAATTCAAGAGTTGTTGTTTGAGTGTAAGTAATCTGCTTGTATTATTGATATCATATGTCTCTTGAATGGTTTTGAATACTTCATAAGCGGTTTTTAACCTTGCTATGGAGGGAAGAATATGGTCTTTAACGGCATGTATAATCCAGTTATACATTGAATAAAGGATTTCCATGAGATAGGTAATCCTCTAAGAGCGATTAATGTTAACTCCATATCATCAATATTGTTTCCAATAGTAGAGAGTTGATCCTTTAATTCGGAAATTCTTAGGAAGTAGGACATGATGGTTTCCCCTTTCATTTTTAAATTCAAGAGTTGTTTGAGTATAAGTAATTTGCTTGTACTATTGATCTCATATGTCTCTATGAATGGTTTTGAATACTTCATAAGCAATTTTTAACCTTGCTATGGAGGGAAGAATATGGTCTTGTAACGACATCGATTATTATCTTCTTCGCTTTGTTGTTACGCCTTTTCCAAATAGATTTATCAGGTTCATCTTCAGGCATCTTTAGATCCTCCTCAACATAGGAATCTAACTCGAGTTCTTGAAGCAATGTTAAGATTCGTATCTTCCATGAAAAAAGGTTGTAGCGCCTTCACGTCTGTCCTCCACTTTAATGTAGTTGGCCATTATTACTTTCCTCTTATATTTTATTAACCAGTCTGATATAATTCAGAATTTAACTTATATATTGATTCTTCTCTAAAGAGGCTCTGATACCATGTTAGGAATGGAGATCTTTATTAGAGAGAATTCCATATTCTTTATTGTGTTGTTCACAAGATATTATCTTGAGTAAATATATATGTATTTATATTTACTGAATTATAATTGCAGAGATATGTATTTCGTATGTGGTTGTGGTAATGATATGCACACTGTTATTGATATATTACCGCAACACATACGATTATGTTTATATACATAATATAAGGGTCATGTCTATGTAGAGACATGACCGTATGTGGCTTAAGCCACGTAGGGTCATGTCTTACATATTCGTTTCGTAACTGCTGTTTACGTATTATAAACTGTGTTATATATTATAAACCGTAATAGTATTGTGTTATGTATAACTATCATACAATAGTTATCGTAACACATATATAATATATGTATTATATATAACTATCGTATGATAGTTATCGTAATACATTCACCACTTATGAACGGTATCGACTATGTCGATTTCACTTGTTATAGTTACGTATTACTATCATACGATAGTTATCGTAAAACATATATAATATATGTGTTACGTATAACTATCGTATGATAGTAATCGTAACATATGGTATTAACCATATTAGAAGCCGATCCAATACATGTTAAATATATATTGAATGCAATTGACTAAAGTTGATTCATTCTATCATATCGAATCTGACCAATATAATTCATTCGAATATATAAATATATATATATATATTGATGAGTCAATCAGATCAAAGCTATAATTTAACAAGTTTGAATGCACATAGACCAAGTCTTCCGCCTTCTTAGACTGTAGTCTATTGCGTTTTATTGAGTAGATGGAGTATGTGCTCCAATTCCTCTCAAATGATAATGAAACTATCAAGATTTTTAAATTAGAAATTACAGAGCTAAGTAGTGTTCCACCACTTGTTGGGGACATGAGGATAGGTTTCAAGGACAGGGGGATGACAGAGGGGTGGTAGGGGGCAGTGCTCATATACATATAGTACTAGAAAAACCACTTGTGAAAAGATGTATAAGAATTACATTTCAAATGAAGCTTTGGCAAATTAGTAAAATACGAAAATTGCAAATACTAAATACTAAGATATGAAATGCATGTGTCAAATATGTCAAATATGAATACTGATTATGACTGATATTTTATGGACAGTGATACTATCATTAACCACTGGTCATATGAAACCCGTATACATTGAAATTAACCATCTATGAAAACGGAATTGGATAATGAATTCAATTGTTATATAAATATGACCATAACACCACATGAATTGCAAACATGGAAACATCAACATAGAAACCCAGTTTTGATTTTTATTTAGGGTAGCCAGCATAATCAGCAATAATGTACAAATAGCAGCTACAAGCCCTCTTAAATTGCCCATATTAGGTTTGCAAATGATCTGAAAATAACCTATCAACCAAAAAAATATGCATATATCCGATTTGCTTGCAAATATTAAGACAAGCAATTTTTAAAAAAATACACTTTTTAAAAGTCTAGGGACTCCAAGACGCTTAGGGGACTCCTGGGCATCCAAAAGAAACCCAAGGAACTCCTGGGCATCCCCGAGACATCCTGGGGACTCCTAGGCATCCTGGGTCGTCCCAGTGGCAGTGGCAGGGCAGCGGGGGATGCCTCGTCCCCGTCCTGGAAACGTGGGGCTTGAGGGGGCAGGGGGGACGAATCCCCATGTTTCACTAAAATTAAGTTTTATGAATAAAAATTGAATATATAAATTCAATATTTAACAAGAAGAATTTAGAAATTAGAATCTTAAGAGTTAAGAAATTGTGATAAAATTTTGCTGGCAATGGGTTGTAAGTGTTGGTATATTTCTCCATGGAAGTACCACCTATTGTTACGCTTTCACATTATCACCTATTGTTACGCTTTCACATTATCGCCCCATTGCAAATGGGGACCCCCTCTCTTGATTGGCAGTAGAGTAGTTGTCTTAGCTTAGTTGTACGTTGGTGGCAATTTCGAAATCTTCAAGTCAATAGGCTATGTTTGAACAACTCTAGGTGTAAGCCCATGTCCATTTCAGAATTGAACCATAGAGGGAATAGAGTTGCTAGTGAGACATCCAGCACTTAGCCAAATTCTAGGAAAGGAATGAGCCTTTGTTGAAGGTCTTATATGAAAGGATTGAAGGTCTGGTTTAAAGTTAGAATTCTGATCTTTGAAGATCAAGATGAAGTCTAATGTGGAAGGAGAAAGCTTTTGATTTGAGACCATTGAGCTTGACATGAATGTCAAAATGAACAATCAATGAGATGTGAAGCAAAGAGAACAACTATAACTTGGCAAAGGACAATAAAACAAGTCTTGACTAGCCTCGAAGAGAACCCAAGAATGGAGTTCCAAGACAAGGTCGGATTCCGACCTTGACTTGGAACAATTTCCAGGCTTAGGTTGGAATCCGATCTCAGGTTGGAAATTTGTTCCAAGCACCATGAAATTTCTGCCCAAGACATGAAGCAAGAATTTCAAGATGAGAGTGGTGCCAATCAGCTAATAAGATATGTCAAGGTTAATCCAAGTTAAAAGATGAAAATCCATTAGCCAAATAAGTGATTCAAGTTCAATCCAATAACAAATTGGCGTGATGAAAACATGAGAGCATGAATATGTGAGGCTTTCATGATCAGATCTGAGATGAACAGGATTGAAAATCATGAAATGGGGATGAATTCATGAAGGAGCAAAGAAGGAATTCTGAGTTCAAAAAGAAAGACCCCAACACTTAGATATTTTTGGGCAACTTTGGAGAGTTCCAAGGGTTGGTTGGATTCCGACCACCCTTTGGAACAAAATTCCAAGGATAGGTCAGAATCCGACCTCCCCTTGGAACTCAATTCCAAGGCCCTCCTGATTTCCGTCCACTTCCTGAGTGCAATTCCAAGGCATGTCAAATTTCCGCCCAGCTGTAGAGGTGATTCAAAACATGATAGAGCCTCTATGATTGAGTGCAATTCGATCCCAAACTAGTAAGAAGTCTAACCAATCTATAAAAGGCATGAAAATCAGACCTTTTATCATGATGAAATTTACAATCAGATCTCTGATCAAGATAAAATCAAATCAGGCCCCTCGAATTTTAGTCAAGTTTGAAGCCAAAGAAGGAATGAGAAGTCATTTTGTTGAAAGATAAAATCAAAAGGAGGTCACTTTTTGTGGAAAGAAGGCGTGAAATCTTAAAGAGGAAAGCCTTGGGAAAATTTCCAAGGGATGGTCGGATCCCGACAAGTCCTTGGAAATCATTTCCAAGGACCATCAAAAGTCCGCCCAGCCTTGCAACTCAAGAAATTCGATCTTGAAGACGATTCTTCATCCCTAATTTGATGAAAATGCTTGATCAAGTCAGCCCAATCAAGGGGAAAAAATAATCAATTTTGAAACAAACTGAAGAAAAGCATGCAAGTTGGCCAGCATTGGGAGAAGAAAAATCAAAATTTAAAATTAAAATTCTCCTAATTGGGTCGGCCAGGATAAAAGTCACACCTCTTGACCCCAAACGCCCATAAAAGAAGG
The DNA here is from genome assembly GCA_018584345.1 of Thuja plicata. NCBI lineage: Eukaryota > Viridiplantae > Streptophyta > Pinopsida > Cupressales > Cupressaceae > Thuja > Thuja plicata. Next base: position 2,160,464 of record MU226547.1, on the reverse strand, counting down.
GGTGCTGAAATTTATTTTGTCGCCAAAGCAATTCGATTTGTGTATTTAAAAAAGCAGACCAGACTTCTGTAAGCGAATCACTCAAAGGGATCAGATCTAATAGCCATTTGGGAGGCGATTTCCATCAGGCCTGGGCAGATTTTAAGTACACCTCTAAGTCTGAAAGTGGAAATCAGCGTTTAGAAATTTGGAATTTGGAGGAAGCCTTTGAAACTTCCAAACACAGCTGTTAAGAAGGTGAAATCCTAAGTGTTAGAAATCCAATTTTAGTGGGAATTCATAGGTGAAAGAGGGGCTGTTAGATGTTGTCTTCAAGAAGAAATCAAACTTGATAAATTTGGTGATCAAATGTTGCAATTGAAATCCTCATTCTTGTCTAGGAATCATGAGATAAAATCAGATTTTAAGGGATAAGAAATTCAATCCTTCATGTTGAATGAGAGGGAATGGTCATAGAAATTGTTTAAGTAAAGTCTCTTCATCATGAACTTCATTTCTTAGCATTTGAATGTTCAATCTTTAGAAGAAATATAAAAACCAGTTTTTTTAACAAGCCTTATTGTCTTGTAGGTTGAAGATGTCGGGAGCAAAGACCGGAAATTCGAAGAAGGATAGGCAAGCCCAAATAAACCATGATGTAAAGGAGATGATGTCGGAGACTAGCTTTACCTCAAAGTGGAAGAAGATTAGAAACACAAACCTTGGACCGGCCAACATGGAACAAGTTAGAGATCAAATGTTCAATGGCAATCCATTGAAATTGGCAAGGCGAATGGTGAGAAATAGAATAGCTCAAGCAGCATCCTTCCCTCCAACGATGCAATGTACGAAGTTGATGATAGAATGTGCCAAACATTATGATCCACAAACAAGAACAATTCACTATGGTCCAAAGAAGAAATTGTTGGTATCACTTACAGAGTGAGCAATAAGGGAAACATTCAATATTCTACTTCACAAAGTTGGTGTCTATACAATGAAGGAGAGGGCCTCGAAGCATTAGAATGACAAGCACCACTCCAATTTGCCGAAATTGATTAAGTCTGATTTCTGGAGGATTATGATGATCTCATCATCATGTTGAGCACAGTTATGGGAAGCCCTCAAGGTGCAATCTTCAAGCCTTGGATGTTCTACTTCATGAACAAAATATCTATTGATGAGATGATGTTTGAATGGGCAAAGTTAATTAGTCACAATCTTGATCTTCAATTAAGGATACTGGAAAAGACAACAACATTTTACATGAGCTCATATATGGTATACGTGTTGTCGATGATGTACAAGTATCATAGATTGAGATGTTTAGGTCCAGTTGGGACTAGAATGAGCCAATTCCTAGTGCATGAGTGTTATCCACAGTTATATCTTCACAACAATAAGCATTTTCAAATATTCAACAATGCATTCGGCATGTGCATTGTGAGAACACTACAGAAGCACCTCACAAGAGACTATTTGATGAAGCTGAAAAGTTGATCAAGAAGTATGGTTCGTGGTATATTCAATTTTTGAAATTCACTTAAATAAGGATGTTGGGGAATTCATTGTCACAAAAAGCTTTCAAGCCATCCAAAGAACAAGCTTGTGGTGATGGAAGTTTCAAGACAACTACTCACATATGATGAAATCCAGAAGCATAAGCACAAATAGGGGGTTACATTTCCGCTTCATCTTGGAAATTCTCTAGAAACTTGTCCATCACTCCAAGTAGCCGAGGCAATAGAGAAAGAATTTGAGTATTATGCATTGGGGTCCTATAATGTGAGGAGAAATTTTGATCCAAACAGGTAGATTAGGAAGGGTTATGGAAACAAGTATAAACATGTGCCACACTTAGAAGATTATTGGGCATATGTTGATGATGATTTCTAGGTGAGGAAAAGAATGTTTTCAAGATTAACTATGGAGATGATTAGAAAATACAAGTGGCAGCAAGTTCAGATTCCTAATCAGTTGGAGGATGATGACAACCATATTAGAAAGTATTTTGCGACAACAAAAGGCCAAGAGTTAGAACCCATCGATTGGTTCGAGGTTCATGATATTGATTTGGAGACTTTGATGATACCAGTAACACTCTTCACTCAAAAATGGTTGGATAAACAAATGGAAATTTTGAGGACAAGGAGAATCCCTTTCACTTATGACTTAATGAGAGATGTGGAAGAGTTTGAAAAAGAATCATGCAACCAACCACAAGAAGTCGACGATAAGCAAGAAGGTGAAAGCAACAAGAAAGGAAAGAACAACGACAAGGCTTCACAAACTAATGGCACGAAAAGGAAGGAAACATCAAGTCAAGGACCGCCACCCAAGAAGCAGAAATCAGGTGTCGCTCAATCAAAAGCTAGTGCTTCTTCCGTGCAAGAGAAGATCACACCCCCCCACAAATAAGGAAGCACCTCGAGAACTTGTGATCTTTTGGATAAAAATGATAATGTGATCAATCTTGATGGCATTCCCGAAGAAGGTGAGATGGGCTTCTCAGATGAGAACTTCAATGAGAAAATGATCATGGCACCACAAGAAAATCAAGCAGAGGAAGAACCAGATAATGAACTAGGACAGTGCACTACACCTGCATGGTTGCCAGACATGTTAAAGAAAGAGGAAGTTAGGAAGAAACAGCCAATTGAGAACATTGAAAACCTTTTGGAAAGAATTAAGAAAGAAAAGGAGAAAAGGCCAACAAAGAAATTTTCAAAAATCATAAGGGGTAGTTCAAGTGCTCGCATTGTACAAATTGCCATTCCAAGGGTCAACAAGGTGAGGGAAGATATACTCCCACAAGAATAACATTGTAGAGCATGACTTGGGGCCAACTACAAGGAAGAAAGAGATTGAGGATGTCCATGGATCTATCCAAGTCCTAGAAGAAAGATTGAGTAGAGAAGTTGAAAAGAAGAGGCAATACGAGGAAGAGGCTAGACAGCTGAAAGAATATATCCAACACTTGATGAATCCAATACAATAGAACGATCAAGCATTTGCTTCTCCCATAACACTTCCAAGAGAGTCAATTGATAATTTAGAGGTTATGTAGAGGACAACTCAAGAGACAAAGGGATGGATCGAGGAAGTCTTCAATGATGTAAATCAATTCATTGATGATTTTTTGGAGAGTTATGAGATGGTTGTTTCCATTCAAAACAAAAAGTAGGCTTTGCACACGATATGTGAAGAATTTCAATTCATCAAGGAGAAAACTATCTCGTGGTTGAGTGTTAAAAGATGTCACTAGGTAGGTGTTGGTAAAAGAGAAGGTGATGAAAGCAGATGAGAGGGTTGATCTTAGTGAATGGTATTGTGCATTGGTAATGAAACGAGATACCCTTGAAAGAGTGAAATGTGAAAGCCAAGAGTAAAAGGAATCAGTCCAAGAAACCCAAGAGGAAATATTTGAGTCAGTGACAGAGATGTTCAAGATTGATAAATACACAAGACATGAATGTAGAAACATTGAAAGAGAAGATGAGTGCCACCTACTTCAGAGCCATCGATTCCATCAAGAAACAACATTTGAAAAGTGCTTCTTCATTTGGGAATTTAATGACTACTATTCGAAATAGTGGAATTGAATAGGAAAAGACTTTTGCTAAGTGTACAGCTGACTTGGAGGTTTCCGATTGGAAGGTCAAGAATGTGCCAAGTGTTCCTATGGAAGAGCTCACCAATATCATGTCTAGTTCATTGAATTTGCAACTAAAGAAAAGGATAAGGGAAACAAGCTTCTAGACAAAGATTTGTTGTAAGCACATGTCGCAATGAATTTTCTTATTGGTTCCTAGATAGGTGCTTCATTTTGATTGGACAACATTTAAAGCTTGCTAGTGGTAGTTGTAACAACCCTAACTAGGGTTGTGTTGGAATAATCTTGGCCATAGATCTCAAATCAATCTTGGTTGTTCATTGTACTTGAGCTCCCTATATAAGTCTTTCTCTTCTCATTTGTAAAGAGAGGTTGTTGAAGAAATTGTTACTAATTTACTGCAAATAGCTCCTTAATCATTATTGTCTTTTCATGGTGAATACTTGTGAACTTTTGGAGGATTGCACGGTTTCCTACATTCCTTAGTTTAAATTTTCTTAAGTAAAGTTGGAAGTATAAAATAGTTAAGGTAAAGTAGTTGGATAGTTTAATGAAAGACATTGTTATTATTAAGATCATGGTGAAACTAGTGTTCATACCTTTTGGTGTTTGTTGATTGCAAAAAACAGTGTAAGGTTAGTCTGAACTTTATTGCAAGCACTTCACTTCAATTACTTGATGTTCGTTGAACTGCATAGTTTATGGTTTTAATAAGCATAGGTGGTTTGAAAATCATACTTGCATCCATATAAGATTGCACCTTCCTTAATGTAGTTGATTAGGAGAAGCTAGGACTGGTTTGGTCTCACCACAAATTCAACATTGTCTTTCATTACTAGGATTAGAATTAGAATTAGTGTAGATCTCTATACCTTAATTCCTTTACACTTTATTTCAAGTTGAGGTTAGGAGTAGTTGATGCACTCACATTGCCATATTATTCGTAAGGAAAGTTGATGAGTCTAAGTGAATTAGCATAAGTCCCATTGCACAACCAGATACATCAAAGCCAAACGAGCTCATCCACACTAAAGACACAAGTTCGCAATTTGAACCTTGGGGTCGCCTTTATGATCTTTTGTGCAATCTTAGCATACGTGGTGATTACGTTCAAGAGAGGATAGAGTGTCTTTGGTACTCTATTCTGTGTTGGTGTGTTCATAAAAAACCCATCAATACCACCATTTATGAGCATCAGTATTTTGCATGTCTGCAAGAGTGTCAAGACCACACATTCGTGCTTGAGAAACTCATGAATTTAGATCTCACCATAGGTTGCATGTCATTGGGAAAGAGTCTACAAAGGGCTGCCTTTTATTCTTGAGCAACTTCAAGATCTCTAATGGGGCAACTCTAGCACTACTCTCATCAAGGGCTGCTCAACTATAGTACCCGTGGCTCAATCCAAAGGAGTAGACATTTTGTTCCATCTCTCCACCATGATTTTTTGTAGTTCCTTCAAGACTGTTTCTTTAGGATCTCGCTCTTTCTCATTTATGATTTTTTTATATCCTCAATCATGGATTCAATGCCCTCATATACCTCACCCAAGTGAGGCCTATCCATTTCAGTGTATCAAATCATGCTAAATATGGGCTTAGTAAATCTCAGGAGGTACTCAACATAATCCCACCAAGAGTCATCTAGTATAATTGCCTTAATGACAACTGCCCTTGTACTACTAGATTGCCTCCATATGCTCCAATTAGCATTATTTACCATTCTAGACAGCCTCACAAACCTTCACAAGGAATCTCAAAACAATTGTGTTGGAGGCAAAATGGGTCTCAGCAACCTATTTCAAAATCAAAATAATAATAAATTAAAATTAAAATCTTAGAAAGTTTGCTAAACTAAAACATATTTTAATTTTAAATAATTCAACTTACCTTCAAGAGCTCCGATCTCGAGAATTGTGTAAATATGCCTTGCAACATATGGTGGCTCGTGATGAACATTTGGATCTCCTGCCATCAACATACATTTGTTTGATCCACTCAACTTTGTTGCCAATTTTTTGTAGCATTAAGTTGAGTAATTTGAGTGAGTGGACAACACAAGGTGTCCAAAAAATGTGATCATAGCGCTCCTCGACCAATAACCCAACAGCCGTACAATTTTTGACATTGTTTGTTATCACCTAAACAATATTTCGAGCAACAACTTGCTCAACAACTTGAAAATGAACGTTTGCAATTAATGGACCGTACTTCACTTTTCACAATCCACTGCTCTCAAAAACATTGCACCTCTCATGGACACTGCAATAACATTGATCAAAGGGCGATTTCTTACATATTTCCATCCATCAGATAATATGGACACACCTGTTTCGATCCATGAATCCCTGGTGAGCTTTAAGGCATCGTCTACATGTTTCACCTATTTGTCCAATAAAGGAGTGGACACCTTTTCATAACCCAACCCCTTGAACCCCTTTGGAGCCCTATTAACCGATCTCACCAATTTTTTCCAATATGGTTGTTGTGAGGTTTTCACACCATCGCCCCATTACAAATGGGGACCCCCTTCTTTTGCAAACAGTAGGAGTAGTGGTCTTAGGTAGTCTTTGTTGGCGACAGTTTTCAAGCCCCTTGGTCCGGCAAGTGAAGTTTGAGAGTTGGTTTTGGGCGATTTTGGCCTGCTGAGAAATCAAGTCTGTCTGGTGCATGGGCGAGAGTTGTGCTAAATCTTTCCGGAATATGGGATAAAACCAAAGGATTCGTGATGAAACAAGTCTAAACCCTCTGAGAATCCTTGTTCCAGCTTCAATTTGATCTTAGAAAGTCGAAATAGATTGTGGGAGGTAGCTCTGCTGAAGGCGTGCTGAATCCTGAAATTTGGCTAAGTCCTGAAATATTTCAAAAACCCCCAAAATCTAGAATCTGCACCTTAATTCCTATGAAGCTGAAACCTATCTCAAACATCCTGGAAGGTATTTATACAAATATAACTTAAA
>MU226547.1:2124713-2150549 GCA_018584345.1 Thuja plicata | reverse complement strand
ACCTTGGAGTGTTTCCTCACGTCCTTCGTGAGTATATGCTTTTCAAGAGAGGATTGAGTGTTTGTTACCCTGTATCAAGCGTTTAGTCCTATATGTTATGTAGTGGTACAAAACTCACATCAACAATGGTGAGCGAACAACATTAAATGTCAATCCATTTGCATAGATGCATCTAGCTATGTTTTGCTTGGCAATGTCTCTACCCTCATTATGAAATGTCATTTCCAAGGGGCCTCTTTCTCTCTTATTTGACACCATTTCTTTGTGGAATATGCAAGATTGCATGGACCTCTATGGGTTCTTGATTGGAAATTGATGGCATCAATGCCCTCAATCCTTTTTTACTTTTAGACTCGTCCAAAGAATAACGAATTGCATTCCCAGCTACTTCATCTACTTGTCTTTGCTCTTCAATATATTTCATTACAATAGAGTTTGCAAGAAAGGTTTTACTTTGAGGTTCCCCAAGAGCTCTTGGCTTGCCAAAACAAAACTTGATGCCTTTTGAGGGATAAAGAACAAATGTGCTTTCACTTGACTATAAGAGCTATTATATTTCTCTTTGCAATGGCTACAAATCCAAACATACCTCCACCTGGTATTTGCTGAACCATTTCTGCATATTTCCATAGTGGAGAGCCAGGGTTTGTTATGAACCGGGAATTCCCAAAGCTAGAAGCACTTACCATTCTATGAATTTACAAACAACATACAAAGCCACAAGCCAAAATGAAAAAATAAAAAATAAAACTAGAGTTCATTTCATTTTGTAAAATAAAATGCAAAGAAAAATTTAAAAAAAAAAACAAAAACCTACCTCTTTTGTTGAGATCTTCCTCTTCAATATCTTTGAGGAGTTCTCAACACTTGCAACCATGTAGAAATAGCTTACAAACCAGCTTAGAGAACGCAACAATCACCCTTCAACACTCCTTGAGCAATGGCAAGCAAACAAGAAACTTCAGCAATGGAGGCAAGAAGTTTTCTTTTCATTCACAAATGCACAAATGGGAAAGATTTCACCTTTTTAGTCTTTCTAGTGGTTTATTTTAGGGTATGAGGGTTGAGTTAACCAAAATAGACCAAAAAAAGTAAATTTTTTTTAAAAAAAAAAGTCAAAAACATTGCTAATTCTCCCCAGGTCCTGCCGCAGGCACACAAATTCACCGTGAATTCGGCTAGTTTTCAGCAGGCCCAACCCACAGGCTATGGGCTGGACTATGTAGGAACCCACAGCCAGCCGCATCAGGACCCGTCTTTGTGAAGGACAAAACTGGGACCCGGGCTTCACCGGGAAGAATCTGGTACCTTAGTTTGAGAGGGAAAAGTGGTACTATTTACACTTCCTTGCTGTACGTGAGCTCATCCCAAGCTGCGTGGACTCTGTGTATCTGTGCGACGTCTCACTTACTGTATTTCCGTGCTGTTTAAAGAGAGTTGTTTCCATACCATGGTGGGGAGGTTTCAGCAGTTGAATGAACAAATCAATTCAAGGTGTGAAACTCTAAAGAAGCCAGGCATGGGTATTAATGTGTCTTCAGCTGTAGTCTGTGCTAATTAATTACAGGTCTTCATTGTGTATTCACTACACCCCTATCAGTAGAGTTTTCTCCTTGTGAATACAGCCAATAGTCTACAGCAGTAAGGTCGAGTTATTGAGCTTAATTTCATGACATTTGAACTTTGAAGTACTGTTGGAAGATAATATATGAAAATTGTATGCTGTTCAGTATGATTCATGAAATTAGAAATAACTCATTCTGGAACATTGTCTTTATCTTCTAGTGAAGGTTAGATTTTTCCTATGCTTATTAATTGTAAATAGTCTGCTTATGTAATCAGCAGTTTAGTGTTCAAACCCCAGACTTTGTATAAGTATTGATGGCTCATTTATGAGAGCATTATGAGTGTAAGAATGTTTGCGATGTCAACATTTCTTTAATCCTGCAATAAACATTATCTTACTACAATCTGAAAACCATAAACTCCTTGCTAACAAACTGTTTGACAAAATATCCCACTTGGAAAAGGTGAAAATTTGAAGTGAAATCCATAAGGGATATTACAGCAAATAAAATAGTTTACCTGACTAAAATTCACTGGTAGTTCCCATTCTTGTATTTACTCAAGTCCTAGGAATCTTTCTATAAGGTGTTAGTTGTTAATTAAATCTTATCTCTTAGCATTTATTTCTCCAGTCCTAGGTCATTTAATAATTATCAAGTTAGTTGTCTCATGTTATAGGATTAAGACAGGTGTCACAATCTTGTTTAATCCCATCTATCAGCCTTGCCTTTATAAGCAAGGTGTCATTTGTAAATTTTTGAGAAGCAATGTCCAATATTAATCCAATCTGTTTTGCAATAATCAAACAATATTTTGCTCTTGCTGCTCTCTTGTGGAAGGCATCTTTTTTGTTTTGTAGGTGATCTTGGAGGATTGAATCCATTGGCGACTCTAACAACAAATACCCATGATCGTATCAGATTCTAACAACATATCACTACTTTCCATCATATATAAATAAAAATTAGATTTAATATGACAGGAGATCCCAATAACTAGTGGGAGTTTGGGAGTGGAGACCCTGCTGGGTTTGAGGGGCAGCAATGATAAGCTGCACAAGCTGTTAGATGTGGAGACCCTAATTTGTTAGTTGTTAGATCACCACCAATCAAAATCCTGTTTTTTAACTACAAACAAGAAAAACCAAAAAATCGCGTTCTTTTTGCATTTACTCACAGTTTTTCAATCAAAACTCGCCATGAGTTTTACAAAAACTCGTCGGCGAGTTATTGGGCGAGTGACTCACCTAGCGAATTGGGTAGCAAGTACTCACAAGTTTTGTGAGCGGGTTTTGCAACTATCGTTGTGTATATTAAAAGGTTGTGTAAGGGGTTAAATGTTGTAATTGCCATCTAAGAGTGAGGACAAGTTACCTCATTAGGAAAGATTATGACATTTCCACAATTGTTTAGGGAGATAACGCAAATCCCAAGAGACATCCGAGGTACAACACTCTCAATTGCTACAAAGTAGATGTGTCTATATATGGAAACAAATTACAATGACAATTGAGAAAATAAGAACTTATACTTAGTATTTACAAGAACTGTAAAAGAACTCTTTTTAGAAGAAGAGATATCAATAATGTCTTAAATGCTGTCCTAGTGCACATACAATGTGAAAAAAAGGTGATAAATAATAGGTTCAGTCTACCTTTCTTTATCTTCGTCTATCGCTTTTTACCTTGATCTAACTAGATACATATGTCTACATGATTATACAATAAACTACAACAAAAAAGCCATTATCAATGATGAAACAGTTGCTCTTCCACAGCTGACATTTTGCTGTCCTCCAATTATATGGTTGAACAGCATCAAGATGTAACTGTCAAATTAGGCCCATGAGGTGTCTCTCCATATCCCACGAGAGTGCTTCCACTCATGGGGATCTGTGATCCACTAAGGATTTGAAAAGTAATATACTCAGCAGTCAAAATTATCACATATACCTAGTGTGAAGCTCGTTAATTTGGACAGTAGGCAGCTGGGATGAAGGCAGATTTACCACTATAGACAGCACAAAGTTTGGTACACTCTCAAATGCCAAAGCATTCAAGATTCCCATGTTCCCTTGCATTACTGGAATAGTTGGTGTGATATTTGGTAAATGTGGAATGTTGATTGTTGAGCCATCTATAACAACTAGATGTGGTTGTGCATTAATACAAACCAAAAGAAGATCATCACATGTTACCACAGATCATAACAACGGGCTTGGTGGCATCAATCATGCTGTATTTAAATGTTGCTCAGATTAGCAGATAGGCACTTAGTAGAAACATCATGACCTTAAGGAATTAGTTTATAGCACATGGAAACTCCAACAAGATACCATGGAATGTGGGAGTTAATGATGATTATTAGTTGCAGAAAACATAGGAGTGGACCTCCTATGCAATGTTTTGTGATGGCCCCTTACCTAATAGTTTAGTTTGGAGTATTAATGCATAGATTGAGGGTCATGCTCTCAAGGTTTGACTATGACTATAATGCACTCTAGCTCTTTCTAAAGTGATTCACTTTCTTGTTTAGCGCCACTCCAAATGCACAACATTCGTTTTGATAGGTGACTTGATACAAGCACTGCATTATCTTTCGCATTGCTACATGCCTGAGTAATATGAAATCCCATCTAGCACAATGAAAGTGTTTCCCTGAGAGCACAAACCCCAAAATCATAGTTAAGGGGTTAATTGAGTCTTTAGTTATGAGTTGTAAAATAGAGTCAAATTAAAATAAATTTACATGGAAGTAAGTGGATGGTGATAATGATGAAGCACTAACAGTTCAAGACACTGTCCTTCGGATTTTTGGTTTACTATTCAGCTTTACCTTCACAAATAATACAATATCTGAGAATTTTACAGCAATAAATGCGTATAAACTCATGCTAACCATATATCACCAATTCCTGAGTTCATCCATTTAATGTACGAGTAAGCAATCCATCTTGATAATCATCATTAAAGCAACTAAATAATTACTCTGGCTAATTGTGGGAGCTTTTCCTTTGTAAATGAAACTACAATTGCAAAAATACCTGTCTGGAATATAATTTGACTAATTGGTGGTGCCAACTCAGAACCTTTGTGTATTATCAAGATCAATGAAACTTTCTACGTTAACATTCTTCAAAATTAAGTGCAATATGACGTTTCAACAATTGCCTTTCTAGAACTTACACAATTACCATGCATTTGAATCATTTTCTCTTTTTTTCAGAAAATCAAGCTGTAATGTGAATGGAACATACTCATATTCCTCTGGCATGTTCTTTTTTATTTCCTCGTATGTCATTCCATCACAAACTCCAGCATATATCTCATCTAGAGCACGCCATTGTATCTGCATCAGAATGATGAATCCAACCATTTTCCACATCCCAATGCTATTACTTAATGTCAATAATATTGAACTAGAAAATTTCTATAAGAATTATCACTGCATTTTTCAATGGATCAAATGCATAAACAGTATCCTCTCAGCTTCAAGTAGAAATCTTACGAGAAGTTACAACCTTGATAACCATTAAATCATTGGGGCATTTCAAATGACATGTATCTTTCCAACTTGCATCATGCTCTTTTATTACTTATACAAAGAAAAAACATTTATAACAAATTCTAAGGGATCATGTGATGCCTTATAATATGTTACTGAAAAAAAATTCTATTCCTTCTGAAATTTTAGTCCATAACTTTCACCTTTGGGAACCCCACAATATGGCTTGCTGTAAGTATTGTTCTTTGCAATGTGCTGGTCCATATCTATGAGATCAAAAACAAATAAAACCGATGAGAACTTGCTTTACAACTTTTACATGAAAACAAGAATAAAATGTGGAGAAATAACCAGTTACCCCTTAAAGATTAAGAAAGGGTATCTCTTAAATTCCATACTTATATTTGTGTTATAAGCTTATACATAGTGGTTCAACTTTCCAAAGGGTTTGAAGATACCATGTTAGGGTTTGAACATTCAGATGTAAAAATACAATTGCAACACTTAAGGTAGCCTTGAAGAAATATGGACCCAAGTTAAAATTTATCCCACTAGGATGCTTGAGAAGATCACAATTTTACTAGAAAATGTTTGTGTTGTAATACTTTGGTTATTAAGTTGCGTGTTTCTCTTGAAATTGTTATGTAATAATTGGTATCGTCAAATAAATTGTATTTAAAGGAATGATAACAAGTTTATAAAGCAATGTTGCAAGGAGATGCATCTCCAACCTCCTAGGATGCATCTTTAGGATTGAGATGCCTCAATTGTATCATAAATGGGTATCGAGATGTCTCTAAATGTGGGAAACATCCCACCCACATTTCCTTCTATCTCCCCTAATAAAACACAAATCACATCTCAAGCACAAAAAATGTCATGTGCCCCATTCAAAACACTAATTGTGATATTCCCATCCTTTTCACATCACTTTTGTGAAGTCTCTAAGAGACAAAATTGAAAAAGTGACAATCAAATGAAGGATATCAATTAAGGCGTTTACCATGGAAGGAAGGAACATCCATTAAACATCGATTAATGGTAGATGTTGACTTGTCCCGATAAGCGAAGATGAATGTAAGGTCTATTCTTGGCAAGCGACTTTAACATTATTCAATGGAACATCCAACAGAACTTTGATATCTTCCCCTTCCCCTTCCCCCAGGAAATATAATTACCTACGAAACTAATTCCAAATGGAAGGATAAATGGCTCTTGTTCATTGACCCCCACGAAGCATGAAGAGGAGTTTCCTATGAATATTGATAGCTTATTACAGTTTTTCTATGTATGATGATCAGAAAAATCTAAGGAGCCGCAATATACATCGTTGTTTGGATGTCGGGCACAAACACTACGACACAACTGTGGAATGTAATTCTCTGTTCAAATACAATGTCTGTTGGGAATACATCATACCTAATAGTCAATATATTTTCAGAGATCATCGTGTGAGGAATAAAAGGTGGTCCATTAAGTATTATAAGCTGCAGCGATTGAAGAACAATCTAAAGATATGATCATTTGAAGTTTGGAATTGATTCATTGGAGATGATGGCAAGCCACCATTAAGGAAATAAGTATAATGAACAACACTTAAGACTTACAGCGTACTGTATATATATAATACTGGCTGGTTTATTATCAAACAGAAATGAGCTGTTGAGGATCATACATTATAGAAATGAGACATTCTGTTCAGATAACAAGCAGCGATCATAATAACCATCCTTATGAGGAAGGATTAAGTGGACAATGATTAATTAAGTCTAATCGGTGATAATAAGATTACTAGCCTATTATATGTCAAGTGGTGCATTTAGTGTAAAGGTAAGGAGGCAATTAGGAATGGTTATTGGATGTGTCTTTTGGGATGTATCCTATCATTCCAATTGGTAGGATATAAGAAGTCATTAAATCCTACTTCAGCAATCATCAGGAAGGATCACAAATGAAATATCCTTGTTAAATTTTTGTGCTCTATTACGTGGACATTTCGTCAAATAGCTTACTTCTAGGAGTAATTTATCATACCATGGAATATTCATTGGTTCATTTCAATTTGCTTTCTCAGCTAATAAAGACATATAATGCAGCAAAAAGAAACAACTTGAAATGTATGATTGAAAATATGTAATCTCTCCTCCCTAGGTGGCAGGCAGTTGAGCAAGGATTGGCCTATCATTGGGTTCCCGTAGGCTAGTGGAGTGGAAAGGGGAGCCATACTGAGGCTTCTAGAGCTACGCAAGGGCTTTGTGAGCCATTCTGGACAGTTTAAGGCAGTCTACTAAATTTTAGGAGGGTTTCCTAATTTTTAGGGATTGACTGGGAGTTGACCAGGATGCAGCAGGGGATCCCTAGGACCATTTTGGGAGTTTTGATTGCAGCTCCTATTTTTTAGGGTTGCGCTGCCAATTGACTTGTTGACCATTAAGAGACTCGTGGAGTTTAGTAGGGGGGGCCTTATGAGCATTTCCTATTGATTAGAGACCATTTCCTATTTTAAGGATGATCCCTACTTTTTAGGAAGACTGCCAGTTGCACAACCACATCTAGTCATCACCCTTGGACTAGTGACAACATGTAGTTTCAATTTGGGAGTTCACGTGGTGAATCTGGGAACAAATTTGGATGATTAAAGTAATAACTTTAATAATTCCATTTAATTGAATAAAGTGCTCTCTTATTAAAGTTTTCATATTATAATAGAGGGGACCACCATAGGCCACATTGGCTAGGAGGCATAACGTAAGTTGTTTTAAAAAAATAACTTAAAATAATAAAAGGGGAGCATAGGGAAAAGGTTCGATCGGCCTAGAGGAGGAAATAATTTGATTAAAAAATCAAATAAAGTATTTAGTAGAGGATAAAAATAATGGGAAGGCAACCCTAAAATCAAATTAGGGTTTTGAGAGAATAAAGTAACTTGGAGGGTAGCCATTTCATCATTTTATGATTCACTTCTATAGCAACAAGTTGGTTTCCAGTAGCAGATCAGATTTTCTAAGGACGAAAACCTTAGTTACCAAGTGCGTGCACCCTACCCCTGTATCCAGATTCTGGTGCTTTCGGTTGCGGATTCTGGTGCTAGTGCGTTTGGATGCGTCCAGGGAGCAATTTTTCTCCCTGCAGGTGCATCCGGATGCACCCATAGGGAGAAAAATTATAAATAGAGTATGCATATGAGTTGAGATAGAACTCTGACCATAAAATTTATATATATACTTTATCAACAACACTAGCAAGATTCTTACTCTTAAAAATCAACTCTCTAATATTAAAATGAATAAAGGAGAGACCATCACCTCATACTTTATGGGGATAATAGAATTAAGAAACCAACTCTCAACAATTGGTCACATTTATGATAATAAAGAGTTAACTATGATAACTTTTGTTAATTTTAGGATAGCTGCAAATGTAAGAGCACTCTATGTTGTATGTGTTTTCCAAATGCAACAATCTCTCTTTCATTTATATTGAGAATGAGGCTAGGAGAGACATGTCCCTTCATGGGACATGTCTATTCATTATTATAAGATTAATATAATGACAATTGATTATGTAACTACATAAATATACGCACACACACACATTTAATATCTCTGAATCATTATTATATTAATTTCTCCTAATACTATTTTAGATATATATCTATATATATTATATCTCACATAATATATATATATATATATATATTCAATAGTCTCATAGGATTTATCCAACAGAAGTTACAAAACATCAACACTCCCTCTTTGCTATCCATCCAAGAGAGCAACACAAAGTTAATTGTGAAAGTTTTATTTTAAATATCACCTCATTGTGATATCAGATATATGGTCTGACCAAGAATATCAAGTCTCATGATATTCACCATAACTCATAAAAATATCATCTCATGATGGTGGGAGCATTGGCCACAGAATATCAAGTGGCATGATATTCACCAAGTACTCAGAGTAATGGCCTACGAACATCAAGTCTCATGATATCCACCAAGTACTCAAAAGTTTATAAAGATATCATCTCGTGATATCGGGAGCATTGGCTTGCAGAATATCAAGTCGCATGATATTCACCAAGTGCTCAGAGTAATGGCCTACCAGCATCAAGTCTCATGATGTCCACCAAGTACTCAACAAATGTCCATAGGTAATGTGCACTTATCATAGGAACATTCATATCATCTATCATGATCTATTTCACCCATCATAAGACGTCTATCACAATAGAAGATCGTTGCCTGTTTAAGGAACTCAATCCACCATGCAAGATATCATCTATCATGATCTGTTTCAGCCATCATAAGATGTCTATCATGATAGAAGATTAAGTTATTGTAAGATTGTCACCTTCCAATAACTTTTACAAATACAAGTGATAATCATTTGGAAGTCGTCACTTCCTCGTGATGTACACAGGGGGTAGGCCCATTAAAAACATGGATTCACACACATGACATCCACCATGCCTCAACGCAGAGGGTGGAAGCAAGGGATTTCACCTTGAACTTCTCTCACAGAGAAGAACTCATTGAGTAGATATCAACCTATTGATCTTTTCATCCAAGATTGGTTAAGATAAACTGCCAGACCCCCTCTAAATCTGATATCAATCTTCTGAGCTCCTCGTCCAAAGTTACCTCTTAAGTGTCAGACTCCCTTTGAATTTGATATCAATCTTCTTTTCCTGCAAGAGCATCCCCGGAAAAGATCAAGGAAAATAGCTCTTATAGTACGTATAGAAATATAGATGAAAGAGAGACTACAATGAGTAGATAAATGTAATATTCAAGGATAATAAATACTTATCTGCGCATCAAGATCCTTGATACAAGTTGCTTCAATGAAGGTCCATATACATCAAATCAGAAAACACCTTCTCAGATTATTTGAGAGACATCTCCCCACTAAGGATGGTTCAAATGGGAATGTAACATTGGTTATTATCCCCCCCCCCCACAATGTAAAATTTACACTCTTATATCGTTGAACAATTCTCATGTCTTCTTGTGAAATGACTTGATTGCTCCAAGAGAGGTGACACTATAATTAATGCTTTCTTTCTAGAAGGATACACCCTTCTTTGAATACGTGCTTTAACTTTCACTGTCTAACACTTTGACAGTCCACTCATATCTCTGCAACTTTAAACAAACTACCCTTGACTTAGGGCCCAAAATATCTACCAATCCCTACCAAAATCTTCAAGCAATCCTTTGGCTTCTTAACACTCTGCTACAATTCACTTGACCTTATTCTTTGCACTTGGTGTGGACAAAAGTCTGCAACATAACTTCACTCACTAGATTTCACATACACCCGTACATAGTCGGTCATAAATTTTGAACCCGACACTTTCTCTCCAATCGCTCAGGTGAGATTCTTTGCAATTTGTTTATCACCGACATATACAAAATGCAGCAAAATCCAACGGTGTATTTGTGAGATATGGTCCCTGTACTGAGACTGTATTTTCTGAGACAGTCACACATTCACCATCAACAAACTACTCTCTTACATTTGCAGCTTGCCTCTGATACCATGTTAATTTCAGGATAGCTGCAAATGTAATAGCACTCTACGTTGTATGTGTTTTCCAAATGCAGCAATCTCTCTTTCATTTATATTGAGAATGAGGCTAGGAGAGACATGTCCCTTCATGGGACATGTCTATTCATTATTATGAGATTAATATAATGACAATTGATTATGTAACTACATATACACACACACACACACACATGTAATATCTCTGAATCATCATTATATTAATTTCTCCTAATATTATTTTAGATATATATCTACATATTATATCTCACATAATTATATATATATATATATATATATATATATATATAGTTACACAATCAATTGTATTCAATAGTCTCATAGGATTTATCCGACAGAAGCTACAAAACATCAACAACTTTTAATGGACTCCCTATCTCATGGGAAAACTTTAGACAAGGAATAAGTGCTCGTTCTAAACTCCCCAAATTTGGTAGACTAAAAGCTGACTGCATTCAAGAAGAGTGTAATCTAATATCCAGAGGAATTGGTGTGGAATCCACAAATGAAGACATTCAGATTCTCACCACTAATTTGAAAAGGAAAAAGGGTAAGAACTCAAATGGTAAGCAGTCGTTCAAGAAATAGAGAGACTACTCTAAAATACAATGTTATAGATGCGACAACTATGGTCACACTGCAGCAAAATGTCCTAACAGACTCACTTTACATTTGTTTTTTCTGCGGGCCAAAGTTTGTGGGCCGACAACCTTACATGGAGTCATGTCCACGAAGGGACATGACCCCACGTGA
The DNA here is from genome assembly GCA_018584345.1 of Thuja plicata. Taxonomy (NCBI): domain Eukaryota; kingdom Viridiplantae; phylum Streptophyta; class Pinopsida; order Cupressales; family Cupressaceae; genus Thuja; species Thuja plicata. The sequence continues at coordinate 2,139,157 of MU226547.1, read as the reverse complement.
ACTTTTTTCACATGGAGTCACATCCCTTCGTGGACATGACTCCACACCCTTATAAATATGCAGCGGGTCGATGTCGAAACATACAGAAATTGATTAATGTGCTTGGCATTCGACAACCATTGCAATACTAATTAGAGTTACTCTAATTAATATCAAATATCATTTAACTTAGATTTATATATATATATGCTGTTCAACTTTTAGAATATAATTAATTTACTAAAGTTAATTGTAATATAGAAATCAGTGATAAATTAATATTCAGAGCTGTGAGAAAATTTTGAACGATTAAATAAAATTCTATCATATACAAATCTGATCAAAATTTTAATAGAAACAAAGCTTTGTCTTCTATTGATACATTCACGGTATAAAGGAAATGACTTCACAAAGTGTTTGTTTATGTTCCACGGAATGAAAATATGTTCAATCTTCATAGACTATGCTGGGAGTGAGAATAAAATCAGTCTTTACCCTATCAAATCCAATATGAGAATCCTCCAGACAACATCCTCCTGTGCGGCTTCATCAAACACGGCTACCCCATGATGTTTCGATGGTGATGTTTCATCCAATAGAAATGCTCAATTTTCAAATATTTGCCCAAAAACTATAGTTATGGCTAATGTTTATCTTCAGAAATATCAAAATAGTTGCCTTCATGAATTATATTATTCCTCACGGCATTAATAAAATTGGCCCCAATGTTTTCTTCAGCATATTTTTCAAACCATATATGAATACAATTGCTTCTCTTAATATATTGGCCCCACACTTTATAAAGTGTTCAAATATATTAAATTAATAATCGCAAGACACAACAACTCATGGCTAACTTAATATTCCATTAAGTTTTCATGCGATTTGGTAATAAGAATTCAGGAACCACATAAATATCTCAGAAATATAAAGTATTTGAAATACCATATAAAACTCTAATAAAGCTCACACAATATTTGAATATTCAGAATGAAATATTCAGACTAATACAACCATAAAGCACTGCAAATTTGTCTTCTTATTTCTGTAAATTAGACTACACAAATTTGGCTCAATGTGAACTCCATCGGGAATCCACTCGCAAGAAACGAATTGGGTTTCCATCCAATCCACTGAGAAAAATCCCAAGGGTTTCCATCCTCAGGAAACTGGAACTAAACAAGAAGCTCTCAAAGCTCTGTCAATGAAAATTGAATAAACCAAGCATGCCAAAGCCCAAGCTTCTTTTTATAATCCTCCAATAAGACTCTTGAAATTTCTTTTGCTTGACTTTACATTTTCCCTCTTTTAATTTAAAAATTGAGCTTTGAGGGAAATAATTACGAAGTGACATTTAATAAAGCGTTAATTAATTAAATTAATCCATATTAAGTCATCATTTAAACATTTCATTTATTTTCGACAACTAAATAAAAATTAATTTATTTTAATTGTCACTTTAATAAATTGGGGACATTACACCACCTTTGTAGCATTTACATGAAGAATTGTCGGTGTTGTTCTTGACATTGCCTTTAATCCATGCATTGAATGTTCATTATGACATCCAAAGTTGATGCTTCCCCCTGATCTCGTCTCCACTCCTTTTGCAAGAGAATTGTTAACAACTTCTTGAATCTTTGCAATGAGATGCAGGGAATTAACAAAATAGTCACCAGATAATGGAAAAGATGCATAAGACTAGAGCTACCCATTGATGTGAGTTTTGTTCCACTACAACATGCAGAATCAAACACTTAATGTTTCAAAGAGAAACATCAAATACTCAATCTTCTCTTGAATAAGGTCAATCCTTATGCTAAGCTTGCAAAGTAAGATCACAAGGTGACTTCAAGGTTCCTTCTATTGTGGACACTCGCTCAATGAAATAATGTGATTTGCTAGTAATCACTAAGGGGACTTATGTTAGTTCATTCAATGGGTATCAACTGCTTGCACTTCTAAATATTCGACTTCACAATGTGCAATGAAAATATGGTTTGATTTTCCAACCTTCCACTTCAACTTAAACTTAAACTTAACTTCTATTGCTACTACTTCTAACTACGAATGCAAAGAAGTATGGATGGACTTGGACTCTACTAGGTGTAATCTTGTCAGCGACTCCACCCACCTAGTGCAAGCTTCTATGGTAGACGCAAATGGTTTTCAAATTAATATTTCCTCTATAATCCCATCAAATGAATGCAAACTAAAGATTCAATACTAATTGAAGTTAAGTACTTTCAATCATCGACTTACCACACACGGCACACTTACAATCTGCAAGAGGCTAGTGGCTCGGATTTGTCGAGTCAATCAAGTAAACATTCACGATTAATTTCATTCAACTAAACTACTTGAAGCAAATTCTATTCCAATCAACTTGGAATGAAATCTAATCTAGCAACTTTGAAATGAAAATCTATTCTAAATGAGGGATGTAGATAACCATGCAATAATGCATACTTGATCACAACAATTCACCATGCAAGGCAAAACAATGAAAAGTAGAGCAAATTTGGCATTATATTGGAAATAATTCTCAAAAACACCCTCCTTACAAATGAGAGGGGTGGCGGGTTTATATAGGAGCCCCAATTACAATGAATGGCCAGGATTGATTTGAAACCAATGGCCAAGATTAAACCATTACAAACCCAAAGTAGGGTAACCAAAAGTAGCCAATAGAAATGAAGCACCACAAATTGAGCCAAAGAGAAAATTCAAAGGCTTGAGGACCAATAGGAAGCAAGTGAGCAAATTTGGCATTATATTAGCAACAATTCTCATAACAACCTCCTTACAAATGAGAGGGGTGGGGGGTTTATATAGGAGCCCCAATTACAATGAATGGCTAGGATTGATTTGAAACCAATGGCCAAGATTAAACCATTACAAACCCTAATTAGGGCAACCAAAAGTAGCCAATAGAAATGAAGCACCCCAAAATGAGCCAATGAGAAAATTCAAAGGCTTGAGGACCAATAGGAAGCAAAGGAGCCACCTAGTCATCATACAACTCATCATCCAAGATATAAACTCCCTTTTCCTTTTCCCTTTTTGCAAAATCAATGAACTTAGCCAAAATTGCCCTAAGTTCCTCCATGTCAATATTGGGAAGGCCATCATTTGAATATCCATAACTTCCAACTTTTCCATGCAAGTGACCAATGTGCTATCCTAATTTGAAGTGTGCCACTGTATATCATAAATAGGAACCATAAGTGAAAGGAAACCACTCAAGTGACCCTTCTCAAGAGAGTTTATGCCATTGAAATAAACTAACTCCATTCTTGCCCTCAAGATATCCAAATCCAACTCACAAGAAGCATCCAAATCAAGATTGAGCAAGTCCTTGATTACAATAAGGATCTCTGCACGTATCCCCAAGATAGGATCCTCAATATCCTCATACTGGGTGCACTCAAGCTCATATGTAGTCCTCCTAGCGACTAATGAGAGATACCAATGCTCAAAGTCAAAAACACTCCCTCTATCAATAACTCCTTGTATCAGGATTGTTGTGCGAATAGTCCTTAGGACCTCGAGACGAGGAATGACCTTATGTTTGATGGGCTGAAATTCCTTCCACAACTCCTCTAGTCCCTGCATTTTGTCTATAAGCAATGTGGTCTTTTCATATGCTCGAACCATCCCTGCAAGAAAATCCTCTACCTGTCTCCTGATATCACCTGCCCATTCCTTTACTATGTCGCAAGCACAATGTGAACTCTGAGAAGTGGGAACATATGGGATAAGTGTTGTGCTCTCATGCCTTGATGGATTCACATATTTGTTTATGATCTCCTTCAGCATCAAATTCTCCATTTCTAGCTCATCCTTTTCCTTTACCAACTTATTCATTCTTTCTTCTATAGCATTTGCATTGCCTCTCAATTCCTAAAACTCTTGATCCTTAGTTGTTGGGCCAATACCAAATGAGGAGATATGGTAATCATTAGGATTAATCTCATCCTCATTTGTATCTTTCACTGGAATGGCCAAATGCACGGTGCGAGAGCCTGCTTCATCCTTGGTAATCCTATGAATTTTCCTTGCTGGTTTAGGCTCTCTGACTCTCTGGCTCTCTCAATCCTACTTAGGAATGTATCAATATCATCTATAGGGATAACCTCCTCTACTCTCCTTTTCTTTGTGCTACCTCTAAGCCATTCTAGCACTGTGGATAAATCCATGCCATCCTCTACATGTTCATCATCATTAAGTCCCTTCAATGCTGAAATGACCTCCTCAATCTCCTGAGTGTTAAGATCATGTCTCACATCATTACCTACATCACCTACCAATTGTATTGTAGGAGAAGATGGCAATATCTCTGTAGCTTGTTGCACTCTGTGGATGTAGCTGCTTCTTGACTGTCTCGAGGTAAAATCTTTGTTTCTCCTCCTTGCACTGAATCACTATCCACTGTCTGTGTCTCCATCCCCCTAGTTGATGAAGAACTAGGAATAGGAGTAGGTGTGGCGGACCTATGACTTTTGCTTCCGGATTCTCTATTGATGGTCCTCTCACTTGATGTTTGTGATGCCCTTGCCATATTTCCTCCTCCCTTTGAATTTTGTCCTGCATCCAGAATGCGCAATCCTGAAGTGCTAGTAGTTCCTTCATCGCCTCTAGAAGAAGAATCCTCATTCTTCATCTTTGCATAAGTGAAGATGACACCTTGTTTCATCAATCTCTTCATTTGTTTGTTTACCCATGCACTTGACCTGTCTATAACCGCTCTCATTAAGGTCCCCAAATCTGAAAGCTCTTCCCTTTGTGACCAATTAGGTGGCTCAATTGTCTTGCCCTTCTCATACTCATAATTAGGATGGGCAATGTGCCCATCATCTTTGACTTGGTCGGGAACATGGAAAACACCACATTTCCTCATGAAGTCTACTGTCATCCTCGACCACATCTTCCTCCTCACCGCCTCTTCATCCTATAATCTTCTATGTCTACCTTGTGCTTGTATGTCAGGCCCTTGTAGATTTGGATCTTCCGGAATGGATCAAAGTCCTTTCTTGCCTTGTATGCTCCCAACTGGTAGAATTGTATCTCTGCACTAGCTGTCCCTGCTGCCTGTAATGAAGGGCAAGAATCAAACGTTTTCCCTAAAGTGATGGAAGAAGACACTCCCTGTTTGTGCTTCTCCTTCTGGATGAGATCAAACTCTAAAATTTGTCTAACCGCCTCCAACAAAACCATTTTGTTTGTAGGGTATCTAGGAAGTTTATATGGTTATGAGGAAAATCCATGGATCCTGATATAAGTGAAAGTGGAGAATTGGATATACCAATTTCCATACTACTCAATCAATGCCATAGCATCCTTGGACAATCTTCTATGTGCTTCCCCCTGAAGTGTGCGTGTAATGGTCATGGTGAAGACATCATTGATCCTCTTGTAACTTGCCTTCTCATGTAGTTGTAACTCTAGATAACATTCATACACCTTAAATTGATCCTTTCCATTCCCAATTACTCCCTTGCATATGAGGCCTGGATACTCTATATTTCTCGCCAATAGGTAGATTACATAGGAACTCATGTAAAAATGCTTTTCTTTCTTTAAGTCTTTCAACTGTGCATCTATGTTGTCACTTATTATCTTTGCCCAATTTATCATCACTCCTTCTATGGCTATCTCCTCTATGAAGTAGAACATCCAAGTATCGAATAAAGCTCCCTGAGGTGTTCCCATGACCCTATTTAGCATGAAAACTAAGTCACTATATTCATCCTTGAAGTCCTCATTCATCAGCTTCTTTGGTAACTTGGAATAATGCTTCTTTGGCTCGCTGATCGATTTCTTATTGATTATGTCCATAAAAGTTTCAAGTCTTTGGTCATAAAATGACTTAGCTTGCTCCTTAGTTCGGGTCTGCATCTTGGGATAGTAGGGAATCCCAAATGTCTCTCTCACTGCCTCCTCATTCAAAAATGCAAACACCTTTCCTCGAGCCTTGATTGTCCTAGTGTTTGGATCATAGTTCTTTGCACACTCAACTATGAGTTCACTGCATTGTATAGCTGAAGGGAATCCTGCTACGTGGTAAAGTCCACTTCTCATTGTACTCACTGCTATCTTTGAAGGCAAATGATCCTTATATCCGTACATTCTCCTCAGCTTTTTCATATCAATGTGTTCCATATTGGTGTCAGAGACCTTTCCCCACTTGGATGCCATTGCCGACTCTAGATAAAATCCTCTAGAAAGCTTCTTAATCAGAAATGTCCTCCCTGCAATCCCCTTACTCCCTGCCATGATTCCTGTGTTTAAGCTCGAACTTAGTAAAGATTTAAGGACTTTGACAAAATAACAAATTTCAAATTAAAACTTCGAATCAATCTATGAATTCGATACCCTCGATTAGTAATTCAATCCCTTGAAAAATAGTAACTAAAATAAGCATTGGGATAAGAATCCTAACACTTAGCCTCAAAAAATGACAAAGTTGGTTTTTCATTAAAGTCTGAATTTCTGAGGACAAATTGGACGAGTCTGAAAATTGGCTTGGGATTAGTCCTAACAACTTGTTAATTTCACCACTCACCAAGTCCATGGATCCATATGTGTATTATGAATTACATTCATGAGCTCATTAAGCATTAACATCACATCTCATTACCCATGCCAAGTCTGAAGACATACCTGTAACTGCACTTTATTGGTAAATTGAAGTGTCAAACTTAGTGTTTTAGATGTCCAAGGACCTTGTGAAGACTCAGCACTATCAAGTTTATGAATTGGTGAAGTTGAGAATTAATGGGGAATTTTTTAAAAATCGCCCCTGCTGTAGGTTGTCTGCAGACCCAGGTCTGCAACCTGTGATTTCAGACCTCAAAATTTCTGAAAATGATCCTTAGAACAGCGCCAAAGGTCTGCAATGCATGCATGATCAGATTGTGGTCAAAGAACAAACCCAAATTTAGACCAAAATAGTCGATTTTCAGAAGTTGTCCTCATACATTTGCTGATAACTCACTCACCTTAGTCCTCCAAAATCTGAAATTGATTGCAAATGATGAGTTTTTGACCAAGGAACAAGCTGCAAACAAGATTGGGTCGATTTGGACTTCAAACAATTTTATATGATTTTCTCCAAAATCACCCAGTCTGAAGGAGACTCTGCAGACCTAGGTCTGCAAACATGAAATTTTCAGAATCCCTATGGCCTAAAATGAGTCCCAAGACGTTGCAAAAGTTCTGCCATAAATTCCAAATCAGATTATTAACACAATGCAAACTCAGAATTATATGGGAAAAATCATTTTTTTAGATGTAGTTTTCAGACTTTTGCTCTTAACTTACTCACCTCAACTCTTTGATGCCTCAAATTGGTTGTAAAAGATGTGTTTTTGCCTAGGGATTAAATAACAAACAAGCTTTGGGAAGTTTGGGGCTTTAATGATTTTATAAGATAAGATAAATTATTAATGTCCAACAAGAGGCCACAAGCAGGCCTAAGGGACTGAGATTACAACAGAGAGCTCAGAAAGCAACAGGACCACCAAACGGTGTCTGAGAAAAGAGGAACAACAGAGAAAGAAACAGCAACAAAAACCAGAGAGGAGAAGAAACTGCGAAACCACCCAATAACTAGTGGTTTCCGGATACCAAAAAGTAGCTCGAGATCGACGGGTAGCTATCCGTGAGGGGAGGAGTCCGGGTCAGAATCTGTCTCTGGGAAGAGGGAGTTCGTTGCCGCTGATGGGGCTGTAAGAGCGAGTGAGCTCTGCGATGTCTGACCGATCTGGAGTGGGGAACCGAGGAAGGACTCTCATGTCTCTTGGTTCCTCTAGGAGAGGAAACCGGAGCAAAGAAGGAGGTGATCCGCTGGCAAGGGGATGTGGAGCCTGGGGGAGAGAGCACCTGTAAAGTCGAATCACGGAGATGGAATGCCTCCTGGAGATAAAGTGCCAAGCAATGTTGATCATCGTACCTGAAGAAGGAAGACAAAGACCTACAGTCTCTGAAAAGACAATGAAACCTCCCACGAATCTCATAGTAAATCAAATAGTAGAATAAGAAATGGATCTCAGTCTCAGCCAACCTCATATCACAACACTGACAAAGCCTCTCCTCTCTACTGGTCTGGTGGTCGGTCTGGATCCGAATTCGGTGAGAGCCAACCCTAAAGGACCCGAGCTGGATACGCAGGGCATGGGGCCAGCGTCTGAAAGTATACTGGGGCCGAGTGATCAAGCCATCATGAATATCAATATAGTGCTCGGAATAGAAGGCCATGCGAGGCCGAAGGCCACCAGGAGGATCAACCCAAGTCACCTGAATATATCTCCTGTAGATATCTAACCTGGTAATCTCGTTCAACTCCGACCGAGGGGGGAGGAGATGAGCAGGAGCGTCGAGGGAATACTGGAAGGGGGGGAGGTGGTCAATATCAATACCCACAGAGCTGAGGAGACTGGAAACCTGAGCATACTAGCAACGGGCACACCTAAAAGGGTCAGAGGCAGCCAAAGAAGCCGAAGAGCAATAGGCCAAATAAGAGTAACGGTATCTGCCATCTGTCGAATCTGCAAAGCCCCTGAGCCTGTGAAGTAACCAAACAAGATCGAAGATCGTTCCAAATCTGAGGGGATGAGCCCCGAACTCAGCCAAAATGATGCTAGTGGGAGTGGTCGGCTGACAGTGAATGAAGCGTTGGAGAAAGAGTCTGAACTCTCTCAACAGAAGCCCAGTCAGTAGTCAATAGGGAGGGGCCCCAAACAGTCGAGCCATAAAGAACAGTAGGCCTAACCAAAGAGTCAAAGATAGACATCTTTGACGTAATATCCTAAAAGTGATGTCGAAAAAATTGTCGCTCAAGTAAGGCAAGAGAACCCAAACCCTTGTTGATCCACGGAGTCATAGCCGGTCTCAAACTGAAACGTGGCCCAGAGAATCTAATCCTCAAATAACTGTAGCTGGAAGTCATCTCAATCTCGGTCCCTCTGAAGAAAAGTGGAGATGCGAGGTTTTCAAACAATTGAAAGCCATGACCCATGTCTTCCCCAGGTTAACCACCAACTGCCGAGAGTCACAAAAGGAGGTCAGGCCATCCAGGAGCCGCTGCAACCCCTCAGGAGAGGAGGATAAGAGCACGACGTCATCAGCAAAGAGGAGGATGGAGATCAGGGTCTGGTGAAGGAGACAGCCATCACCCGGAAGCGAGAAGCTCCTCAGGTGAGTCTCAAGCTCATCAATATAGATACCAAATAGCGTAGGGGAAAGTGGGCAACCCTGCTTAACGCCGATCGAGTTCTGAATGAAATCTGAGAAACCAAGCGGGGTCCTAAGACGTCCAACAACACTCTCATACAGTCTCATAATGGCAACAATCAGACCCTCGGAGATCCCAATGTCTCTAAGCCTCTGGAATAGGGCCGGCCGAGGGACAGAGTCGAAGGCTTTGCGAAAATCCACAAAGCAGCAGTAAACCTTGCTCGAGCGGTGTCGAGTCTCCTCAATAATAGCCCTGAGAGTGAGGATATGGTTTGTAGTCTGAAAATCAGCTCTGAAACCAGCCTGGCCCCTGGCCCTGCACCCCAAACTGTCCAGCTATCTCGTGAGAAGGATGTGTAAAACTGTGGCATAGAGTTTGGCAAAAGTATGCCCAATCATAATGGTCTTGTAGTTTCCCGGATCAGAGGTCAGCTCGGCCTTATGAATCGAGTGGATGATATGACGAGACCAGGAATTTTCAGACTACAAACCATATCCTCACTCTCAGGGCTATTATTGAGGAGGCTCGACACCGCTCGAGCAAGGTTTACTATTGCTTTGTGGATTTTTGCAATGCCTTCGACTCTGTCCCTCGGCTGGCCCTATTCCAGAGGCTTAGAGACATTGGGATCTCCGAGGGTTTGATTGTTGCCATTAGGAGACTGTATGAGAGTGTTGTTGGACGTCTTAGGACCCCGCTTGGTTTTCCATATGATTTTCTTTAAAAAATTGCCCGTTTTAGAAACCCTCAGACTTGGGTCTGCAACACCTTCTTTTCAGCCCCCCTAATGTCTGAAACCACCTGCAAAAGACATGCCTTGGAATAGAGATTGGCTTGCAAACAAGTTTTGGTAGTTTGGGCACTAGCAAATTTGTATGAATTTCTCCAAAAAAATCGTCCAACTTGGGAAATCTGCAGACTTGGATCTGCAAACATTAATGTATTCTCACTCACCTTATGACTTCAACATTCAGCTCTCTGCAACTCCAGATCTCCTCCAATGGTGAAATCCTCTTCTCCCTTCAATTTACAGCCCTTCAATGTCTTCACTTTGATCACTCAAGCAAGCTGCCAGCCCTTGTCTTTCATATATTACTCGTGTTTTTATTACAGCTAATAGCTTTTTAAAGGAGTTTAGCATGTTGATTTACCACCCACAAGCAATGTGGGATAAAAGTTCAATGCCCTTCTAGAATCTTGCAATCTTTATTTTATTAATTTTCTCCATATTTCAATTAAATAATGAAATAATGCCTCTATGGGGAAAACCAACCCATGCTAGAATCCATCAAATTTGACTGTGTCAAATTGTTATCCAAACATACACTCCAAACATTTCCTTTCATTCCCAGTGGGGAAAATTGACTTGGGTAGGGATAGAATTTATTTCCAACACTTCGAATATTTTTTGGCATATTTGCTCACAAAGGGGAAATTCGACCCACGTGTGGACAATTTCCACACTTAGAAAAATTTTCAATTTCCCAATCCCCCTCAAGGGAAAAACGACTTGGGTCTGGATAATCCCAACACTTTAAGAAAATTTAGTCTCCAAACTCACCCTCAAGGGAAAACGACCCCAGTAGGGATAATCCCAACACTCACAATATTTTCTAGTTCATTATCACTCCAGGGGGAAAATCGACCCGCCTGGACACTTTCCAGACTTAGAAAATTTTAACATTCCATGCTCAATTCAAGGGGAAAATCGACCCCTGTCTGGACACTTTCCGGACTTAGAAAATTTTAACATTCCATGCTCAATTCAATGGGAAAATCAACCCCTGTCTGGACACTTTCTGGACTTAGAAAATTTAAACATTCCATGCTCAGTTCAAGGGGAAAATCGACCCCTGTCTGGATACTTTCAGACTTAGAAAATTTTAAGGCAAACATCACCCAAAGTGGTGGAAAATCATAGCATGCTTGGATTTTGTCCCCAACACAGAAATTTTCAAGAAAAAACCAATTAAGGAAAGGAAATTCATGTATAGTCCGGATTTTGATCAAAATATGAAGGGAAATTCATGTATAGCCGGATTTTGTGTATTTTTATAAAGAAAATTGATTTTCCTTAGGACTTTGGCCATTTTGAACGTGAAAAATCAAATTTTAAAAGGATTTTAAGGCCCTTATGCATGGAATATGCCTTTATATGGAATTTTGGACTAACTGACTAGCCAGAATTTAAATACACTTAGGATTTTACGTTCAGCCCACTATAACATGATCCCGACAGACTTTAATTTTAACATTCCCACTCATGATCGCAACTTGGCCATTTTATTTCGATACCACCCCTCCATCTCTTAAAGCTCCGAATTGCCAAACTTGCTACCAAAACCTAACTAACCTAACGACTACGGGCAAAAGAGGGGGTCCCCATTTGCAATGGGGTGATGGTGTGAAAAGGTCACAACACTACCATATCATCATCATCAACTAGTTTCTAAATAGTTGATAACTAATCAATGAGATCATTTAAGCGTTGTAAATATTCAAAATTAACCTGCTACAAATTCATAGAAAACAAGGGATTTTTCAATACAATACTCGCGGATTTTCTAATGTTTGGTACTTGTTCTTTAGATTTGTCCATAATGTTAGCACTGAAATAGCATTCTATACTTTGGTTAATGTTTGTAACAATGTTCGACAAATTTCAACTACTTGAGATATACTTCCTTTGCTCAATATTGTGATACCATGTAGAATTCTTAATTAATTGAGCTTTTGCAAAATACCTCTTCCAATCCCTATAACATCTCTGCAACCTTCTACCCTACAATGAAACATTTGAATAGAACTTTCAATCTTTATAGAAATAAATGGTGTTTCTAAAATCTCTCTGCACTTGGTCCTGGCAAGCATCTATCCCTTCTGTAAAAAGAATTCTATCAATTTGTTCAGTTTTTAAACTCAATGTGCTTTATTTATGTAGAATGGTTAACAATACCAAATATACAAAAAGATACATTAAGCATTCATAGATACCCTTCAACCAATTACCAATAATTCACTAACTACCAATATCAATGAAAGATACAAAGTACCATACCAGAATACCAGATTAGCGAGGAAGTGTTTATTCTCTTTATTATTACCAGCAAAACCAACAACCCATACAATAAACCAGACACAAATATATAGTAGCCGGTTGGTTGGGAAAACCAACGGACACACCTCCTCGCTCCTAACTACCCTCCCGACAATACATAAATAAGTCTTAATACAAAATGACTTTATTTCCTACTACATATATCCCCAAAAAAAATCAGACTTGAGAGTTGGGTTATAAAGACATCCCTGGACTCGGAGCTTGCTCCCGGAAGCGTAGGAGATCCCTTTCAGCCGCCTTCTGCTTAGCCCGAACTCCCTGCAGCACATGTAAGTCATCCATTTTTTTAGCTTCAGCTGCTGCTAACTTTGCTTCAGCTGCTACTAACTTCTCTTCTAGTCCAGCTTTCTCTGTCATCCATTGTGTTTCTCTCGTCACTTTTTCCTCTTCCCAATCCTTCTTCGTTTGCTTAGTCAGTTCTTTTTCTTCTTGTAGCTACCAGAATGTCCTCCTGAAGGCCACTTCCATTTCTTGAAGTGTGTTCAAGAGAGGTGGCTGCTCCTATTCCCGTACTATGATGCCCGGGGCTGCCCATATTTCAGCTACTTCATTTTTTGTGTACCCACTAGTATAGAGCAGATCCCAATCTGTGTGGCACTTCCCTTTCATGAATATTGCTAAAGATTCTGCAGCCCTCACTATGACTTCCATATTTTGATTTTTTGCTTCCTGGATGATGTCCTTCATGGTATGTTCCATCTCTTGCCATTCCTTGAGCAGCCTTGTTGCTTTATCCTCTAATGAGATCCTTCCTGCACCTTGCTCTGTCATGTTGTGCTCCATTCCCATAGTGTGTTCTTCTTCAGTTTCCCTTGGTGGTGGTGAGGGTGGTGGTGGGGAGGGTGGCAATGTCATCCCGACTTCCTCCAGCAGTCTATCTGCTTCCTCTAATTCCGTGTCTTCTTCAACCTCATTCTGTATGTTTCCTTTGCCCTCCATAGCCTGTACAACCAAGGCCACTGGTTGTGCCACTTCTATCCCCTCCGGTGTGTGGACCCTAATCTTGTGTCCCCCTGTTTGCTGCCCCCTTGGGTCTATGACCTTAGTACGTGCCTGCTGGTCTGCAAGAATGAGATTTGCCACTCCTGGCAAGATGAGTCTAGTGGCTCCCCATTTAGGGATCCTCTGTCCGCTTCTCTCTTCTTCAGTGCTCTGATTCCCTTTCTCTCCATGGCTGCCTTCCGTACTCGGAATAGTACTGCCTCCTTCCGTACTTGGCATGGTACGGTCTTCTTCCTTTCTTGGACTAGTACGGCCTCCTTTCGTACTTGGAATGGTCTCTGCATACTCCGGTATACTGCCTGGAAGTGGGCCCGCCCCCTAAGGTAAGAATGTGACATCTCTGGGTGTGCCTTTTAAGTGACCAAATCTGATTTCCTTGTCTGCTGAATCTGATGAGGTATCCTTATCTTCTGAACTATCATTGCCTACCTCATCACCAACCTCCTCTTGGCTTGATCCTTCACTCTGCACTGATTGGTGTACCTGTCTCGGTTTCTTTGCCCTGGGTTCTCCTCCTCCTATCCCGAAAGTATCTAAATGCAACCAGTATGTCATGGCTGGTTTATATGGTTCCACCCTATTGGCTAGAATCAGTCCTCCTCTCTGATCAGCAGCCACCTTTGTATGGACTGCTTCTAAAAACAGTGCTATGGTATGATGAGGCATGTAAAATACCTTGTGTTTCAATTCCATGAATTCATACAATCTTTCTGAAAGGAACTGAGCCCAATTGTATATTTGCCCCCTGTTCAACCCATCCACTATTGGAAGCATCCAGATGGCTATGTCGGATGTGCGGCTGCCAGCTGTCAGTTTACTCTTCACCAAGTCCACAATGCAACGCCATTCTTCGTTGGCTATAAAAAATTTCTTCAAGCCTCTACTGTCCTGTTTGTTGAGAATGCTATTCCACTGCTGTTTGTTAAGATCTTTCCTGCACATTAAATCCAACCATTTCTTTTTCTCTTCACTTGACATTAATGTTTTAGTGAGTTCCTTCCCCCGGTTAGGTATTCCAAATACCTTGCTTATGTCCTTAGCCGAATAAGAAATGGTTACAGTTTGGTGCGAATATTGGATTACCGATTTGTGAGCCTGTCTATCATA
>MU226547.1:2104969-2122341 GCA_018584345.1 Thuja plicata | reverse complement strand
AACCAGACACAAATATATAGTAGCCGGTTGGTTGGGAAAACCAACGGACGCACCTCCTCGCTCCTAACTACCCTCCCGACAATACATAAATAAGTCTTAATACAAAATGACTTTATTTCCTACTACAATTTAGCTACAGATGAAATCTCACAAAAATCTTGATTGCTATGTGGAGTACGGCATTTATGTGGTCCATAAATCTCGCTATAAGGACAACAAAACCAAAATATTGGAATAATTTTGGTGTACCAATTATTATAACATAAAACATTCATCCTATAGGTAATCTAAAGTTAAACATCTCCATTTGGTTTTTGCATATAGCATAAAGTGATAGAAGAAACAAGCTAAGTGATAAAAACAATTGTATGATGTTTTATTCTTCTATACAAATACATCACATGATGGGAGTCTATCTACAACTTTCAAGAGTAGAATAATAGATTCTTAAAGCTAAATTATGGCAACATCTTCTCTTGTACATAATTCTGAAGAAAAAAATACTGCAAAGTTATGTTCATCAAGTGGTTTATCCATGTGTAATGCCAATCACCATCACAAATATGAAGTAAAAGGTACTCAAAAATAGAATAGTTTTTATAAGTAGCATGAAATATGAAAATTTCTCACTTAAAAACCAATTATGAATAAGTGAAACATGTCTATGACTAGCAAACATTGGTGACAGTAAAATATGGTAAGAAATTACTGAAGCAGTGCGCTCCGATTTTAGCCTCTTGTTTACAAAATTGGCCAATCTCTTTGCATATAACTCTCCAGCTTCACTGCCAAAATATCCAGATGGAAAAAATCATGAAATGAACAGCACTAAGAAATTAAAGGACAATCAATTATGAGTACTACAAATGTACATTAGTAATGGAGGCTGACGCATAAATACTTTTTGGTAGATATTTTTGGATACAACTATGTAGGCATTTTACATCTGACTTTTGAATCACACTCTTGGGCTCATCACCAAGAACGGAAAGATTTAATGACTTTCGATATTTAATTCTAGTTTTCCAAAGGTAAATATCATTGAGAACAATAGCTAATCAAACATAAAATCATGTGAAATAATTCATTGATGATTCAATAAGAACGAAAAAACAATTTAATAGTAAACTATTATTTACAACTTTGAAAAGAATAAATTATTATATTTTCTTTTCAACGCATAACTCATTTTTGTGTTCCTTTGGCTAGATAATATAAAAACTGCCACATTATATATAGTCCAAATCATGCATTCCATATATACATGGAAGTCGGGTAGATTCCAGAATATGATCATCTTCTCAGACATTATGACAGCTAAAAATAGGAAAAATGATTGTTGGCTCCTAGTGACAATTCTAATGAAATTGTTGTTTTTTTTCTAACTATGGTGGATTGTCTAAAGAAAAGCTGAAACTTAGACATTCTAATGATACTTAATCTGAATTCACTTCACACCAGACCCTAATTCAAATCTACAACTTTGTGTACTCCAAAATTCTAGAGCATCTGACAATATTATTGTTTGTAAATGAAGTGATCAAATTTTCTTTTGAATGTGCAAGTAAGGCTGATGTTTTTTCGTTTTAATTGATCAATTTACCAAACAAAAACCCTCTTCAAGGAATCTACGAGCCTTTGCCAGATATTGAAACTCAAGCTAGAAAACCTTCCTTAAAAACCTTGTTCCTCTCTTTAGAGGTGCATGCCAGTACATTAGGACTGTAAATCTCGATACAAAAGCAGCTATTCAACACTATGATGCATGCCTATCACTCCACCTGCAAGCTCTGACTTGGAAACCATTTCTTTTTCTGATTCAATGGTGCATGTTTGTCCATTATGGTGCAAGTTTGACTTCCAAAACGTTTTCTCCAACATGTGAGACAAGCACTGATACACTGCTCCTGCAGTCTTTCATTAAAAACCCAAAATCTGCCCTCTAATTTTCACCTGCAAAGTACTTGTTTGCATTGACAATTTCCCATCACTTTTACTGATTCTGAAATATGTTCTTTGCCTTGGTGGATGATTTTGAAAGGTCCACTCATCAACCCTACAAAGACATGAACAAGAGATAGGACAACAAAAACAACACAATCAACCCTACAAAGAAAGGAAAAAGGGAAGAGACAACAAAAACAAAACAAACAACCGTGACCGTGCTATGAAATGTGACACGATACGGAATAATTGTTTGTGTACAACAATTCAACTACTACTTGAAAAAAAAATTAGTATCTTCTGACAAAAACCATCTACTATTGAATGTGTATAGATTCCAGGTGATGGATTCAGCAATTTTCAAGAGGTAACTTCAGTATTAACTGTTTGTTTGTGTAAGATCCTCACTAATTCTGAAACCAGATTTCACTACAAAACACCAGTCTACATGACAGAAATTTAATCAAACACTTGTATGTCCATAACATTCAGGAATATTCACTGATTCTTCAGAGGCATTACATCAAACACTTTGCATACTAGACCACAAGTTCATAAGATAGGCATTTGGACAACACTTGTGAGATGTAACATTCAGATATTAATATTTAACCATCAAAGTAACTCTGTCAAACAGTTTGCAAGCACCTTCTGTTTATAAGCAAACTCTGATCTCGCTCTAAATCCTATAATTCTGTGTATATTGGATTGTAGTAATGTTGATGACAATACTTATTCTTATTAACGCATTCAGAAAATTCCAACTGACTGTGCTTCAGATTTACAGGCATATAAGATCAGAGAACTCAATCTTTCAGAGGCAGCAAATACAAATCAGATTGCTATAACAATGTAACAGCTATTATCAGATTTCAAATAAGACCATCATTTACAGCATGTCTTCATTACATCTCGTACATTTGGAAATATGAAATGACATAGATTACCATAAATAATGAATGCCAATATTTGCACCTGGAAGTTCGATTCTTTGTCTAGATTAACCAAATCTAGATCTGTTTCCTCAGAAGAAATGATTACTGAGAGGTTTTATTGGCACGTTCAGATATTGCTGAGTCTCCTTTCCTTGTCGTGGGTGCCCAAGAACTGAGCTGTCTATGCTGTAGCTCTGCCGTCAATACACACAGAAATCGAGAAACTAATACTCTAGAGACACTGTATTCGAATGGGTGTGAACATGCTCAGATAATGCCATGACCTGTATTTCTCCAAACGGCTCCTAAATGAAGATTGTGCGTCACGTGATGAATGCCCAGGGACCAACACGCATGCAATGTATGCAAATATTAAAGTGACGACATTCAATTCTGGAAATGAATCAACTGAAGTCTTATCAAGTTTCGTCCAGAAGAGTTCCTCCACACGAGTTATGTCCTGAGAAGAATTGCCTTGGAAACGGCTTGCAAATAGAATTCAATATCAATAAAATGATTCAAAAATAATAATATTACTTCCAACCCCAACGATGCCTTATATGGCCTTCACAAAAGCTATTGATTTCCCTGCTCCAATACTATTGTTTCAATCATAGTTCAAAATATCATTATCGACAACTTATCGCCAAGGGCAAAAAAAATTATCGGGAAAATATCGGAGATAAATCACCAACTTATCAACCATAATATCGGGAACTTTAAAAATTGCTTAAATTTAATTTGAAATGCATTTTTTTGCAAATTGCTCTAAAACGCTGCAAATCACATTTGTCCCCTTCAAACCGTTTTTCCCTCTCCCAAACACCAATTTGCAGACAAGAAAATGTGAAATAACAACTTTTTGGGGTGTCAGTTCCTATTAGCAGACTGTGGCAGATATTTTGGCGAAATATCGTTGATATTTTGGCAATAAGTTCATGTTTTTTCAGCGATAAGTTTGAAACTTATCTGCGATATGTACTCCGCGATAAATTTACGTGTTTTATCTCGGCCTCCAACTTATCGGTGATATATCTGCCATATTTTAATCTATGGTTTCAATATAACCGCTTCCTTAATATAATCGACCTTGGTGAAAGTAACATACTTAGGCATTTAATGATGAGTGCATAATATTAATTAAATGCTATGTGCCTAAGTCGTCCCCTTGTCATGTTTAAGTGACCAATGAATAATTAAATACAAATGAATTACAACTATAGCATTGACTATTCACTTTATTCCCTTGCAAACTTCATTTTACTCTAGCCTCCGGGAATAAAAGGCTAGCAAACTCATTTATTATTGTGCTAAGCGGAAAGGGACATTACAGTTTGGCCACTACAGTTGATTGCACATTAGTTTAATACACTACTACTTTTTCTTTGACCAGAGTTTAATATTACTTTCACTGCAGTATTAGTTATTCATTATTGTATGGATACTTTCTAGAATAGTGATATTTTAGTGTCTTGAATGCTAAATATAACTCACATTAAAGCTGCTGTGATTCTTTTATCAAATATTTAATCATGCAAGAATGTAAATGTTAACCAATTTGAACTTTGAAGAGTAAAGACATTGTCATTTGACTCCCTTGTTGCTGTTGGACGATTAACTCTCTTAGTTGGCATTGTAAATGTTTGGTGACAGTCTAGGACTCTTAAAATTGAATTTATAGTCAATATAAGTTTAATATATGACTAAATATGATTAACAGAGAAGATGAATATTTATATATTTCTATCATTGTGAAGTCACAAATAACAGATGTAACTTCTCAAAATAATATATACCCTAGCCAACTGGATTGTTCATTTTTGAAATTAAAATCATGTCAGATTTTGGCTTTGCCTATATAAAATAGACAAATCCAAAATATAGAGAAAAAAATGAAAATTCAAGTAATTCAGTTTGGTTCTGGTTGCAAACCATAACATAAAATTATGAAAACGTAACAAAAAGTGAATGAAAGACTCGAAGATAATAATTTTGTTTCAAATGTAGTAATCCACAAACCTCAAGGCGGTATCTCCTCCAATCCGTCCTCGTACATTGTCACGACTCTCCCCATGCCGTGTAAGCAATATGGGCCGTGGAGTAAGATGCGTATTCACCTAAACAAGTGTCACCACAAAAATGTAAATGAATTATTGTTTATTGCTGTAATGTAGTAATGTGTAAACCTAAGTAAAAACCTATTCAACATCAACGATTTCAGAAATTTTTACTGTAAATTGAAATCGTAAACCTTTAGTCACATGACTATTATATGTAAGACAAGCTATCTGAACTATTTCAGATATGGCAATGCTTCCCTTCATCTAAGATAGTTTCTAGCCATTAAAAATCAATTGTGTAGTCCAGGATATTTAACATTTTTTTCATAAGAGGATCAAATTTCTAAGCATATTCATAAACAGTTAGGATATTATTCATTTGTGTGAACCTAACACCACATCAATTCAATGTGGCCAAGATTTGAGCTCAGGAGATGATCAATTAAAAACAGGGGAAACTTAGAAATTTTTTAAAATGGAGAAAGGGAATTCCTGAGCCATTTTCTGTGATTTCAAATGCCCTGCAAATTACTCATTTTTTTCTTCAAATCAACAAACCAGCCCGAATCTAAGTGTCAACTAAGTTGGATACAACTTGACTTGTTCTGTGACTGAGTTGATAAAACTCAAAAAAAAAAGCCCTATCGTTACATCAACCAGAAAACTACTCTTCAAAGATCATGTTTATTACATGGACTTTAGAATATATCTTGCTATAATAGAACAAGATGAGATCCACCATTAAGGTTAAAGACAACCAATTTCATTAGTCTCAACCTATCCATAAAGCTAAGGGTAGCCATATAGATGCACCCACAACTGTAGTACAACCATTGCATTCATGTTCCATTGAGTTCCCTATTGGGGTGATGCAAAAATAGGTGCACACAGAAAGGGAGCAACTAGACGTCCTAAAATCCTAGGAGGATTAACTGGATCAAACTATTCTTGAAAATCTATAACTGTACAATTAAAAGTAATCATAAACATAATAATTTCATAAAATGTAGTAACTAAATATAAGGCTGCAAATTGAAATTAATCATAAACATAACATATCAAAATTTGGAGTACACATTTTATTTTCTCATTGGTTTTATCTTAAGTTGCATTTTATTTTCTCATTGGTTTTATCTTAAGTTGCCAGTCCTAGTACGGGATCAGGTACAGGTATGAGGTTTTGGTAAAGCTGGTACGGCAAAAAAAATCTCACGTATGATACATTTGGGTAAAGAGTGCGTGTGTGTGTGTGTGTGTGTGTGTGTGTGTGTGTGTGTGTGTGTTTGCAGAAAATTAAACTAATATATAGAACTGACCAACTAATTTCAGAAACAAACACATCTGACATAATCTTGAGATTGGAATATAAACTAGACTTGAACAAGAAAAACTCCACACATGAATGTGTAATATCTTTCCACGTGGATAAGTGTTTACTGCCTGCTTCATCTGTAACAACCTTAGTAAGCACAAAATTTGATAAAAATTGGGAGACAATCCACAGCAACTTCCAGTAAATTATAGAATACGAGAAAGCATCAGATTCCTCGGAAGTGTATGCCAGAATTCTCTCTACAAATATTTTTGATAGCTTGCCAAAACATTTGCCAACATAAACCATTAGGAAAGGCGTAAGCGGATGGTCATGGAGCCGCACAATTTCTTCCAGCAATCTCCATGGAACTGCTCACAAATCTCTCTAATACTCATACATGACAAGAACAAGAGTGTTTGATGCAATGCTCCACAGAACTTCAGGACAAGGAGACGGGTTTTAGGGACAGTTGGGGGAGGGGAACCCTGATATACATATAGTACTTGAATAACTAGTTCTAAAAAGATGTATAAGAATTACATTTCAAATGAAACTTTTCCAAATTAGTAAAATAGCAAAATTACAAATAGTAAATAGTAAACAGTAACACAAAATTTAAATGCTTGAATACTAAATAAAATTTGACAAATAAAAATGTCAAATTGGAGATTTCTATTATACATGATTACAATGAGTAGCATGATATCCAAATAAGTAAAAAATGTAGTGAAGGGAGGCCTCTAATCATCCCGTAAGTAAAATTCCTCATCACTGGAACTACTGGATTCCTCATTGTCAAGCTACATCACACTAACACCAACCAACCCTGCATGTAAAGAGTCTGCCTAGCTCTAACCCTCAATTTGACTGCAAGAAATTCTTAAAGTCTGGAATTCTGATTTCTTTTAATTTTTTCAGCAATACATATATAGTTTCTTGTGTTTTCCAAACAATTGAAATGCATTACAAACAACTTAACTCAAATAGCTATACATATTCCATTCGAAATTTATAATTCACCTTTCCACTCTAATTGAAAAAAGTCTTTGCAATATGTAACCATTATATTCATGACAGAAATCATTAAATTAAAATAAAAACCTGCAAATGCTCTCCACACTTTCATACTAACTGGCCGCAGCCCCAACAAGTGATAGCGGCTGCTAAGTTGACTGGCTACGGCTGAAGAAGAGAGGACGGCTGCCAATAATAACTGTCCATGCCCAGCAATGAGCTGATATCAAACCCTTAGGCAATACAAATTCACTCCTTATTAATCACACTCTCAACCACTGAATGTAGCTGAAGATGATGCACAATTCGCTGGAACATTTCACCAACTCAAGGTGTTGATAACTGTAAAGAATTCACAATTATTTCAGCATACAAATACTCAAACCCTTGAACTTCTCCCAAACTCGAACCATATTTTTTCATGAATGAATGAATAGCATAATGAATAATGCATTCGATTTCTTCTCCATGTCTTTTATAATCTCTCCACAAGAAATCGAACCCTAACTTCTTAATCCACATTTCACTTACATAAAGACTATGCTTTACGTGCACATTTGAAATATAATAAACTATTATATTTCTTTCCGCTTTAATGATGAAAGAGACCCTTTTATTAAAATAACCATATTCTGACATATAAGGTCCCTATTTTATGAGCTCGGATTTAAAACTTCTCAACACGGTTCCAACAAGCTATAACACTAAGATGCCCAAAATACAATCCCAATAAAAATAGCAAACTTAGCAGATTTAATTAAATAATAATCATAATTCACCCGTCTTGCAAAAACAACTAAGGAAGCATCAAAATCAAAATCTGACAGCACAGGAGGGGGTGACTTACTAAAAAATTAAAAATAGACGCTCCCTCCAAGAATCTTGGAGCCCAAACCGGAAGCCAGAAATAAAATCTGAGAGCATCATATAACTCTTCTAAATCATCTGAGCTCCGTGGAACCAACTGTTGAATTACTATAAATAGTAAGTCCCTCAAAATGAGGCCACAACCCACAACAGGGTCCTCTAATCACCCGTATTAGCCTACAAGGACCCAATGATAGGCTAAATCCACTAACTCCAATGCTCGCTCAAAATGGGGACATCACACTACAGATGAAGGCGTAGCATCTTCATCAATCTATGCTGGCTCCTCTGGCTCTACATCCCATCATGCTGCTAAAATCTCTTTGTACACATGCGTCTTGCGGTCAATGAGATGCAAAACACTATGTACAGCCACAAACTTCTCTGCTCTCCTAGAGATAAGTTTGTTCCTCTCAAGAGAGTGGATGAAGCTATAGGTAGACGAGTTCCTCTCAGCAATTGAAGAACTAGAAACTTGAGATAGCGATCGAATGGATACAACGGTGATCTTACATTTTGTTCTGTGGCAATTCGATCACGAAAATGAGTCCTCTTATATTATAGTTGCCATATCCAGCTTGGCCGCCTGTGAATATCCCCTAAGAGTGGCATATTTGGTCCACTTAGTGTGAATCTGGTTGGCATCAAAAGGATCATACATCTTCTCAATGCACATAAAGAACCATGTCTTCAACTCAACATCCAGTACTGTACCACTTAGGATTCAATGCATAGGTAGCCATGTGCAAGGGAGTGTTGAGCTCATCCCATCTCCACTAAATGATTGGTTGAATGAACTTAGTGTAGAAAGCTAATGCGTGGCCCCTCTTATACAACAACCCTCATCTAGTTAAGCATAGAATCAATGCACTCATACACCTCTCCTGTTAGAAGTATTGTCATTGATGTCAAAGGGACTCATTCTTCACAATGCACATAAAGAACTGTGTCTTCACCTCAACATCTTGTATTGTACCACTTAGGATTCAATGCATAGGTAGCCATGTGCAAGGGAGTGTTGAGCTTATCCCATCTCCACTAAAATATTGGTTGAATGAGCTTAGTGTAGAAAGTTAATGTAGGGCCCCTCTTATACATCTTCTCAATGCACATAAAGAACCATGTCTTCACCTCAACATCCTGTATTGTACCACTTAAGATTCAATGCATAGGTAGCCATGTGCAAGGGAGTGTTGAGCTTATCCCATCCCCACTAAATGATTGGTTGAATGAGCTTAGTGTAGAAATCTAATGTGGGGCCCCTCTTATACAGCAGCCCTCATCTAGTCAAGCATAGAATCAATGTACCCATACACTTCTCTTGTTAGAACTATTGTCATTGATGTCAAAGGGACTCATTCTTGTATGGAAAAATTCATCATTGATGTCAAGTAAACATTCATTATCTTTGAATAAGATTAATAAACAATTAAATGTTGTCATTAATGTGGAAGTTTGTCATTTGTGTCAAAGGCATATTAATGAAGATTGATTTCATTGATGTCGAAGGTGAGGTTGTTGTCTCTAATGAAATGGATCTCCATGAACTTGGAAGGTGTCAATATTTCAGTTTATTGAGTCTAAAGACATAATCTGTATAAAGAAAGATATGGCCAGCTATGAAACATTTGGTACAAAGTTTGAGCAGAATATGAAGACAAGAACAAGCCGACTACTGGAAGTTTCAGATCATTGATGACATCACAAGCAATCTAAGACAAAGTTAGACCGTTACTGATTAACAAGAAGATCACCAAAGTCAGCATGAGAAACACACGGGTTAAAGAGGTAATGGACATGCAGAATATATGCCAACATCGCAGCATATGAAGACACAAAAATACCAAGCATCCATTCAGTCAGTTAGGAATGGTATCAGTGTTATCTACAACACTAATCACAGCAAACCAGAAATATAGTCAATGCATGATAATAATAATCGGTGGTATCTACAACACAGTGATCACAGGAGGAAGAACCGGGGGTGGACTACAAAGACTAGTTACGATAATATCCTAGTAAGGTCCAGCAAATAATATATGTGGTAATACATACAGGAGCTGATCAAAGACAAGGCTCGATGACTACGGCAGCGGTCAAAGACAAGGCTCGATGAAATATATGAATATGGCGGCGATGACTTGACAATAATATAAAATAAGATATACGATGACTTGACAAAACAATGATAAGATATACGATAACTTGACAGCGATGAAGTTTGAAGACAGTAGACATACCTATGTCGACCAACTACGGAAGTATGAAGACAGTGATAACATTCAATCTCAGCATATCAATGAAGGCGAACATTTTGCATATCATACATAGTTTGCAGACATACTGTAATGATCTTAAGTAGATTCTGGAACTATACAAAATTAACTTCACCAGTGAACATATATATATTTGTTAAATGTTTAGCCTTCAAGGTCTTGCTGGTATTTCCTTCCGAAATTGTTTGGTGTGCCGTGGGATTCGATTTATCAATCACAATGTTTGTACATACATATTTTAAATGCTAGGAGATGTAGTAAAGGCTAAATGTAAAATTAATGAGTTCAGACCGGACATTGCCCACGTATAATAAGTCTTTTCTTTCCCATGTACATTAAAAATAACATTAATAGCAAAGAGTGGCAGCCACCACTTACAGATTATCTCAGATGTGACCTTGTCGGTTTCAGCATGACTGGAAGGGTAAGCACGAGCAACAGGGAGGATGATACCCAATGCTAGCCGTTGTATAACAACTCCTTATTGCGCCCGTCCAACTCCCAACCTGTGTTTTGAAACAGTCCCGCGTAATGTAACTACACGGGGAACTGCTACCTTTCACGCCCGAACTGCAATCATCTCCAGCTCACGTTAGACTCCACGCAGCTACTCCAGCACCGAGCTCAGTTTGATAGAATATCTTTACACGCGGCTCCAGCACTCCATGCGATGCTGCGCTAGCTCAACGTCCTTGTGAATGGAAGGAGTTGAGGTCTCTTGGGAGTCAGGGACTAGACCACCGAATCCTTTCAACAAATAACCCACTGTGACTACACGACCATTCTGACTTTTCTTGTCACGCGGCTGGAAAGGGTAAAAATCAATCTCTGCGACCTGCAAACCGCGTTTTCTCACTGAAAATGCCACGCCAATGAAGGTACCACGATCCAATGTCAACTTGTTGTGATTCCCAACTACTTGCGTTAAGTTTTCTTAAAAGGATACTTGCTTTCTTGAACGTCGATTCTGAATTCTAGATGTAAAAGCCATAAAATTGATTCCTATACTTACACTGTTAATTTCCAATGTGAAATCTGAATAATTCAACCACAATGAGAAAGTTAGAGCTACGTCCAACTTCCTGATATTTCTTCAAGGGGCTACGTCCTCAAAAAATAGACCAGTCACAAATGCAACCAGATTCGTTTTTCTTTGTTTATAAATTTCATGGTGCTTTTCCCAAGAAAGCCTTTTTCTTTTATAACCTCGAAGTGAGGGAAGACTCCACAACTTAAGCAATGTGGGATAAAGGTGCTCACTTAAGTTACTTTAAGTCACTTAAGTCACTTTTATAAAATAAAGTAACTTAAAGTCATAAAGTGACTTTATAATATCCTTTTATAAAGTAAAGTGACTTTACTTTATAAAATGAGCCCAAATAATAAATGCTCGCCCACTAAAGCCTGTGATTGGTTGACATCCTCTGAAAGAAGCCTTTAGCCTATCCCAATGGGGAGATAGACTAACCAGGGGCCATAATGGCCTACTGTGGGATTGGGGACATTACACATACACAGATCACATACAGCGATTATTGTGAAATTTAAATAATTAAAAATCAGTAAATAAACATAGATGATATATATAACAAATCAGTATTACTATATATTATAAACAGCAATGATATATAAATCTGTTTGTCTTGTGGAAGCCAGAAACAGCATTAGAACATCGGGTCTTATATATCACATACGCACAAGCAGAGCAACAGCAAATAGAATATCGGATCTTAACTCCCATATGGCAGACATCCAAGGAGAATACTAATACATGTGTTTAATATAAGTAGAGACAAATTGTTATTATATTTGTTAGCTTGTTAAAAAGATAAGAACGTGTTATTAAAAAGGATAAAAAGAATTGTATGAAAAGATGTGATCTAAACTATCAATTAAAAGTTGCGATGGTTTATTCCAATAGGCGCCTCTTTCCATGGAAACATAATGGTGTATAAAGAGACGTTTTGGCTGATGAAAATGTGTGTGGAGCATATGATAAAGAATATATATACATATATGTATTTATCTACATATATACATATATATCCGATCTATGGAAGTAGAATGAAGTGTGGTGTGAATATAGAATAAATATATAATCAGATCCATCAATCTGATTTATGTATTTACATATATGCGTAAGGGTTATAAAAGAAAATATATGTGTGCTGTGAGTGTAGAAAAGTATATATCAGATCTACACTTTCAAGATCTGTACATGAAAATAATAGAAGATCATCAAGGCGGAGATAAGAGAAATTGTAGACAGATTTCCGAGTCTGAGAATAGATTGAAGCAGATTTGTGAAGAGAGTTCATAAGGAATACATGAAGACATAATAAGAATATGAACTTACAGACTTCAGAGAGTACATGCAGATGTGAAGAGAAATGTATATACAGATGTGTGAAGGAAATTCTATTTAATTGAGAAAAGGAATACATGCAGATTTGAAAAGATTGTGGAGAGAAATAGCATCCATCATCAGTTGAGACAGCAACATTGTTAAGGTTGAATTTCAGATTTAAGTAAAGTTGGTGCTTTGCTTTTAGGGGTTGGTGCCTACAAATTGTGGGAGTTGGAGCTTCCACTAAGTTGGTGCTCATAAACTTAGGGGTTGGTGCCTCTAGTAGGTTGGTGCCTACAAACATTGTAAAAGAAGAATTATACAAAAGAATTGATTTCTCGTGGTTTTGTCCCATTTGGATTTCCAAGTAAAATACTGTGTTATTGTGTTCTCATGTGCATGATTATTAAATATAGTAATTGAAGTTATTGTGATGGATAAAGTTTAAATTGGTAAAAAATATTTGTTATACTAATTCACGCCCCCCTCTCAATATAACCGTGTGCTCTTCAGCTCCAAGGATAGGTGCATCCCCATTTCCATATCTAATGACCTGGAAAGTCAAAGCAATGGTGGAGACTATATATTTGGCATCACTTCAAAACACATCACTCTTCACTGTATCCTTCACCCTCTTCTCCTACTCTATCCTCGACTTGGCCCACCAATTCCATTTTTCTGTCATAACCATGACTTGCAATGAATCATGTAACTCAAGTAGGTTTCAAGAACTCCTTAGAGAAGGTCCAGAAGAGTGCATGTGAAATGTGGTGGTCGCAGTTATACATCTGCACATCTCTAGCATCACTAACCACTCTTCTAATCCACTCAATCTTCCCCATGTCCTTGAGTGCATTTTTCATGGCATGCACACAACATGTAGTGCACCAAATATGTTTGTAAGCTGCCTCAATAAGTTTCCCTGCAGCTTTTTAACACATGTGCTCCATCTGACACTCCTTGGACCAGATTTTGTGGCCCAACCTCCTCAATAGCCTCCTTAAAGATCTAAATTTGAAAATCAGCATCTTTGCAATGCCCTATACAATCAATTTCCATAAGAAAATATAGGCCCTTTGTACAAGTAACCATGATATTGATGAGTGGACTATGGCTAATGTCTCTCCACCCATCCATGACTATGCTATATCCAATCTTCACCCAACATGCATTCATCTTCACCATCAAAACATTGACCTTGGAGTCCTTCTTATCCAAGATCATGGCCCTCAATTTGGTCTCACTCGGTGGCACATATGATGGTCCTCCCCTTGCTACCATCGACATCATCTCCTTAAAAATAAAGAGATCAAGCTAAATGAAATGGGATGCCATTGGCAAAGAAGAACTTGCCAATTGCATCATCTATCTCATCCTTCAACGTCACATTAAACAAATCAGCTATAAGATTACTTTGCAACTTTTGATTCCCCCTACCCTCTCCTGCATGGTCAACAACACTGAAGAACCTGACATCACTCCTCTCGTCCCCAAAGTATGACCAAAACTCTACAGTTGGCTCTATTAAACATGTGTCCTCCTATTAGACAAAGTAGTAGGCATAGGTGTAGTTGAAGTGTCATCCGGAATACCCCAAGGCTTGTTTATCTCAACTCTATATTTGAGGTTCTTCCCTTCATCCATAAAAGCACATCTTCCCTCACATTTTCTTGAAATAAAAAGGTGTGCATTAACTCTAGTAATGTTGTCATACGATTCTACACCACAAACGTTGGATTTCCACTTCCTTGTGCCACCACTTAAGGCTGACCTACCTGGCACTAATATTTTTAAGTTGTCAAATTATATCAAATTTAATGACAGCTTAATTTAATTATTTAATAAAGTATTATAATGACTTTAGTGGATCATAGTGAATAATTAATAAAGTCATTTTAATTTAAGGGTGATAATAAAGAGAAAGAAAAGGAATACCAAGAGACAGACAGAAGGGAAACCAAGAACATTGAGAGGCTCATTCTCAGCATGCTTGCTTTATGCTTGATCATTGTTTCTCTTGGAGAATTTTGGGAAGCTTTGGCTTTCAATTTTGAAAACCAGAGGACAGAAATCTTCAGGATTTCTTGATGAATTAGATGGAAACCTAATTCATCTTTGGAGGTGGATTTGCGACGGAGTTCACAACTTGGCAAATTTGTCATAGAGGTATTTCATATCTGTTTGAAAAATAAGGTTGTAATGATTTATCTTCATGATTCATTTCAGACTGATATTATATGATTTTCATATAATTTGTTGGATAAAGAGAAATCAATTGCATGTAAGTGTTTGTATAAATTCCGTGGAATTTCTAGAAAAATCTGGAACAAATATCCATAGGAGGATATTTCAATGGTACCAGAGTTGGGTCTCTTGTCAGCCTGTG
The DNA here is from genome assembly GCA_018584345.1 of Thuja plicata. NCBI lineage: Eukaryota > Viridiplantae > Streptophyta > Pinopsida > Cupressales > Cupressaceae > Thuja > Thuja plicata. The sequence goes on along the minus strand of MU226547.1, from coordinate 2,107,197 downwards.
AGATTTCACGAGTTTCAGAAATTAATATCTTCTTCTATTTCTTATTTGGAGAAATAAAGATACAAATTTTCAGAGTAATATTGTCGCTCATTTGTGGAGGATATAAATGTGGGGTTTATATTCCATTTGAGGTGAAAATAAGGAATAGTAAAGTATCAAGGCACATTATATTTTGAGCCGCTAATATCATTGAACAACTTAATTATGTTAAAGTTGAAATCAATAGTAATCTAATTTAAGCCTTGATACTATAGTGTCATGCTCTATGATGAAGTATAATTGAAATATTGAGAGGCTTATATATATATATAGTGAATGTATTAGCACTGGAAAAGAATGAGGATATCATATAAATCAATTAATAAGGTGGAACTTATATTATTGGGAGATCTATTATTTGGCCAAGCTTTGGTAAATATATGTTTGTCATGGAAGTTAATATTTTCCGGAATAGTCTAATGTTTTCCGCAAATAAACTTCTATTAGGACAAGACCTAGCTCGACAAACTTCTCAAAATTTATCAAAAAATACAATGGACTTGCATCCCCTTTTATAGAAACAATGGAGCAACAAACTTCAAGCCATGTACATGTGCCACATTTACATTTGACAACCGCCTTAAACAAAAGAATATTCCAAAAGGCATCTTTGAGGCACTACATGAAAAAAATATCCCTCGACCAAAAGAACGTTTTAGCTGCAATAACTGTTGGTGATGTGCTTACAACTCAAGGGAGATGCTCCACCTTCTGAATTGATTGTAACTGACACAAAGCTATTATAACTGCATTGAAGAGCACGTGACTGCAAAAATTGGTGATGTGACATGGAGGCTCTTTCTGATGACAAATTGAAATGCAGATCAAATGCATTTTCATTTCATTTCATCCCAAAATTCAAAGGACCCATGAATGGATGATATGGACAAAAGTGGTCTTGGAAGATGACGAATTGACATGCAAAACATTTTTTGCATTTTCTTCATCCTATATAGTTAAAAAAAACCATCCATTACAACACGGTTGACCTAGCCAAGAGCTTGTTATATTCATCTCCTAAAAACTTATTTGAATTGGAAGCAATTATAACCATCGAATGCTCCAGCTAAGAGAATTTATCTAGATATGAACTCAATTTATTAACATTTGTATTCTCATGAGCATGAATATCTGCAAACATAAGACAGGATATTTGTAAAATCAGCCTTCCACTCTGCACTATCTTTTAATTATCCATTCTCTCTGAAAAGTATGGGAATGTGGTAGATAGTCATTCCCTTAAACTCTGTCTACTGTTTATGAGAATTTGACTATAAGCTGCATGAACATCAAGCAAAAAGAGGAGATGCTTGTATCTATTGAAAAGATCACATATAACTTGAAATGCATCATTCTCAATATCAACACTTCACACAAAAAATGTTCAAAGCATCAACAACTAGCCTTAGGTGTCATTCCACACATTTTAAGTGAATCTCACTCCTGGCATGATCTGTGTATATCCCTTTTTTTGCATTATAGCATTGCCATGCCTTTTCTGCAAGTCCCAACTGTGAATCTAATTTGTTGCCAAGCAAAGAATCAACCATATTTATTCTTAATTTCTTTTCTTTTTTCTTTTTTTCTATTTTTGTTTTCTTGCTCTCTACTAGGTCATTTTTCAAATTCTTGACTTTTATCTTCATCCTTTCCACTTCTTGCCTCGAATTTGTTGCCACTTCTGAAATAGAAATTTGACCAGCCTACTGAGGGGGTGGGAGTAATACAGTCACAGTTGTAAGTTGATATCTTAAATTTTTTTTTTCCTTGGTCAACTTATCAACATCTACCACTAACCTCTTAGCTGTGTAGTCGGGTGACAAGCCGACGGGTAGACTAGTATCATATAGCCGACATGACCTTCGGGAACTTTCCGAAAGGCCTCCAGGAGTAGTATAAGTACACCCTTCGGGGTCATTGAAATTATCATCTTGGCATAATGTAATATCTTTGGCATATGCGAATAATATAAGAAGTCTGCTATTATTATCTATTATCTGTGTGATTCATTTACCTGTACGGTAAACATTTGGCGCCGCTGCCCGATGGACTTGGATCAACCCAACGGGCGGAATGAGGACTAATGCCGAATCAGCTAAATAAAAATAAGAAGCTACAGGAGAAAGATGAAATACGCACTGCACATGAAATTTTAATTTCTGCACAACAGGCCGAACGCAGACGGAGAT
>MU226547.1:2094265-2104869 GCA_018584345.1 Thuja plicata | reverse complement strand
CTCAAACAACTATCTATCTGAAACATTACATTACAAGCCAAACAATTCAGTGCATGCCAAGTGTTTGACAAATTGTCTCAGTTCAGACTTGGGGTTTTTAGTGGCCTTTATAGTAAGGGTCATTACAAAACTTCATCTGCCACTTGCTTCTTGCTCTCATCAGTTACCTTTATTCTCATCTCTTTTTGATACATTTCTTCTTTGATTTTACATAAGAATTGCTTGAATGCTTTTGTCTGAATAAAGTTGTCAACATCTATATGAATTGTGAGCAAGCCCATTCCCTCACATCAAAAACTTCGACTTATCTATAACTAACTAGTGCTCTTTTGCAGGAGGTCCACCCAAAATTTTCACTTGAGGATCATACTACTCTGCTCATCTTGCCCACTTGGGCCAGCCTTAAATCCACTTGTTGGAAACTATACAGCAGGATCTTTCCTAGGAGACAATTGGTCATTTGGAGTCACAGGCCTCAAACTCTTTGGGACTGGTGCTGGTGCTGATGTCAGATGAAGATGGTATTGATGATGATAGTGTTGAGGCAGGTGGAGCTAATGAGACAGGGAGTGCAGCAGGAGCACTTAGCGCAAGTCTTGGCATCTCAATTTTCTCCAGATCATCTTTGTAGTCACTCAGTATCATTTTTATTCTGAGAGGATCATGAGCTTCATCCCACAATAATGTATATGTAGGGTATTCTCCCCTTTTCTTTGCCTCAATTATTTTGACCTTGGCCCCATTCTCCCTTATTATTGTCACTTCCAGTTGTGTGTGACAATTTCTGATAAGGTCCTCTATTTCATCAAATTGATGGAAAAAGCCAAACATTTTGTATGATGTCCTGACATCATAGATAAAGCACTCAAAATCAAATGGCCTGAGGTGGATCCACCTTCATTCTATATGGCCTTAAGAAATTTATTATCAATTCAAGGCATCCTTTGGCTCATAATTGGAAATCTGAAAAGAAAAGTGTTGAAGGCATAAAAGAGCCTTTCTTATCAGATTCATTCATCTGCCAAATAATTTCTAAAAATGCAATTCTGTCTGGAATAGATTTTGGTAGGCTATGAGGTGCCACTAGTGAACCAGAGATTCTGATATGAGGAGTCCTTGTACAGAAACCAGTCACCCTAATTACGAGTAATCCCTTTCTCAGGCACAAGGTTCTTTTGCCTGAAAAAACCTTTTAACTTTCACAAACAATCTCCAGTCCATAGCCTCACCTAGCTGACTCAACATTTCCCTGACAAAATATTCTTCAAAGATTGCATAGTCTTTTGTTTCACAATGTTTATCCCATACGTAAGTTCATTCCTGGACTTGTACACTTTGAACTTCTTATCTGGCTTAATCATGAGTTGTGGCTTCCAAATTTTCATAGCAGAATAAAGAATGAGATGCAATAAAGGAAGTACGACTTGATGTGCACCTTGTTGGCATCCCTCTTGATATCAACCAAGGATTTGTGATTTTTTTCTACAATATATCCAGCATAATCAAAGGGCTTGTTTTGTTCATACATTGCAAATCAACAACAACTAACAAATGGTTTGGAATCCTATATTCAAAGTCTATGTCTAGAACTTGACACAGAAAAAATATGTTGGACATATTTCTACTTATTCAATGTTGAAAATTGCACAAACCAAAGGTAAAAAGAACAATAAAATGTAATACAAGCACCAAAATGCTTATGAATTATCAAAATAACGTGGGACTCACAGAAGTAAAAGTAGTGTACAATGACATATTGTATATCTTGTCCCAAATGTGCAAGCATATTCAGAACCTGCAAATTCCCTTAGGCAAGAAGAAAAACACAGAATTTGCCACTGTCAAAGACTAAACGCTGCCCCCAAATAACACAAAAACCAAACTTTGATTTCCCAAAATAGAAGCTGAAGTGGGGATATTTCAGTTGTTCATTTTCTTGTACAAATATACTCCTAGAGGTCATATATTGATCTTGTAAAGTGAAGCAACTGTTTGAGCAAGTTTTATATAGATAGAAACCTCAACTTAGGCAACTGGCTTGTTAATCTTGCATGATGATGGTGGATATCAGTATTCATAATACTACTCATTTAGAGTTTTTCCACACTAGGTTTTTCCAAGATAAATTCTTGTGTTGATTCTCTCTTGCCATACATGTTACAGTTTTTTTCTTGCTCAATTTGAAATTTCATTTTTCCTTTACATAAATTTCAATGCTTGCATCAAAATTCTAAAAATGATTTCGTTCTTAAAATAATAATTTGTGAAAAACGGCAATCTAATTCAATTAAATCAAATTCATAACATGGTAAGATCTGCATTAGTAAATTAGGAATGAAATATCTTTCCCAATCATGGATCCTAGTGCTACCCAATGAATCTTCAAATGTTCATGGCCTTTTCAAAGATTTCATGTGATCAAGAAAATAATAAAAAGGAACAAAAGAAGAATTAATATGAACGAAAAACCAATTCTTGATGATAAAACAAATAAATTTAATCATACCAGGAAAAAGACTATTCGCCCAGGAAGATATCCACTTATATTATTTACCTGCCAGGCAAAAGGTATCTTTAATCAAATCATAGAAAAAATAAAGTGAATAATGAATTGTTTCAAATTCCATGGATGAACAATAACCTTTGTAGGATTGGACAACTTAAAAGAAATCATACAAAAGTAAAATACAAGCTGTTATATTCTTCTAATTACAAGTTTTTTCCATTAATTGGGGTTTCATTTCATCAATTCTTTGCATGAATGTAGGTTATTGAATGAGAAGAACAAACTAAAAGGCTGGCTTTGATTAACCTTCCAATTTTGCATATACCATCTAGTCATCTAGTTGAAACACAGATATCCATAACATAGCTTTGATAATAGGTCATTCACCAATAGTCCCATTCTTTCAAACATCAATTCAAGGTAAACTAACCATATGAGCAAAATTATTTCCACCCATGATCTTGCATATTGATACAACTTGGAATTTTAAAATTTAATAACAAAAAGAAGTGTAAATTTTCCCCAAGGTTTATAATTAGATAGCATCTCCAAACAAAATTCCCAACTCCAACACTATGATATTGCATATATACTTGAGAGGGCAAAAATGGAAAACTTACATTATTTCATGTTGTACAAATTAAAAAATCTACATCGTAGGATTACACTTTCTTCCTTTGACCTAATCTAGTTTAAATCTGATCATAAACTAAAATTTAACAATAATTACAACTGAGAACTGTAAACAATTGGATTTCCATACTCAAATAGATTAAATGCAAGAAGTAGGATATAAAAAATAGAACTAGATTATGATTAAAAATAAAGCTGAGATTAGGGATAGAAAAACATCTTTGGTGTAGAATTTGATGCTGGAAACGGTTTGGACAGCAGGTGATTGGTTCCTAGATATATTCACCTGATTCTAGCTTACCAAGACACTAGACCAGGTGGTAAATGCTCCTATAAGTAACCTGTGAATCTAAACTCCCTTGTAGGTCACTAGCACTGAAGTTTCATGTTGTCGTCCTTCCGAGACACCTATAAAGGACACTAACATTGGGTATGAGAGCTCATCTTCTATAGACACCAAATTAGGATGCAAGCATTAGTGATGAATGCTCCTGCAATCTCCTACAAGTTGAGCACAAACAACTTTGCAAACTCTCCCATAGGTCAATTTTAGAGTTCCAATGCTCCTCTCTATCTGTGGTGGTGTATTGTCCACTTCAGGGATCACCATATACTTTTCCCTAAATTCACAAATCCAAATGAAACAAGGAACACAATATAGTTAGAGATATAACCCTAACCTAGGAATAAGATGAGAAAAGCCTGTTTGTTCCTAGTGAGGCCTCACTATTCCCGCTCGCACTTCCTTTCCTTCCCTAATATGGTTGATTATTGTATGTGTACGGTATTGACAATTGTATAGATCTATGACGTAATTACTGCCATAATCCGTGAATTATGCTCATAGATCTGTCATAAATATCTGCTCATAAGTCTGTCATACATATCTGTTCATAAGTCTGTCATATATATCTACTGCTAAGTTTGTCATATATATCTGCTCAAAAGTCTGTTTCGAAAGCCTGCTATAATTTACACTCAGATCTGGTTTGAATAAATTCTCCTCTCACGTCAAATTTTAGAATCTGATTCTTTATTTCTCTAGATCTTCTTCTTAACTCCTCATCATATGATACAACATAACATTTTAATTTGTATAACTAGTAAAGGTCTGAGTCATTCTTCATATTCTGTTGCTCTTGATCTTCCTTTCTTTGCTCAATATTGGATGATAATATTCCAAAAATGCCTCCTTCACTGAATAATAATAAGACTATTGTTTCTTTTGTTTTCCTCCCTTGGTTGTCCTCCTCAATTGAAACCTTCCGCCTAAATATCTTCCAATGTGGGGGAGAGTCATACCTCTTCATCATGGCTGTCCTTTGGAATGGTCACAACCTTTCACAATTACTACCCTTTGGAAGAGTCACAACCCTTCACAATTACCACCCTCTTTGAAAGGGACACGACCCTTTATAATTACCACCCTTTTGAAGAGTGACGATGTGATGGCCCTTGATTAAGTCGAGTTCAACTTCTAGGAGGGTATTGACTAAATGATTGAAAGATTATCATTGATTTGAGACAAACCACATCTTGCACCAGCGATTATATCCACAAGCCATTGATGACTAAGGATCAGCAGTGAGTACAATATTTCAAGAATGAAAGTAAATATGCAAACTGAACTCCATAACAAGTCCATCTGCAAAACCCACAAGGAATCCGGATGCTCGGCCGAGATCCTGCTGGAATCCGGGCAGAATCCGGAAGGAATCCGAATCAGAATCGCCCCAGAATCAGGACCTGGGGCCAAATGCAAGGATCCGGTAACTTAGGTTGAGAGTCACAACTCTTCATTGCATATCTCTTGACCTTTCATTAAACTTAATTAACTCGTAACTATATTATGTTATATTTATTATTATTTATTTATTTTTATATTTAAATTTTATTATTATTAGTTATTATTAAATCCTATTTCAAAAAGGGCACAGTACAGGTAGAACTCTATGAATTTTTGGGTCTGTACACCTTTGTATCTTGCTTCCTCTCTATCAGTGTCACCTTTCAAAATGCTCTTGATCTCTTGTTATTGATCTTTGAATATCTACATATCTAAAGTGGGGGAAAGGCAATGGTCTGGTTGTTTATGAGACTGCCTCAGTCAATCCCTTAGGATGTATCTTCCAACCTTGAGGATACTCTTGGTAAGAATCAAAGTGCGCACTTCCTATGTGGGGTGTTTGTGGTGTCTGCAAAGTTTTGCAACCACTAATAACCCTAGGAGGATGTTTGTTGCCTTGATGGTGTGTGCTTGTACAATTAAGGACAAGATGGGAGATGATAATGCCATTCATATGCTTGAGAGGAAGAATCCAGAGGTATTGGATCTTCAACAAGGGTTATGAGAGGAGATTTGACAACAATAGAGCATTTGATGAAAGGAATTGGGAATGGAAAGCCCTAGGAAGGAGTAGGAGCAATATGGGGATCTTAAAGTAAAGGGTAAGTATGGAGATCACAAAAAAAGCTTCAACAATGACAAACCTTGAGATTTCAGCCATGGAGGAGAACGGATTAATAATGGAGATTTTGAAACTTAGTATGAGTCTTTTATTCACATTTGGCATCAAATACTATTAAAATCATTTTTGGATGGCTTAGAATTAGATGAAAATTCATCAGCTAAAATCTTAGGATTTCCATTATAGCCCAAACATCAACGATGTATTTTGACATGTGTTTGAAGCACCAACGTTTCAACACACAAGTGTTTTTTTCTAATTTACCTCAAGATTTATGGGATAAGTTATATAGGTTTGATAATGTTAAAATGCATTTGTAAAACATATCAGTGACAAATTTAGGATAGGAAATAGGCAAAATGAGTCATAAAAGGATTGACAGAATTTAACATCTAAATGAGTGCAGATCCATAAGGTGGAGAACGCAAAATAGGCAATTTCTAACCTTATGAAGCTACAATACTTTTATAGTTTGCTGGAAGAATTCCCCCCAAGCCTAAAATAGGCTTCTCATCCTATAAGAAAGAGAATTTAATGGAAAACCCATTTGATATTTATTTGGACAAATTAACAATAGGATCCTAGGCTTATAAGAATGGGGTAGTTCAAGATTAGAAATCATATTTGATATTTTAATTGGAGAAGAACAACATTGAATCTGCATTATGCTATTAGGCTTGTAGGATTGAAAATATTTAAGAATGGATATCAAATCATATATAATGATAATAATAGCAACCCAATACCCAAACAAGGGTCATAAAATACTGTAGGGAATTGAATCTATCAAAATTTCTAATGGTTTTGTTGGCTCACTTCATTACCTTTTATGGTGGACTAACATGTTTTGTCTTGGAGAAACCTATCACTTCAAGTCCATTGAACATGGCTGAGCAATACTGTTAAATATTTATAATAAATAAGCACACAAGTGAAGTTATCAAAAGGTGGGAGTATCTATGGCGCAACATTCTAAACCACACAAATCTAGATGTACTTTATCATATGTGCAGAAGTAATATTAACAGTAAAGAAGTGTGGATAATTAGAGAAAGACACAGAAAGATATTAGAACTGGAACAAAAAAAATATTAAATTGTGCATTCTTCACATAAGATAATCTCAAGAGGGATGTATGTTTGCCTATCTTCCACTAGCCATGCCTGTGGCATGAATAATTTTTAGAAATCTAATGATAGAAACGTATTCATAATGATACAAATCTGGGAAGGTTAAAGAATAGTTATAGAAGATAAAATGATCGAACTTCATCCAAACTCTTCACCTTCAAAAAATTGATCTGAATGACGTTAGATGTAATGCTCTTATTAGGACCATAGTTGCACTACTCTCCGAAAACTCAGTGAGTTTTGAAAAACTCGCAAGTTATTCTTGGCAGCGAGTAAACTAGCCATTAACTCACCAGAAAACTCACTTGAGTTTCTGTGAAAAACTTGCCAAGTTTTTGGTGAGTTTTTGGCAATCATCATGTTTTTGCCAAAAACTCGGCAGCAGAAGAATATAATGCCTAGGATGCAAAAAAACTCATTCCAATTTCATTTTGACTAACTTCTCTTGTTGCTCCAGCTAAAAAACTCCCTTCCAACCTTTGACGAGATCATTTTGTTAGCATAATTGATGCAGTGATGCTAAGTGATGCACTAATGAAGATTTGGTACAGATTTGATAACAGGCCAATCAGTTATTTAGTTGTCATTGATGTCAACTACTTGACTTAATGTTTTCAGTATATTACCTGATATCATATTTTCAAATGTTGCTATTCTTATGGAAGGTTATATCATGTATGTTGATGTTAACTTTGCCATCGCGACTTTTGATATGGAGAATTAAGTTAGTTATGTTTGAATGGACTCAAACCGGGTAATTGCTAAAATAGTCAGTGATAAACAGTAAGTGATTTGATTGTTATTTCAGATCGTTGAAGTATTTGATGGAGCGGTTATAGGATATCATTGTAAACAATGTCAAGATACTATATGTACGAGTGCGAATCATAATGTTAACTGGTACTACTATTCTAATTGACTGGAAGTGGTGTTAACATAATGAATAGGTAAACAAGACAGAGTTCTTGAACAGGCTATGAAGTTTTGTAGATCGGTGAATTTGTGGTGATTACTGATTCACCCCTCCCGTCTCAGTAAGAAGACCTGTATTAACACATTTGTAGCTATTATGTACCAAGGAGTGAAGATTTGTAGTTAATCCAGCTGTAAGTGCAATAAAAGCTTGTTAGAGGCCATCCACACGAAGAAGAGCAATAAGTTAGCTCAAACAAGCGTTTGTAATGTCTCCATTTTAAGGCTTCTTGTTGTACAACTAGTGCTGGTCTCCAGGTTGGTGCCAACATGACCAGGGGCATATTTTGATGATGCAACTATGTTCAGACAGGTTGGTGGAGATGAATGAGACTTTCTCGGGTGATTTTGGACAACTTGTCCAAGACTTTCCATTTATAATAAGTTTCTATTTTCAGTAAGTGTCAATTTCAACTCTGATTAGTCAATTGGATACTTTTTATTTTTAGTAAGTTGTTATTTTAGCCATTACCAATTATAGTACCCACCTGTTTTGGCAGCTAGCCATGGCTTCAGTCTCCTCTCAGCTACAACATGCAGCATCTTCAATTTCAGATTCTGAATAGTTGGGCCTATGCTTAGCATATTACTATTTATATTAAATGCTAATTTGGAGGAATGGCCTAAAACTCAGCGTCAGTTCTCCAGTTGGTTCATGGATCGCCTTCTAGGAATTTTTCAGAGGGTTTGATAGACACTTATTATTTTAGTAAGTCATTGGCGCGATGGAGTCCAACCTTACTATTTGTAGTAAGGCATCAAGATGATCTGGCATGCCTTGGTGATCTTCTAGGAGTTTGCAGAATTATTAGAAGATTATTATTTGGCTTATATTAATGATTGGAGGATCAATTTAATTATTATTAAAGTTAAATGCTTTTAATAATATTAAATTAAATTAAAAGGGGTATTAAATGCTAAGGTATTTAATAATTTAATAAAGCCAATGTTTTTAGCCAACTTGGTAGCCAACCATGAAGATATTAAGTTATTCTAAAAACAAATATTTAATGTTCTTTTTAATCACTAAAAGGGCATATAGAAAATCATGCCCTTTGAGGAAGATATAAAAAGCTAAAAGAAATCAATTTCTCATTCATTTTCAAGATTATTTTTTGAAGAATTGGAGAAATTGTGGACAAGGGTTTACTGCAATTGTGTAAAGAACCTGCCTGGTTCTTTCGTTAAAATCCGACTGCAGTAATTCCTCTTACTTGGAAAAGAAATGTTTTTTGATATTTCTTTGCAAATATGTATATATTGTTTTTGTATTTTCTCAATATATGAAAAGATTACTGTTAATGTTTGTAGCTTCAGTCATATGATCATTTAGAATACATATAATATACTTAGATATTGATTAATAATAATATATTGTAGTTTTATATATATATATGCTATATATATATTATATTATATATATTATTATTAAACATATATTATGCAAACTTATATTATTCTAACATATGATTGATTAATGAAACATTATAAAATGATAATGAATAGACATGTCCCATGAAGGGACATGTCTCTCCTATCCTCTTTCCCAATATAAATGAAAGAGAGATTGTTGCATTTGAAACATGGAATATATACAAGCAGTGCTATTACATTTGCAGCTATCCTAAAAACCTCAACATGGTATCAGAGCAGATACGAACTCCTGGGACAAGAAATTTAAGGGAAATTTAAGGGAAAATAATATCCATGTTGATATTAATATGATCTAGACTAGTGTCGCAGAGGTGTGAATTTGTTGTTGTGTGGGAAAGATAATATTAGATGAAATTAGACTTGTGATATGAAGGAACGATGAGGAAGAAAATATGCAGAATTAAAAAGACCACTGATGGTATATTTAACTGTTACGCATCAGCACTCCACAAACATCACCAAAGTAATTCAATGTGTGAGCAATATAGCACAGACCCTCTCTAAGCATTGATCGTTCATCAGTATTTGTCTCAATCTGAAGTTCATTGACTAGTCGGGAATCCTTGATTTTCTTGCCCATCGACTAAACTATGAGCCACGACATCCTCATACTAGTGTCCCGTCGACTCTATTCACCACTGTCACAAGATGAGTTTCTTAGAATACGAGTTTCTCATTTCATCCATACTGGGTTGAAGGCACGATTAAGGCATGAAGTTGATTGCCTATGCAAGGGATTTAATAATACAATGACTGAGATAGTCAAAGCCTCTGTATCGGAAAGAAATAAGGAATATGAACAATAGTTGCATTCATCGGATTAAGGAATATCCATTCATAGGAATTTGTATGTCTGTTGTGTGCGCATGAGAGTAACAGCGAGCATAAAGGTGCAACATCTATGATGAGTTATTTCTGGTGGAAAATCTAAGAATTTTGGAGCATATCGGGTGTCTTCTTTCCTCAACTGTGGCTAGGCTGCGTACATCATTCCACTAGTCGTCTATCTCTTTACCTGGCACAAGTACTCCAATACATGAACACCATAAGGAAAACTGTGATAGTCCAAATTCCTGACGGAAGCGTTATATGTTTGTCATCTGGAATATATGCTTGTTGCGATCTAAACAGACATTTGCATCGATGTAGTGGTTAGTGATATGCACTGTGGTTGATCGGCAGTATGTGAACAATCATATATATCGATTGGCAGTGAGTAATGTGTCTTTGGGAATGGTATAACAATTGCAGCAGATGTAATAACCATCGGTTATGTCAACGGCTCCTAAAGTCGATATGTCACAATTGTAAGAGTGATGTATGAGTAGAATGCAATCTGTATGGCGATGATGAATGGTAACATCAATGTCGATGGATGACAAGAAATCTCAGAACATCAGTGTATAATGAATTGTGATCTAGAGTGGATTCAAAATTTGGAATGAACCTCTGTGCAAAATG
>MU226547.1:2026778-2052278 GCA_018584345.1 Thuja plicata | reverse complement strand
CATTTTGTTGTCGTCCGGAGACGACTTTTCTTTAGGGGGGGATGATGTTGTCGGGATAATACGTAATTATGTTTCGGGTGGAATTAGTTAGCGTCCGGCGGTTAGGGAGTTGCGCACGGGTGTGAACTGTCGGGTCCCTTCGGACCTTTTTATACTCATCTTACCTACGGGTAAATGATCATGTACAGACTATGTTGTAATCACTTGCTTGGAATGAATATAATACTTGTCATTTGCTTTATATCTATTATGCTATGTCTGTTGAGTTCTGTAATTAACTAGTTACCCCAGCGGGTAAACATCTTGGGTGTTGCTGCACACTTCCCAGGCTATATATGGTAGTTTCCTGCCTTCTCTATGGCACTTGGTAATTCTCTAAATCTCCTCTTTCTGCTGCTCTTGTTATGGTGCTAGGGTCTCTCTAGGATTATTATTCCAAATGGCCTACACACCAATGAATAAGTGTATTCCCATTCCTTCAAGAAAATGGGAGCTTCCAGTGCCTGGGCCGTTCTTGGTGTTCCACATGAAGGTTTTGTCTAGGATTGTTGGAAGACGTAGAATGCAATTCGTACTATCATTGACGAGGATTTTTTGAATGCAAAAGCCCAAAGAAGCCTATATCCCTCTCAGGTAATATCTAAATTGTTTTGACTTGCTGCAAGACTATGGATTGCTGGTTTGCTTGTCATTCTAGTATGTCAAAGAATATAACATAACTGGAGAAATTTTGGACACTGCCGTCCAGAATTATGACCTATTTGAAGGTCAAGCTTGGGTGGGAGATTGTTTCTGATTCGATATCTGAAAAAGAGGAGTATAAGATGCCATGAAGATCAGCCTGGGATCTCATAATAACAAACTTTTTGAAAGGGAGATGACTGCATATGCCGACTTGCTATCACCTCCAGTAGCGGGACACTTCTTGCAAGTCTTCTATGCAGCATTGTCTGCTAGTCTACAAGCTGCATGTTAGGCCTTCCATTGTGCTCCAGTCGGATGAAGGTGCTACGGAACCCCCAAGGATTACTGCTGGCCCATCTCGCCAATCAAAAGACAAGCAGAGGGTGGTGGGTGCAGAAGAAGGAGAGAGCTCTCACATCTCTTGACACTCTCTGTTCTATTGCTACTTTTTGGTCTCAGTTCCTGTGGGTTGCTGTTTTTTGAGTAAGGTAATTTTTTGTATCATGTTGAATCAATCCCTAGGGTGGCCAATACTATTGTGAGGATTTAGTTTTATTTTCTATCGGAATTTTTGGGTTGCTTTCTGGCTTATCTGATGTAATTGAGAATTATAGTTCTCTGTGTCTGTGTAGCGGGAGGAGAAATGTCCACGTAAAATTTCAGGACCTCCATTTTGGTTTTCTTTTCCCTTAGTTGGGTTGATGCATGCTTGTATAGTCATGTATATATTTCTGGCAGGCTCTATAGGTAATTACATCTTCCTGGCCATGGAGTCTCACATGGATCTCATTGTAAATCTTTCTTTTGTACTGTTCATATATGACTTATTAATATAAATATTAAGCTTCTAGACTTTTGCGAGAAAAAAAAAAAATGGTGGATGCAGAAAAAATAAGCAATTTGTTGAAGACAAATGAAGTGGACCTAGGAAAAGAATGGATTTAGAGTGGTTACTAGTAAGGTGAGTAAGTGACAAATGTAAAAAATTGAAAAATAAACAAAACTAGAATTCTAAAAAAATCATATCAAAAATGTCAACTTGCCAGATATAATACGATAAAAATAATTATTCTAACAATTCATTCATTCCTAATATATTTTAGCGTGTTCCTGAAATATTTGGTGAACAGTCATATAGCAAATATAACTAATCACTACAGTTAATTCAAGTCTCTGAATTTGTTGTTAGATAACGTCTCCTGTTTGCAGTTAGCTGTTATACTGATGTCATCAACATATACCATCCTATACAAAGCTATTAACAAGTGCTCTACTGTTTCTGTAAATACCTTGCACCTTCCTTCTGCTATTTTCATGAGCATGTTGCGGCGCTTTCTGGTGCTATTTGTTGCATCAAGAATGCCCACCTATGAACAACAAATATTTGAAATCATAGATATAAAGATCATTCATGATGACTTTTTACAATATTGTAACATGGGTACCTGACCACCTTCTTGCATCCAGGCAATCATATCTTCCATTGCTAATGCTGCTACCTGATATATAATGCTAAGAATGGTAAGTTCAGCACAAGAGTCTTCTCTAGTCACTAGTTGGTAATATAAATTGTGTTTGCAAGGGTTGACATTGCAAAATCATCTCTTCTCATAACATATATTTCAAAATGGATTGGTAGCTCACTTAAATTGTCATAATGAAGAACATGCAATTCAGGACAGCAGTTAGTAACAGAACAGAAAGAAGACTTAACTTCCACTACAGAACCACAAAATGAAAATAAGAAAACATAATAAGTACCTCATTTCGTGCATCTAAACCTTCTTGGTTGTCAGGTCGAAAAAATTCTGCAGACTAGAGTTTCCAAATCCAACTAGTGAGGATGCCATCACAGAGTTTCAAAAGGAAGAAAGAAGAGATTGAAAATTAATTTATTTTTATAGAGGATTACCATCTACACAGCTTCCAGGTCAAATGCAGATCATTAACAATGAAATGGAGCATATAACATCAATAAAGCAGATTTTAAGAGAATTATTTTTCATAAAGGAATTATCGTCTGTTGCGAGCTTCCATGTCAAATTTAGATAATGAAAAATGAAAGGATTGTATAACACATGACATTGTATTCCTTGAAATGTGTCTCAACTAGTTTAAATTTTATATACAAGTTTTAACAGATCAAAGTATGAATAGTATTAAGAACTATTTGGAAAGATCTCTTTATCCTATAAAAACTCACAATCTCTAAACTTCTAAACTTGTAATTACAAACCTTGCATGCAATAAGAGGTGAACAATACTTGCAAATTTCTCATGATATTCAAGACATCATCTAAAAGAGCTGGGTTGCTATCAATTTCCACTTCTACATTCTAATGTGGCATAGATAAGAATAATTTTGTTTGTACAGGCAAATGTATATCATGGTAGGCCAATGAACTTTCTACATGAAATCTGAAAAAAAATCAAAATTAATGAACTTTTTTCCATATGAAAATTTATTCAGATTGAGTTATAAGTTTCTCTTATAGTTATTTTGTCCCAATGTATAAGGTAGGGGATTTTTAATGATAGTAGCATTGTTGTATATTGATTTATGCTTCATCAATGTTTGTAGAACAGTAAATCAAATACGGTCAATGCTTGTTGTAAACCAAGTAAGAAAATAGCATAAAGAGAGATTATAATGATTAGAAGGTGCATAGATATTTACCAAAACAAATTTTTTGATAGGAATGGACAAGTTACCTGATTTAATCCAACTTTAAGACGACGATACTGTCCAAAAACATTACAGAAAAAGATGAGCAGTATCATTCAAATATGAAATACTGGAAGTAATTGAATTTCCAAAACAACCAATGAACCGCATCAGAATGAAACAATCACGCTTTTATTAAATTAATGTACATGTATGATGTACCTTTCCAACATTGAAGTGCTTTGTATCATGGCCTAGCCATCGAAGGTATCTGGTAAGCTTTGCGGCAGTGAATGTCTTTCCTCGTGCAGGTAGGCCAACCTAGAGCAATAAACAAGTGTGCCAAAAAAATGTTTACAAAGTACATAGATAAAGACAGTGAAATCCTTACACAAACCTACAATATCTTTATAGAGTTGGCAAGGTCTCATAGTAAAATTTTACGTTCAAACTTCAGAGGTACACAGTCACTTTACCATGTGCGAAAATATATACTATCTCAAAAAATATCTTAGTGCCCATAATGAATCCAGTCTCTTAAAATTATCTGATCAAGATCTTAACAAACTCTCTCAATTTCCTTCAAACGTAATCACTGTTGCAGCTAATAAAGAAGCCTTATACTTTCAACCTCAGATCACAACATTCTGCTAAGCATTTTCCACTGAATCAAATAATTGTGTCTACTACTCTGGGCTGATATTTCAGAGCTCCCATTTTGTAGCATATGTCTGTAATTGTATCTAATGTTAAGAAGTGGAAGAATTGTATTCATATTTCATGCAATCATATATGTTGCAAAAGTCGCTCAATTAACAAAGAGGAATCTAACTTTCAGCAACTTACAAAAAGAAAAGGAAAAAAATATTGAACGTGATCATATGAATTACTTTCACAAGTATTTTTAGTTATAAAACAAATATTAATATAATCCAGGGCCAAAGATTTTGTAATAACATCAATAAGACAGTCAAATCAAAATTCTGTAGGAAGTAGATTCAAATTCTCCTGTGAAATCCTTTGGTAAGAGAAAACAATATTTTTTTTATTCCAGTAAATAATTTTTTACAGTATAAGGAGAATAAAAAAATACCAAGACAATAGCCAATTGGCCATCCTCCTTTGGTCCATGCATGTGATCTGCAACTGCGGCTGCTGCAACAGCTCCAGATGCTTCTGGAAAAGATTTCTAAATATTAAGACAAAGAAAACATTAGGTTAATAAGGTTAAATCTTAAAAGGGGACATAATTTATGCAATTAAATCTTCTATGAGTATATAGTGGGGAAATCTCCGTCTATAGACTTGAAATCATGAATTTTATGGAAGCTACATAAGAAAATCTGCAAAAAATAATACATTTGGAATTTGGATATTACGTGGGCAATTTCTAAATATAATATTCAGGAACCAACCTTAAGACCACTTCCAGAACGGTTAAGCCTTGGGGAGCTACTCACCCCCCTGTCCACATAAAATCCTCGAGGACTCTCCTGTTTGTGAAGGCTTGAATGTGTACCAACAGATTTGGACTCTACACCTGAAACTGCCTGCATCTTTTCCAAATCTGGTGGTAGAACCTCTGATCCCTGTAACAAGTGAAAGCATTTAATATAAGCACAGTTATTTTTACTGTTACCCTGAAATTCCTACATAGATTTTAAAAAGCTATAAATATACATGCACGGAATAATTGTTTCATAGATTTATTGTTTTCAATGAAACAAAACTTGCATGGAGAAGGTGATATATGATAAAATACTGTTTCCCCAAAAAAATCACACTTTGAAACATAGTTGACAACACATTTAGATATATTAAAGATTATTACTGCAACATTTTCTTTTCTTTTCAGACATAACAATTGACAACATTTAACAATTTTTTCATAAGCATGTGAACATTTATTTAATCTAGGATGATTATCTTGCCAACAGAAAATGTAATAGATCCTAAGCAGCAATACATATCCCTAGTGTCTATGTTATTATCATGCTTAACTTATTCATTAATCGGTAGAGTTTTTCATCATCAAATTATATATATCCTTATATCATAAGTTTCTAAGCTGTTAATATGATCTGGCACTCTTTGAGGAACCCCATTTCTTACCATCTTACATTATTTTCTAGTGCTTCTTAGATTGAGATTTATGCAGTGCTGCACCTCTACAAAACTTGTCATATTGAAATTGTGTTTGTGGATTTTGTTGAATCTATCTGTGTGTTGCATATAAAAACTCAGTATCATGATGTCATTGTCTTTGAACAAGGTTTGCTGATTCTATGGATTATATTGTCAGTTTGTCATGTACAAATGGCGGCTAAGGATAATAGTCCAAGGCACAGTGTTTTGTAACCTTGAGGAGCACACTTCAAGGCAGTCTACCATGGCAGAGGACTGTGTAGAGCACTCCTAGGTAGCAAAAATCAGTTTAAAGTATGCCTAGAAGATTGAGGAGTAAAAGTGAACTTTTGAAGGTACAAGTTCAAATGCCCAAGTCCCAGAAGGAGAGCACTTGGATAAAGCCACACAGATTTAAGCAACAAAAAGGATCAAAGAGCGCACCCAATATGTTTGAGCCAACTTTTAAGTGACAGGGTCATGTGAAGCACATGCTCAACAGGTGACCTTTGCTGGTGTTGACCAAGAGTTTAAGTGCCACTGGCATCCCTAGAACACATCTAGCAGATATAAGTGAAATCTCAAGTGTTTTAGTACTTCCAAGACTGTACCATGTCTCTCTCAGCCAACTTGAGCATCCTAAAGAGTGTTTTTCCATGGGTTGTTCCACTCCAGACAAGTGCAAACCTGCTTGATTATTAAAACATAAATCAAAGAAAACAATAACAAGTGTCCTATATATACTCCAACAAGGGTGTTTGTTATTCATTTTAGGATTGAAGCACTCAAAGAAAACAAGGAGCAGCATTGAATGGCATCTTAAAGCTAGGGTTTGCTGAATATTGCAAGGTCGTCATTTCAAGGAGCACCATAGTTGTTTCAATCTCTTCCAATCAACTTGCCATCAGTTTTCAGCGGGTTTTCATCCAGTTTGCAACTTTTCCTATGGCAACATTAGGGTTTAGGAAGCTTTGTCATTTTCTGATCATTGTGTGCAGACACGTAAGGTTTCACAAGTTTATTTTAGACTTTTGTAAGGGTTTTGCAAATCTTTTTGGCACTATGGTTTTGCTAAGATACTGATGTGTGATTAGGACTCTAGGATTTCTGACAGTTCAGCCATTCAACACAGAAAAAGCAATGTGTTGCAGCCTATTTATCAAACATTTTTGAGACAGCCTATGTGTACTCTGTAGATTTTTGAATTCCAAAGCAAGGGTTTTGCACATACATCCATCTAAGCACCTATACAGTGATTTTTAGGCTTTTTCAAACCCTAGAGCAGTATTTTCCAACTTGCAGGCAGAATTAGGCAGCTAAGGGTTTCTTTCAGAGGTGGAATTTCAAGAGCACATCCTGGTAAATGACTATCCTCTTGTGCAAGACGCCTAACTAGGGCATGTGAACATCCACAAATTCAAAGAGCATAGTAAATTTCCCAAGAGGTTAAGGGGCAGTGGATTAGTACAAACGGCCTCTTTTCCTATTTATATCCAGTGCCAAGAACAAGTGTTAGCATGTGTATACTATTATGATCCACACGGAGAATAATTTAGAGGATGTAAGCGCTATTGATCAACTAATTTGAGTGAAACTTGGAGCCTCTTTCTTTGGTCCAAATAGTATGGAAAACTTGATGAACCTTGTTGTGCAGATGTCAAAAGAAGAGAAAGGAATACCAGTCATCCAAGTTTTGGTGGAAGAGACAAGAAGATTTGTACACAATCCAACTTGCCAAAGAGAGGATTATTTCTATGCCCAAAAATGACCATTAAAGTGTTCCATAGAAAAGTTCAGCTTGCTTGGAAGAAAGATAGAACACGCACTCCAACTTCTCCAGATTCCTCAAACTCAAAAGAGCTTTCCAATTAGTTATTTTCACCTAAGTTTCTCTTTAGCAAGTCCCATTTTTTGACAAGGTGTTTACAGCCTTTTTTTCACTTTAGTTAAATTTTATTTCAACTTTGTTTATAATAGTTTGGTTGCTTAAGAATTTTTTTTTTTAAGCTTTAAGTGTTTTTTCTTTAAAGAAATTGTTTTGAAATAAACTAATTGTTATCCCAATCCCAAAAATTGGGTTTTCTAACCTTATCACTAAGTGCTTGGAACACAGCATTTCTTAGTGATAGTTAATACTATTGTTATGCTGCTAAAATAAAAAAATTATTGTTCAAGTGAATGTCTTTTCTATTTATGTGTTCATAATAATTTGTTTAATATTTCAATTTGTTGGATTGAAATTAGGTACTTAATATCAAACTTTGTGCTGATATTATTTATCTATCTAGGTTGTACTTTTGTATGCAACTTTCCTATTCCATCCTTGGAGTTACTTATTTTTGTTCTTTTAAACATTTATTCCTTTGAAATCTAGGGTCCATGAGCTTTTTGGTTTCTTCTTTTATTCAATAAGGTGATGTTGTATTCAGTCTTGTTTGCATTCTTAGTGTAGAACTCACTTGAGAGAAAATTGTTTCAGGTCTTGTTCTCATGCCTGAAGCATAAAGATAGAGAAGTTTATTTCATTGATTCCACTATAGCAAACCCCCAAAAGAATATTGTGCAAAATGTTAATAATTGTATAAATTCTCTATGTTGATGCGAATTTTGTGACCACTTCAAGATGCAGAATCAAATACTTAGAATTCCAAATGAAACTCCAAATCTCCAACTCTCTCTTGAACAAGGAAGCTCATATGCTAAACAATATATATGGATTGTCTGATAAAATGAGACAACCCCAACGTTCCTTCTAGTTGTGGACTTTCACTCAGTTGTAATGATGTGCTATGCTGGTATCACAAAGGGACATACGATATTCAATCAATGGATATCAACTTTGCAAATGTGGATGATTTAGCAATCGGAGCTCTACAACTACTTCTAACAAACAAATTGCAAATAGGCAAAAGGTTTACGAATCTAATCTAGCTCTAACAATGTAAAATATTATTCATGGTGAGATGAAACCTTTAACCAGTCCTTGCTTTGCCATGTCAACTATGCATAGGAGGATGCTTGCTTCTAAGGATGCGGAAATGATTTTCATATTATCAACATTCACGTAAATACCCAATGATGGCGCAATCAAAATGAATATCTCCAAATGAAATTAGACACTTGCAATAAGGCCCAAACTAACCTTGCACTGATACTTACAATCAGCAAGTACCAAAAGGTATGGACACTAGTTTTACCATAAATTCACAAACAATAACATCTTTCATTCATCTACTTCTACTTCCACTCAACATAAATAAAATCTTACTCTAAGTTTGGAAATGTAGAAACCATGATATACCCCAAAATAACACAAGTAATCCACCATGAAGACCAATAATGAATTTGAAATTACTTTGGCAGTAATATAGCAACAATTTCTCCAAATCTCTCTCTTTTACAAATGACAAGGCCTAGCCTTTTATAGTAGTTCAATTACAATGGATGGCCAAGATCAATCAAGATCAAGGGTTGAGATTAAGCCAACAAAGCCCTAATCCAACTAATAGCTACAAGCATTAAATGCTTGACCAAATACATAAAAGACCACCTTGTGGGCCAATGAGAAAATTACAATACTTTGATTGACCAATCAGAAAATAGGTTAGGTAGGACCATTATGTGGGCTCCACATGTACACATGGCATGATCTAATTGGATGTTCTTGGACACGTGCAACCGGAGTCTTCCAATTGGTTGAAGATGAGTGGGCATCACCTCAGCAATGCTTATCCTATAGACTTAATCATCTCCTTGGTGATGAGAAAATATCTCTTGATACTCAACATTGTGAAGCCTTCATTTGATTGTGATGGCATATTCCCAAATTGCTCCATCTTCGTGAATTTTCTCCTTGCTATGATTTTGAACTTGTAGGAGTGATGTAGGTATTTCACATACTTGAATCTTGATCTTGGATTTCCGAAGGAAATTCCAATTTGATAATCCTCTCCACCTACTTCTAGCTTTGGTTCTTTGATTTCCATTTACATGTTGTTACTGAGTTTGCTTTTCCACCTTGATCTTCAACTTTAAGCATCATCCTCTTGTTTTCTTGATGAATGACTTGCTACTCTTAGACACTTGGATTCTCCATTTTGTATTTGCTTGAATTTTCGGAGTAGAAGCCATCTTTGATTCTTGCCATAGTCCCTCGGTCTCTAAGCAATCTCCTTTCATAGTCACCTTGCAAAACAAACGAGGCAATCGTATAAAATCCCAGAATTAGATATAAAACCCTTTATAAATTTTGCGCTTTTCCTTGAAATGATAAGATCAAACATTTAAAACCAACTTGAAAATTCCCATTGTTAGCCTATTTTAAACTATTTCAACATGCACTTGTTAAAGAAAACCAAATTTAAGGGGCAAATTGCATCATGATCGACTTGTTTTAACTCCAATAAGGGGCCTGGACGGGTGTGTCCAAGACAAGTGTGGATTCCATCCTTGTCTTGGATAGCCTTGTCCAAGGCAAGTGCAAAATCTGCACTTGTCTTGGACAACTATGCGTGTACAAAAATCTATCTCCAGCTTCTTTTACTTGTGAAAACTTCCAACTTTTCTCTGATTTGGCATCACTTTCCTTGCATTTTCATCTTGAAACTTCGCTCTTAGATCACCATTTGATGGTTTAGATTGAAATCCCCCTCAAAATCTGAGATTGATTCATGAAATTTTCACTTGGAAAATCTGATTTTGATGTTAAAAAACCTTCTTTATTGGCCTGAATCAGATCTACCCATCTTAAAATTAACCTAATCATGCTTGAAGTCGCCATGAAATCAAATTGGGGGGCTTCCATTTGAGGGCAGAAAAGTGGGGTGTTAGGGACACAAGTGTGCAAGGGTAGTGCGGATTCCGCACTATCTTTGGACATGCTCCAAGCACCCTTTACTTAAACATTTTCACTTCTTCCCGTCTATAACTACTTTCGCATATTTTTGCCTTCTTCATTTTTTACCTTGATCTTCTCCTTGATAGAAACAAGGTGGCCTTTGTGTTGATTTCACTCTGAATTCTGAGATTTGATCATGTTCTTACCTGATCCGGGTCTGATTTCATGTTCTTTTATAGAAAAAAATTGATCATTTATCCACTTGAATCAGATTTGCCTTGGAGGGAAGGTAGGTTTCAACCTTAAAATGCCCATATCTTAATGAGAGAATCAACATGGGATTATGGTTCTCTTACACTAAGAGTACGGAATTTTGATGTGCTTTGGACATTTCTGTCCATGAGGAGTGCGAATTCCACACTCCTGTTGGACAGCCCTGTCCAAGGTGAATATGGATTCCACATTTCACCTAGACAGGCTCCCAAGGGCCTCTCAAGGCCTTGTCAACTTAAACATTAATCTTTCCCCTTTCAATTTTGTGTTTGATTTACCAAAAACCCCCTCCTTTTTGTGAATTTCATTTCATTTATCAATCAGACTTTCATTCATGCTTAGAAATCAGAACTTGAGCTTACGTCAGATTTCCACACCTCAAATCAAGCAACTAAGGCTCAACATTACCTAAACTTGGCTAAGTGTTTGGGTGCCCTTGTGACCATTCCACTCCTTTCTATGGCTTGACCTGCATCTATACTTGATCCAACTAAGCCCATTGACCTAAAAGCTTCAAGATTGCCACCGACTTAAGGCCTACCAAAGCAACTACTCCATTGCCAAAGCGAAAAGAGGGGGTCCCCATTTGCAATAGGGCGATGGTGTGAAAATATCACAACATCTAGCACCCACCCGAAAGAAATGTTCCCGAACATTTCAAGGATAAAACTTGACTGGAACTTAGAACCCTCAATCAATCCTTTTCACCTATCAATCAACAAGGAAGTGTACTCAAAATGGAGGAAACCACGAATTGAGCTAAGAGACTTCATCCTTGATTACTCACGTGTGTGCAAGTGCATTCATTCCCTGCTCAACAATATCATCAAAAGCTTCCTAAAATCCATTGTAGCTAGCTACGTAAGATATTCATACTTCAAAGCATCCTGGATAGAGCCTTGTTGCCAATCAGGCGTCCATAGCCTCAACGAGGTTATCACGGTAATTCCCACGAACATTGCTCTACTACCAGTCAAGCATCCATAGCGCCAGTAGAGATATTCGCGAATTCCCAAAGCCAAGTAATTTCATGATATTTCTTTTCACTTCATTTTTTTAAAAAAAAAAATTCACTTTTCTTTTGATACTTCTTTTTCTTTCCATATTTTTTTTAGATATTCCATCAATTCCAATTGCTTGCAAGCAATGAAGCTCACATGGGTTTGAGAATTACAGTGGCGCTAAGGCAAGCATAAATATTTTTCACTAACTCCAACTCCTACTCCAATGAGTCGGAGCAACTAAATGTGAGTGAAATGTAGTAATCGAAAGATTCAAGCATGCAAAGCACAACACATGACTCCATTCAAAATGAGGACAAATCCTAATCGAACAGTAAGGCTAATAGGAACAATCTCCAATTCATGAGAACCAGTGTTCCATAACTCGTCGCGGGTTGTGCAAGTTTTGACAACCTGCGGGTCCAATTGAGCTGGTCGGGTTTTCATGACCCGCTGGATCATGGGTCATGACCCGCATGACTCGCAAAGTCAGCGGATCATGCCATGACCCGCCAGGTCTGTGGGCTATGACCCGGCCGGCGGCAATCACGGACTGCACATAAAAAAAGACTTTCCTATATTTTTTTATACTTAGCCAATTTTTCAGTTCAGGGGTTAGGGGCGGGAGGATTTATGCAAATATAACATTTGGTCTGCTTTATTTAATTTCTTATACATTAAGTTATATTTGTATAAATACTTTCAAGATGTTTGAGATAGGTTCCAGCTTCATAGGAGTTAAGATGCAGATTCTAGATTTTGGGGGTTTTCGAAAAACTCCAGACAGCCAAATTCCAGGATTCAGCAGGGTTACCTCCCACAATCTGTCTTGGGTTTCTAGGGTCAAATTTAAGCTGGAACAAGGATTCTCAAAGGATTTTAACTCATTCCATCAAAAATCACTTGGTTTCGACTCCATCCCCATGACAGACTTAGCTTAGCTCTCGCCCATATCCCCGACAGACATGACTTCCCAGTAGGCCAAAATCACTCAAACCTCACTTGCCAGACCTAGGGACCTGAAAACTGCCACCAACAAAGACTACCTAAGGCCACTACTCCTATAACCAAACCAAAAAAGGGGGTCCCCTTTCGCAATGTGGCGATGGTGTGAAAACCTCACAACAAGGACCATGAGTGGGTTGACCAGGCAGACAGAGAGGCTGAGGTTGTGGCTATGGCAGAGGAGGAGGATAGAGCACGATCAGTTGCCCATGCGGCTGATCTTGATTAGAGTGGAACCTCACAGGAAGAGACTATGGCTTGTCAGTCATCTAGGACCTACCTCAAACGCATGTTTTGTTTACACATGTTTGGGAACATTTGATGTCATGTATTTTATATACATTTGACAATATTTATAATTCTACATATCTATGTTTTCCATTTCCTTCAGCTACAATTTATGTTTGTACTTATGTGATGGATGTATGTTTATGTATGTGATCAAATTAGCTTCTATTTGATGATGTTATAGTGTCTTTAAGCTTTATTCAATAATGGGTGCATGAAACAAGTTTTAAATCATAAAAAATCTCTGTTTTTTCATTTTGTCGAGTCATAGTCGAGTCGTTGTCGAGTCATCGGTGAGTCATGGGTCAAGTCGACCTTGCCGAGTCATAGGCTTGTCCGAGTCATGGAACTATGATGAGAACCTCTGAAAGAGATATCCAAGAAATAAACCAAACCAATCTATCGAGAGAACAACAACGTGTGATGTATAATGCATTGTCTTTCTCCCAAATGAGATCCCTCTAACTGTAAAGAGCCTTCCTGGCTCTTCTTTGCAATTTCAAGCCAAATTCACTTCACAAGATAATACCAATCTATACTTCTTTTTGAAAACAAATATATATCTTTTTTTAAAACATTTTCCAATACATAAATGTCAAATAGCAATTTCCCCAGGTAAAGCTTAACTCATTTAAAGACAATTACAAAAAAAATACTATATCAAATCGTACAGCATTAACAATCCATTAAAATGACCATTGATCATTAGCTAGTGTGGATTATTTAATGATGCTACCTCATACTCCTCCAAAAACTGTCGGTCGCACTGTCTATATGCAAGCCACGGCATCCACAAGCTTATCGTTGTGCATTGTCTCCTCCACGCGTTTTAAAGCAAGACGCTGCTGGTATCATAAGGCGGCTGAAAGCTATTCGAAGAAGTGACGCCAAGTCACTAATCAACTTCTTCTCCCACCCGCAATGCAATGGTTCTAGAATACAATCCATAGCCTCCTCTACAGCTGACATTACAACAAAACACTGCAATTTCTCACAACTATCACCACCCTTACACAATTCACAGGACAATCAGAAGTCCAATTCAAAGTGCCAGATCCACTCCATCGAATTCACAATTCGATAAGCACAATATTTCTTCAAACCCTCAACCAGTCTCCCATTCAAGAAATTCATAAAATATGCATGAGATGAATTTTCCCAAGTGTTTCGAAATCCTTATATGAAAGCTCAAACTTCTTCAAGGCTCGAAATTCCTGTCTTCAAACATATAGTTCGAATAACTTAAAAGCACTCCTTCCTTATAACTTAGGATATAAGAAGCATAATTATATTCAACTTAAATAACCATAAAGTCTCATATAAACATAAGATATCATTAATCATTGATGATATAACTTATAACTCCACCATAAATTAAATAAGGAAAACTTAATCCATCACCTGGATCTCACTCCGAAACATACTTACACTAAATCACTGAAATCCACCATCCCAAAATAGAAACTAGCACAAGGTGACTTACCCAAAATAGTAAGTCCTGACCAAGAGACCCTCAAAACAAAGCATTAGCCCACGAGGGTCGCAATGATGGGCTAACAATCCTGTGCCACTGACAACTGCTAAATCGGGGACATCACAGTCCTCCCTCCCCAAGATTGCTTGTCCTCAAGCAATTGCAAACCGGGGTGCTGAAGAATGTCTTCTGACTCCCAAGTGGCATCCTCAATCGGTAAATCGGACCACTTGATCAAAAACTCCCTGATAACTCGCCGACACAAATGTCGCTCATGAGTCTCCAAGATAACCTTAGGTACCAACTCTAACTTTCCCTCATCATCCAGAGGGGGTAACAGAGAAGACGGAACAACATGTCTGCCTAACGCCTTTTAAGGCACAACACATGAAACACATTATGCACCCTATTGTACTCTGGCAGATCTAACTCATAAGCAACCTCGCCCACCCGCCTAACAACACGGAAGGGCCCATAATACCGAGGCTTGAGCTTCTCAGATCCACTCTTTCGGATAGAAGATTGCCTATAAGGCTGCAACATTAAATATACTAAATCTCCAACCTGGAAAGAGCGAGCAACCCTCTTCTAATCAGCATACTTCTTTTTCTGATTTTGGGCTGTCTGAATATTGTCCCTCAAAGTTCCCATAATATCTTTACTATCCTACATCAAATCACCTGCATTGGGAACTCTGCTATCGCTGAAAAGCAAATCTAGAAAACTCGGAGGATCATACCCATACAAAGCACAGAAAGGAGCCATCCGAATAGACATATGGTGAGTGGTATTATAACAATACTCACATAGATAAATCCACTTCACCCACACTCTCTGCAGAGCAGACACATAATTCCGAAGATAGCCCTCCACCCACTTATTAACAATCTCAGTCTGACCATCAGTCTGAGGGTGATAACTAGTACTGGGAGTCAACCCCGTCCCACACAACCGAAAGAGCTCCTGCCAAAAGTGACTCATAAAACGGCTATCTCGGTCACTTACTATATTCCGGGGTAAACCATGCAATCTGAACACCTCCCGGAAAAATAATTCAGCAACCTGCATCGCTGAGAATGTGGTTCTAATTGGAAAGAAGTGGGCATAATTTGTAAGCTGATCCACCACCACATAAATGCAATCCCACAATAAAGTCCATAGAGATGCATTCCCATTTCCACTCAGGAATGGGCAATGGCTGCAATAACCCTGCTGGATAGGTGTGCTCCTATTTGTTTTGCTGACAAACAGAACACTCTTTGACATACTACTACACATCAAACTTCAGGCCTTTCCAAGTAAATCTCTCCCGCACTTACCTATAGGTTTTAAAGAAACCCGAATGCCCTACTAAGGGAGAATCATGGAAAGCTCTCAACACCACCAGACGAATACCTGATCTGGGAACCAACCACACTCGTTCCTTCTAAATGATCAACTCACTCACAAGTGTATACTTGTTGTCCTCTATGGTTCCATCAATAAAAACAGCAGCCCATTGATCCCTGGCATACTCTGCAATAATCAAATGCCTCCAATCCTCAGATATTGTTGTCATAGAACCCAAGTGAGGCCTCCTAGAAAGTGTATCAGCAACCACATTCTGAGTACCCTTGATATAGGAGATATCAAAGGCATAGGACTACAGTTTACTAACCCACTTCTGTTGTCTCTCATTTAGACCACGCTACCCCAAGAAGTACTTCAAGCTATTATGGTCAGTTTTGATACAAAATTTACTACCGACCAAATACTGCCTGAATTTAGTCAAAGCACTAAAGACCCTCTCAGGACCCCGGAGCTTCCAACTCTCAAATACAATAGGGTGGTGATCCTGAGACAGTACTACACCAATGCCCTCACCTGAAGCATCACAATGCAGATCAAAGGGCCTAGAAAAATCCGGCAATGCCAAAACCGGGAATGTCGTCATGATCAACTTCAACTTCTCAAAACACTCATGTGCCTGAGAAGTCCACTCAAAAGCACCCTTGCGGGTCAGGTCAGTCAAGGGAGTTGCATGCCGTGAAAACCCCGCAACAAATCTGCGATAGAAAGCACACATCCCAATGAACCCTCTGAGCTGTGTCAAACTCTCAGGAACAGGCCAATCCAAGATAGCTTGGACCTTATCTGGATCCATATGTCCTCCCTCTGAACTAATAATGTGACCAAGGTACGTAACTCAGTCATTCCCAAAGCACATTTAGACTCCTTTGCATACAAAGAAGCCCTATCCAAAATATCCAACACAGTATCCAAGTGAGCAAGATGATCATCCCACGTCTTGTTGTAAATCAAGATGTCGTCGAAGAAGACCAGAACAAACCTCCTCAACTGACTGTGGAAAACTTTGTTCATGGTAGACTGGAAAGTGGCTGGAGCATTAGTCAAGCCAAAGGGCATGACTAAGAACTCAAAATGTCTACAGTGACATCGGAATGTTGTCTTCTCTATATCCTCCTCCCGCCCCCATGCAACTCATCAATCAGCTCATCAATACGCGGAATTGGATACCTGTTCTTGATGGTCCTCCGATTCAGCATCCTGTAATCTATACACATCCTGAGGGTACCATCCTTCTTCACCAAAACCACTGAAGAAGCAAGGGGTGATTTACTAGGCCTAATATGCTCCATGGAAATCAGCTCCTGGATAGTCTTCTCTATCTCATCCTTCAAGCGCTTAGGATGCCTGTAAGAAGTAATCATGATGGGCTTAGTGCCCTCCTCCAGCTCAATAATGTGCTCTATACCCCTATCAGGTGGTCTGCCATGTGGTAAATCACTAAACACTTTGGAGTGTTTAGTTCTCAATTCCTATATGTCAGGGTGATAGATTGATTTTCCTGACTCCTCAATGGTGGGGTAAAATCCTACACTCTGCTGCCCACTCAATTGCATCATGTCGAATGAGACGATGTATCCGTCGAAGTGACATAGTCCTCAACTTCTCCTCTCTGATTGCCTTGAGTATGTGTTTCTTGCCATCTACCTCAAACTTCATCTCCATATCTTTGAGGCTGAGATAAAAGGCCTCAATAGAATGTAACCAACTCATGCCCAAGACTAAATCGGTGCCTCTCATGTCAACCACATAGAAATCAGCTTTGAACTCATAGTTATTTAATTTCATGGGAAGATCTGGAATCATTGTCACATTTCAACGTATAACCATCTGCCACCTTCACTCTAATGCCCTCAAACTCCTCAGTTTGTATCCCCCTCTTAGAGACCAATCGTGAGTCAATAAAGTTATGTGTAGCCCCTGTATCCAATAGGGCAATGACTTTCTACCCTGCCAAGAGGCCCCTCATTCTGAAGGATCCCTCTTTCCGCATGCTAGAGAGACATACAACCTTAAGGTGGGAGTCCTCCTCCACCTCCTCACTGTTACCTGCCTCTTCTAAGCCATCCTCTTCCGGATCAATTTGTTGTCATTCAAAATCAGCATGGTGTTCCTCTTCATAATACCACTCCATGAGCCTGTTTCTACATTTAGGCTTCAATGGGCATTCATGTTTCTCGTCATAAGGACCCCTGCAGTAGAAACACAATCTCCTTCTCCTCAAATCACTAAGTGTTTCAGGATCTAGAGGGCCCTATCACTAGTTTCTTGAATTTTGGTCCATGATTCCTTTTGGGGCAGCCTTGTCATCATAAGAGAAATTTGATGGTCTAGGAGGAAATTTGTTGCGTGGAACTGAAAACTCCAAGTCTCTAGCCTTTTTCATTACTAACTGCAATGAATTAGGGTCAAATGACTTTACCCAAACCCTAAGAGGTTCCACTAACCCCTGAATTAATAGCATGACACGCCTCCTCTCTAATATGTCATATACCATAACTTAAACCTTCTGAAATTCCCCAATAAAGGTTTCCAGGTTGCATGTTTGTTTGAGCTGTGCGAGCTCTCTGAAGTAGGACTCTGGGTCCTTCCTGTCAAATCTCTCCACTAACCCATCCACAAAGTCCTGATAGGTTATAATTTGATCATGGTGTAAAGATACCAACCCATGGTACCACCAATCATGCGCTATACCATCAAGGTGCAAAACAACAAATCGAATGGCGTCCTCAGACATAGGACGCAAAGAAAGGTATGTATCCAGCTTGTGTATCCAAGCTCTGGCAGTCATCTTGCCACTCCCATCAAAATGTGCTAATGTCAACTTGTTGCTTGCTTGCTTGCTTGAGATCCTGATTTGTATGCCTGTGACACCCATCTGTTCTTCCCTTGGAGCGTTCTCGTTTCTGAGTCACAAAACGATCAAAATTAAGATGTTGCTTTACTTCAGGAGGTAAAGTGTCCCACTCAATATGCAAAGCCAAAACGTCTTCCGTAAAGGAAGCCTCCTCATCAAAACTGACAATGTCTGCCTCTAGTCTCAAGACGGTAGGATGCAAGGGTCTATCCTGTGTACCTGTCAGATCTATCTTGGACCTGTGTGAACTAGCTGAAACACTCCTCTGATCTCAGTCCCTACCCTGATCCCGAGGCATGGTAATACGCTGCAATGTATCTGAAAGATTCTGCAAGACTATAGCCATCTGTTGTTGGCCAGTTGCCAACTCCTGCTGACTGTGAGCAATATTTTTGAATACCATAGTTGACTCTCTATCATCATCATTACCTATATTATCTGGGATCCTCTCTCCCATATTTCCCTATTCCATGTCACCAGATGGTGGTGAATTACGGCCCTTGCGAGTGTAATGATAACCCTGTCTGAATCTATCACCATCCATAATTCAGATCCAATTTTCCCTACAAGCTGGCAAGATATATGCTCTTATACCAGTGTAAAGAGCCTGCATGGCTCTTCTTTGCAATTTCAAGCCAAATTCACTTCACAAGATAATACCAATCTATACTTCTTTTTGAAAACAAATATACATCTCTTTTTTAAAACATTTTCCAATATATAAATGTCAAATAGCAATTTCACCAGGTAAAGCTTAACTCCTTTAAAGACAATTACAAAAAAAATACTATATCAAATCGTACGGCATTAACAATCCATTAAAATGACCATTGATCATTAGCTAGTGTGGATTATTTAGATGCTACCTCTTACTCCTTCAAAAACCGTTGGCCGCACTGTCTATATGCTAGCCGCGGCATCCACAAGCTGATCGTTGTGCATTGTCTCCTCCACGCGTTTTAAAAAAAGAAGTTGCTGGTATCTCTAAGGCGGATGAAAGTTATTAAAGTGACACCAAGTCACTAATCAACTTATTCTCCCACCCGCAATGCAATGGTTCCAAAATACAATCCGTAGCCTCCTCTACAGCTGACATTACAACAAAACACTACAATTTCTCACAACTATCACCACCCTTACACAATTCACAGGACAATCAGAAGTCCAATTCAAAGTGCCAGATCCACTCCATCGAATTCACAATTCGATAAGCACAATATTTCTTCAAACCCTCAACCAGTCTCCCATTCAAGAAATTCATAAAATATGCATAAGATGAATTTTCCCAAGTGTTTTGAAATCCTTATATGAAAGCTCAAACTTCTTCAAGGCTTGAAATTCCTGTCTTCAAACATACACTTTGAATAACTTAAAAGCACTCCTTCCTTATTACTTAGGATATAAGAAGCATAATTATATTCAACTTTAACAACCATAAAGTCTCATATAAACATTAGATATCATTAATCATTAATGATATAACTTATAACTCCACCATTAATTAAATAAGGAAAACTTAATCCATCACCTTGATCTCACTCCGAAACATACTGACACTGAATCACTGTAATCCGCCATCCCAAAATAGAAACTGGCACGAGGTGACTTACCCAAAATAGTAAGTCCTGACCAAGAGACCCTCAAAACAAAGCATTAACCCACGAGGGTCGCAATGATGGGCTAACAATCCTGTCCCACTGACAACTGCTAAATCGGGGACATCACACTAGCCAAAGCAGAAACACCTAGACTAAGGAAAACTAAACCACTAAACTACTTGGGTCAAATGACTCAAAGAGGATCTACAAACTAACGCTTGAAAGCGAACTGAACTAACAACTCCTACTCTAATACTAGAGCCACTAAAGATCTCAAGTCAAATGATTCAAGGCAAGTTAACTTCTTGGCTCTTAAGACAACTAAACTAATTGACAAAAAGGAAACCTATTCTAATGTTCTTGAACCAAATGGTGCAAGACAGACCTACTCTAACTATACAGAACACTTAAAGGAACAACACTCGAAAGACCTATATACATACTTGACCTAATTCTCAAGATTTCCAACAGCAAAATGTCTTGGGTGATAGTTCTCAATCTTGCAAATTCATCTTTGTACTCCGAGAAAATATTTATCACCTCACACTCATATTCAGGAAATCTATCATGTAAAATCAACAACCGAGGCAATTCATAAGGTCCATGATCAATCCAAATACAAGTTGTCTTTCCTAGATCTCCACAATCAAAATAATAGCTTTCAAAATTAGAAGCGGGGAAAGAGACAACCCAGTGTGCTTCGAATGGAAATTCTTGTTTAAACTCTTGTTGATCATCCACAGCTTCAGGAGGTTGAAGTTGATGGTGTATTCTCCCACTAGCATCAGCATCGAACTCATGAGTGAAGAATGCAGGATCAATCATGGACTCAGGTCCATGGAATATCTCCTTTACCTGTTTATCCTTATGTAGCATGAACCATGCATCCTTGTGTATATTTGTCAGCATGTCTTCGAAAATCAAAGACTCCTTAATGATATGATCTTCAAATAATTCTCCAAGTTCTTCAAATGCCATATCAAATAGCACACCCCCCCCCGGAATTGTCCTTCATTCTCTTCTTCGACAGGAGCAACTTGTTCATCATCTTGCATATCCTCTCTATGGGTGCTTGTAGTTTCTTCATTTGACATGATATTGCCAATTGCTTCTTCTTTAGGAACATCTTGCAATTCTTCATTAGTATATTCATCAAGCATGGTGTCCTCAAAAATTGATTCATTGATAGGTGGATTTTCAAATATCTTCATGAGTTGATCATCAAATAGCATCTCAGGTCGCAATTCATTTGGAGGTCGAAGTTGATGATGAATGATGCCACTTGCAACAACTTGTATGTCTTGGGATGTCTTTAGCAATGACTCCTTTTGCACTTCCTCCATGAGATCTTTTAGTACCCCCTAGAAAAACATAATAATGACGATGTCCTTTGAAGCCCCTTTGAAATTTTGTTCATATTTAGGTTCATCTATGATAGCTTGCAATTCATTGTTCAACATGTCTACCTGATTGTCTTCCTTTTCAAGGATGCTTGAAATCTCTTGCAATTCATTTTCAAGGATCTCCCTTTGTAGCATAAATGATAATCACTAAGGATTTCCTCTTCAACCTACAGTTCTTCATTCTCAAGTATTTCCAAAGATTGACCTTCACTTGTTATTACTTCCCTTTCTTGAATGTATTCGACTGCTTCCTTGATTCTTCTTTCAACACACTCTTTTCGTGATGTAATGCATGAAAGTTAATCTTCTACTTGAATGCCTTGGTCTTCATACCATCCCATTTGGAACTTGAACTAGTCGATGACATCTAGACAAAACGAAATATGAGAAATTGTGTATGCTACACCAATGATGGCGCCAAGTACTTCAATCATATTTGTTTCCTTCTGAACTTGGTGCCTTCTTGATCCAATCCTCGTGTGCATGAAACTCTGATTCTAATCTCACAAGTACCACTGGCTTATGCACTTTTGAAAAAGAAATTCTTCGGTACAATGCTAATTCCACCCTAAAAAGAAATATCAAACAATGCATCTCCTCATGCTCGGTGGTGCCATGTATTCTACATTGTCCAAGTGATGCAAGGTGCTTGAAATTTTGTTTACTTGGAAGAATATCAACTTGTTGACTGTGACACTAATCCCCAGCCATTGAGAAACCTTTTCCTTTTTTCTTTTTTCTGATTTTTCTTTTTCTTTTTTTGAATTTTTCAAGTTTTTCACTTTTTGGATTTTTCAACTCTTAAAGAGATCTTCTCATATCTTGGATGCACCCTTGAAAGCTCATACTTGTTGATAGTTCCACGAATGAACGTTGTTCGTGCCCTCCTAGTGCCAATTTTTGTTGATGCAAGTTTTATGACCACTTCCAACATGCAAAACTGAATTCTTAGAATTCCAAACGAAACACCAAATCTCCAACTCTCTTGAACAAAGAAACACCAAATCTCTAACTCTCTTGAACAAAGAAGATCAAATGAGACACCCCAAGGTTCCTTCTAGTTGAGCACTTTCACTCAATTGTAATAATGTGATTGCTAGTATCACGAAGGGACTTACGTTGTTCAATCAATGGATATCAACTCTGCAAATGTCGATTATTTAGCAATTGGAGCTCTTCAACTACTTCTAACAAACAAATTGCAAATAGGCAAAAGGTTTATGAATCTAATCTAGCTCTAACAATATAAAAGGCTATTCATGGCGAGATGAAACATTTAACCAGTCCTTGCTTTGTCATGTCAACTATGCATAGGAGCGTGCTTGCTTCAAAGGATGCGGAAATGATTTTCATATTATCAACACTCACTTAAATACCCAACAATGGCGCAGCAATCCAAATGAATATCTCCAATTGAAATTAGACGCTTGCAATAAGGCCCAGACTAACCTTGCACTGATACTTACAATCAGCAAGTACCAAAAAGTATGGACACTAGTTTCACCATAAATTCACAAACAATAACATCTTCCATTCATCTATGTCTATTTCTACTCAACATAAATAAAATCTTACTCTGAGGAAATGTAGAAACCATGGAATACTCCAAAATAACATAAGTAATCCACCATGAAGACCAACAATGAACTTGAAATTACTTTGGCAGTACTATAGCAACAATTTCTCCAAGTCTCTCTACTTTACAAATGACAAACAATTTACTTTATAGTAGTTCAATTACAATGGATGGCAATTACAATGGATGGCCAAGGTCAAGGGCTGAAATTAAGCCAACAAAGCCCTAATCCAACTAATAGATACAAGCATCAAATGCTTGACCAATTACATAAAAGCACCACCTTGTGGGACAATGAGAAAATTACAATGCTTTGATTGCCCAAACAGAAAATAGGTTAGATAGGAGCATTATATGGGCTCCATGTGTACACTTGGCATGATTTGATTGGGTGTTCTTGGACACGTGCAACCGGAGTCTTCTAATTAGTTGAAGATGAGTGGGCGCGACCTCAGCAATGCTTATTCTATAGAGTTGATCATCTCCTTGGTGATGAGAAAATATCTCTTGTACTCAGCATTATCAAGCCTTCATTTGATTGTGATGGCACATTCCCAAATTGCTTCATCTTCGCAAATTTTCTCCTTGCTATGATTTTGAACCTGTAGACGTGATGTAAGTATTTCATGTACTTAAATCTTGAACTTGGATTTCCGAAGGAAATTCAAGTTTGATAATCCCCTCCACCTACTTCTAGCTTTGGTTCTTTGATTTCCATCTTCATGTTGTTATTGAGTTTGCATTTCCACCTTGATCTTCAACATTAAGCATCATTCCCTTTTTCTCTTGATGAATGACTTGTTACTCGTAGACACTTGGATTCTCCATTTTGAATTTGCTTGACATTTCGGAGTGGAAGACATCTTTGATTCGTGTCATTGTCCCTCGCTCTCTAAGCAATCTACTTTCGTAGTCACCTTGCAAATCAAACGAGGCAATCATGTTAAATCCAATAATTAGATATGAAACCCTTTATAATTTTTGCACTTTTCCTTGAAATTATAAGATCAAAGAGTTAAAATTAACTTGAAAATTCCCATTTTTAGATTATTTTAAACTATTTCATCATGCACTTGTTAAAGAAAACCGAATTTATGGGGGGGGCAGATTGCATCATGATCGACTTGTTTTAACTCCTATAGGCTGGAGAATTTCAAAGACTTGTTTTAACTCCTATAGGCTGGAGAATTTCAAAGGGGGCTGGACAAGTGTGGATTCCACCCTTGTCTTGGACAGCCTTGTCCAAGGCAATTGCTCAATCCGCACTTGTCTTGGACAACTATGCTTGTCCAAAAATCTATCTCCAGCCTCTTTTACTTCTAAAATCTACTGACTTTTCTCCAATTTGGCATCTTTGTCCTTGCATTTTTATGTTGAAACTTCACTCTTGGATCACCATTTGATGGTTTAGATTGAAATCCCCCTCAAAATCTGAGACTGATTCATGAAATTTTCACTTGGAAAATCTGATTCTGATGACAAAAAACCTTCTTTATCGGCCTGAATCAGATCTACCCATCTTAAAATGCACATAATCATGTTTCCAATCGCCATGAAATCAAATTGGGGGGCTTCCATTGGAGGGCAGAAAACTGGGGTGTAATGGACACAAAGTGTCCAAGTGTAGTGCGGATTCCGCACTAACCTTGGACAGCCCTGTCCAAAGGTAGTGCGGATTCCGCACTATCTTTGGACATGCTCCAAGCACCCTTTACTTAAACATTTTCACTTCTTCCCTTGTATAACTACTTTGGCATACTTTTGCCTTCTTCATTTTTGAATTTGATATTCTCATTGATAGAAATAAGGTGGCCTTAGTGTTGATTTCACTCTGAATTCTGAGATTTGATCATGTCGTTACCTAATCTAGCTCTGATTTCATGTTCTTTTATAGAAAAAAAATTGATCATTTATCCACTTGGATCAGACTTGCCTTGGAGGGATGTCATGTCCCCTTTCTAGAGTGGACATCAGAGACGGAGGAGTTGGCCTATCATTGGAGTCTCGTAGGCTAGCGGAGATGGATAGGGACTCATTCAGTGCATTCAGTGACTGGATTTTGGCTTTACAAGCAGTTTGGAGCCAGTTTGGAACAGTTCCTAGATTTTAGGGGATATCCCTACTTTTTAGGAGGATGTGGCAGTTTCCAGAGGTGAGGTCCCACTGGACCATTCCATGGTTTCAGTTTCAGGATGACAGGGTGTGTTCCCTAGTTTCTAGGAGCATCCCTAGATTTTAGGGATGGGACTGCCAGTTGACCCATCTCGTTTAGTATCAGTCTGTACAGGTGACATGGTGGTAAATATAGTGTCGCAGTGCAGTTCCTTGATTTTAGGAGGTAGTTCCTACTTTTTAGGAGGGGAATTCC
>MU226547.1:1999239-2021314 GCA_018584345.1 Thuja plicata | reverse complement strand
CGATTCTTCATCTGGGACGCAAACCCCAGGTTGGATACTGGCTGGGACGTAGCCCCCAGCAGTAGTTGTCAGTAGATACTTCAGGGTGTTGACATTGGTGGACAGAGATTGGGTGCGCTATTGATTGTAGAGGATTCAAATTACATTCGAAGGGTTTCATCAAGGCAGCTAACCTTATTCAGCTAGCCTACAGCTACAGCCCATTGGGAGTTGTGGTGGCGTCATTCTTCCTTGCTGCCCACGTTTGGTTTGTTGCTAGTGTGAAGAGCTGGAAATCTGCATATTGTGTCTTGCATATTCATTGCTGGTCAATCCATTTTGTAGCAGCTCCAAATTAGTGAATGATAATTGCTGGAATACAAGGAAATCAGATTATTGTCCTGGTACGAGTTGTAATATTTTGGATTGTAAGTGTTCTAGTTTATGAACATTGTTTCCATTCTTATTTCGCACTATTATTGTTTACAGTCTCTTTATATATATATCTTCAAAACTCCAAAAAGAAACAAACCCCTTTCTGCACTTCTGTCTATTCTATAAGATCACCAGAAAATTACAAAAAACCTAGTTTATTAAATAAAAATTACAGCAGATCAGAAACAGGAATCCATCAGGGATCTTTCAAGGGAAGCTAGGTTTCAACCTTAAATCACCTATATCTTAATGAGAGAATCAACATGGGATTAAGGTTCTCTTAAACTCAGAGTGTGGAATTTTGATGCCCTTTGGACATCCCTGTCCATGAGGAGTGTCGATTTCACACTCTCCTTAAACAGCCCTGTCCGAGGTCAATGCGGATTCCACATTTCACCTATACAGGCTCCCAAGGGCCTCTCAAGGCCTTGTCAACTTAAATATTAATCTTTCCCCTTTCAATTTTGTATTTGCCTTACCAAAAACTCCCTCCTTTTTGTGATTTTCATTTCATTTATCAATCAGACTTTCCTTCATGCTTAGAAATCAAAACTTGAACTTACATTAGATTTCCACACCTCAAATCAGGCAACTAAGGCTCAACATTACCTAAACTTGGCTAAGTGTTTGGATGCCCTTCTTGACCCTTCCACTCCTTTTTATGTCTTCACTTGCATCTATACTTGATCCAACTAAGCCCATTGACCTGAAAGCTTCAAGATTGCCACCAAAGCGAAAAGAGGGGGTCCCCATTTGCAATGGGGTGATGGTGTGAAAAGGTCACAACAGACTTTAACTTAGGGTCTCGGTTTAATATTAGTTTTCAGAGAGCTTCCTCTTACAATTTGAAGAGAGGTTTTACCTCACATATGCTTCGACTTTGATTTTAACATTGTATACATCTACACCCAACCATCTCTGTCATTATTGAGTGCCTATTACTGAGAAGTAATTGGTAAAATAATTTCTTGTATTAACAAATGATCACAACGATCATTATATAAAATATACAAGGATATAAAAATAGCAAGTTTCTAAGAAGAAACTGAAGAGGATCGAAGAAACAATCTTATCTACAAATTTACATATTATACAAAGATGACCATTAAATATTAATAAAATAATATTCTAATACCCTCCCTTAATGGTCAATCTATCAACAACACCAAGTTGTCCCCTGAATTCAGCAAACTTATCTTGGTTGAGAGGCTTGGTGAGAATGTTTGCAGTCTCTTCCGCAGTTGCAACATACTACAACTGAACTGATTCATCTTCAACCAATTGCCGAATGTATTGACAATGAACATCAACATGTTTCATTCTTTCATGGAAGACCGTATTCTTGGCAAGTTTGAGAACTACCTGATTATCAAAGAACAAGGGAGTCAGACCTACTTGAGATATTTGCATATCCGTAAGCATCTGGCGAAGCCAAACTGCCTCACAAGCTTCCTTAACTGCTCCTCGATACTCTACTTTTGTCAAGGAGAGAGCCACTGCCTGTTGCTTTTTACTAGTCCAGGTGACTGCACCAGATCCCAACCCGAACATATATCCAGAGGTTGATTTCTTATCATCAACCGAACCTTGAAACCAGGAGGTTGTGTCATGTAGACTTCTTCCTATAACTCACCGTTGAGGAAGGCAGTCTTAACATCCATCTAATGGACTTTTCATCCAAACTAAGCTGCAATGGAAAGAAGAAGATGAATTGTACTCATCTTGGCAGTAGGAGGAAAAGTCTCCTCATAGTCAATGTCCTCCCGCTGTGTGAATCCTCGAGCAACTAATCTGGTCTGGTAGTTATCTAAGGTACCATCTGCATGATACTTGACCTTATACACCCATTTACAGCTAATGGGCTTCTTCCCTGAAGGAAGATCAGAGAGATCGCAGGTGTTGTTCTTTAGAAGACTCTAGTATTCTACATCCATTGCTTGTTCCCACACTGGGATCCCTTTTGCCTCTGCAAATGTCTCAAGCTTATAAATATTAAATACTATGAAGGTTGGCCATGAGAGCAAAGTTAACTGTATTTTGTTGCTTGCCCTTATTTCTAGAAGATCTACCCTCAATGACCTCATTAAGACGAAGATCACTGATGGTCTTAGCCCACCATTTAGGTCGAAGAGTAGATTGCCAACATCAGAAGGAGGAATAACTGGAGTTGGAGGAGGAAGAGGATCTGGAACAGGTGGAAGATTAGCATCATCCGGAGGAAATTTAGGTAGTGCATCATCAAATATAGAATTTGCATCATCCCTCCCATCAGGTGAACCAAATGGAAGACGAACAACCAAATCCGAAGCCTTCAAAAACTGATCCTCAGAATTCTACTCAGACAAGGAAAGCTGCAATGGTCCTCATTCTTCATCAAAGACAACATTGCGACTGAAGATAAGAGATCAGTGTCTACATCAATCAGCCGATAAGCCTTATGGTTGTCATTGTGTCTTGTAAACATAAGCTTCTGACTCTTGGAATCCAACTTGGAGCATTGGGCATCTAGAATGCATAGATATGCTAAAGAGCCAAAAACTTTCAGATGGTTGATTCTGGATGTGCGACCAGTCCAAGCTTCCACAGGAGTCTTCCCCTTAACATGTGTGGGAGACCGATTAAGGAGATAGACCACAATAAACACTGCTTCTGCCCAATATTTCTTAGGAACATTTCTATGTTCCATCATTGACCTAGAAATTTTTGTAATGGTGCGGTTGTGATGTTCTACAACGCCATTTTGTTGAGGGGTGTATGGTGTGGTTAACTGACATTTTATGCCATGTGTATCACAGAAAGTAGAGAAAGAAGTAGAACAAAACTCCCCCACATTATCAGACCTAAGAGATATAATAGAACAACTAGACTCTTTTTCTACTGAGGCCTTAAATTTCTAAAATACAATAAACACATCTTATTTCTATCTAAGAAAGTACACCCACATTTTACAACTAAAATCATCAACAAAAAGAAAGAAATACCTGCACCCAGTGATAGGAGTATTCACTGGACCACATACATCAGCGTGGACCAACTGTAGTAGCTTAGAGGCTCACCATGAGTCACCATCCTTGAACAGTCTCCGTGTTGCTTCCCAGCCTAACAAGCTCCACAAACTTGTTGATTCTAAGTTTGAATTTCAGGTAGGCTGTGTACTGAATTTCTGTAATGGTGCGGTTGTGACGTTCTACAATGTCATTTTGTTGACGGGTGTATGGTGTGGTTAACTAACATTTTATGCCATGTGTATCACAGAAAGTAGAGAAAGAAGTAGAACAAAACTCCCCCACATTATCAGACCTAAGAGATATAAAAGAACAACTAGACTCTTTTTCTACTGAGGCCTTAAATTTCTAAAATACAGTAAACACATCTATTTTTGTCTAAGAAAGTACACCCACATTTTACGACTGAAATCATCAACAAAAAGAAAGAAATACCTGCACCCAGTGATAGGAGTATTCACTGGACCAAATACATCAGCGTGGACCAATTGTAGTACCTTAGAGGCTCACCATGGGTCACCATCCTTGAACAGTGTCCATGTTGCTTCCCAACCTGACAAGCTCCACAAACTTGTTGATTCTAAGTTTGAATTTCAGGTAGGCTGTGTACTAAATCTTCCCGAATAAGCTAAGCAAGATAGTGAATATTCAGGTGACCATATCGTTGACGCCAGAGATT
This sequence comes from Thuja plicata, assembly GCA_018584345.1. NCBI lineage: Eukaryota > Viridiplantae > Streptophyta > Pinopsida > Cupressales > Cupressaceae > Thuja > Thuja plicata. Next base: position 2,017,216 of record MU226547.1, on the reverse strand, counting down.
GTTGATAGAAGATGATTTAGCTGCGAAGGCATGCTGAAGAGAATCACCTGTATCTACAAGTCTGTATAGACCATGATCCTCAATGCCAATAGCTACAGTAGTGCGTGTTGCGCGATCAACAATCAAACACTTGTGTGCACTGAATACCACATCAAGCTGAGGAGAATGTTGCATGATGTGACTCAATAAGAGTAGGTTTAGTTTCATGCTAGGAATGTAGTATACATTGACGAATATGAGATTCCTCCCACTAGACTGTATCTGAACGTTGCCCTTGCCGACAACAGTATACTCTTCACCTCCAAATATGACTGAATCAGTATAGGGAGAAAATTCTATAAACCAATCACGTCTATGAGTGAAATCTCGAGAAGCACCAGAATCTATATACCAGGTAGAAGATTTCACATGGTCTGTAGGTCTTTAAGCCATGAAGGCTTAAAAGGCAGACTCTTTCTTCTCTATGTTCTCAGCGACATTGGCTTTAGGCTGAGACCCTCCCTGCTTCCATTGTTCGGAAGCCAAACGATTGCGACAGGCCATATTTATGACAACAGTTACACTAGACCTTCTTCTTCGAACCATCCTGAGACTGACTAGAGCCCTTCTGGTGAGATGACTGAGATTTGCCTTTATCCTTGTGAAAGGATTTGGCTGCAAAGGCTTGCTCTAAAGAGGACGAGGTGGCACTGCTCCCAAACTGTTATTTCTAACGATCTTGCTGCAGGACTTTGGTGCACAACTCTGGAAATTTCAGATCAACATTAGTTGAAGTAATGTTGAGAGTTTCTATAAAGTGCTGATAAGATTTAGGTAGACTCTTCAAGGTGAGGACTACCATATCTTCTTCCTCCATTTTTCGACCAATAGCTTCGAGTTGATATCGAATGTTCTTAATCTTCATGACATGCTCCTGTAAGGACATACGTTCATCCGTCATGATGAAAAAAACTAGTTCTTGAGGAAGAACGCTCGGCTCTTGTCGGATGTCTCATGCAACTCCTTTAGATGCTTCCAGATTTCTGACGCTGACTTGCTAGAAGGAATCTGAAGCAACTAATCATCTGTGACAGAGAGCTTGAGAAGCATGATGGCTTCTCGATTCCAGTCATCAAACTTGCCCTGGTCTGATCCAACTGTGGTAGGACGAGCCTTTGTTCCCAAAGCAAGATCATCAAGGTGGTGATATTCAAAGATTGTCAGCATGCGCTTGTTCCAGGTGTTATAATTTTTGTCGTTGAATCTTTGACTGCCTTCCAACGTTAAGTTGGTCAATGACACCATCTTGCACATTTCCCAATGCATGAAAAATGAAAAACAAAGATGAGGCGATAGCACAAAATCTGAAACACGAATCCCAATTCAAAACAAACAGGGAAATGCAGGTACAGACTTCAAAAAACAATGAAGTATGAATGGCACAGATTTTGAGAAAAAAATCCAGCTAACCCAGAAAAATTCGACGAAGACCCAGAAGAGCTCTGAAGAGCTCTTAAAAAACCCAGAAGGATCTGAAATCAAAATAATTTTTTGACTTAAGTTGAAGGGTCAAAACCCTAGTCAAAGTTGCAAAAACCCTAGGAGGCCATGAACGAACCAGAAAGCTTCGAACCAGTCGGTTTTTTAGTAGAGAAATTAAAAAAACGAATCTGTAGAACCAATAAATTGAAACACAAATTTGTTTTGCCATTGCTAAGAGAAACAGGCTTGAGAATGCAGACCCGAAACTTCATTCACAGGGAAAAACGAAGCAAAGTTGTGGCGTCGTGGGTTGCATAACAATGGTCGTCGCTAGCTAAGAATGCGAGCAGAGGCGGCAAGTAGGGTTTGTGTGGGTGACTTATACAACGACAGACAACAATAAATAACCACGAAAAAATCGTGGGATTGTAGAAAACTTGCGCCGCGAGCAAATAAAGGATTGTCGAACCAGTTGCAGTGGCCACGGGAAGAAGACAATCCTGTCGGGAGCACAGAAGGGGTCGTCGATGGGAATGTAGACCCACGAAAAAGTAAGCCCGTCGAGCAAAGCCCAGGGGCAACGACAACTATGAATTGGAAAAACAACACCCTAAATAGAGGCAACCAAAAAACAGGCCAGACGCAGGGGTTTTGGTGCAATGAAAGCCACAAAAAACCAAAGAAGGGCTTCGTGAAGCACAAACAGGAAGCCACGAAAATCACGAGAATCCTGCAACTAAAAAACCTCGTAGCCAAATTAATTTAGAAAAAAAATTGAACTAATAATTTCTGAAAGAAATTATAAATTTTTCGAAAAAAAAATTATTAACAAGGCTCTAATACCATATTACTGAGAAGTAATTGATAAAATAATTTGTCGTATTAACAAATGATCAAAACGATCATTATATAGAATATGAATATACAAGGATGCAAAAATTGCAAGTTTCTAAGAAGAAACTAAAGAGGATCGTAGAAACAATCTTATCTACATAATTTAAATATTCTACAAAGATGACCGTTAAATAATAATAAAATAATATTCTAATAGTGTCAAGGAGATTTCTTAAGTTAAAATAAAATTGAAGAGTTGAGAAACATTGGAAATTTTACCCTCAGAATGGACCCTATCTTAATCAGAAAAGAATTTCTAAATAGGATCGTATGCAATTAGCTAGATCATCATGTAAAAGACTTTAACAATAGAAGCTTTCATGCCATCAATCAATATAATCAGGAAATATGCTGGAAAAAAAAATGATTAAGGGATCTAAGAACTCATGAACTTCAGCTTGAAGTCTCCTATTCACAACTCTTGCATATAATATATTCCTTCATAATTTAACCTTCGTAATTCCCTTTATCTTTCAACAGGTATTATCATTTAAGGACCATCCTCAACAGTACAAGTTTATTCCTTCTCTCTTGTCCTTGAGCACAATTTGTATAAAATCTGGAATTCCCCTCAACTATATGGCATTCAACTCTTCACTTCTCTATCCAACAAACAACTTATAAGTTATATATCATGTCTGCTATACAAAGATTATATGTCAGATGCAAAAACCTTACAAAGTTTATTCCAATAGAATTCCAATACATCCTCATTGACAGTGGAAAAATCATGTCTACTGGAGCTTATATATCTCGGGAAGACAAAGAATTGCTTGAAGACTTCTTAAGAGAAAACTGCCAATTAAGAAGATGAAGTCTAACATGAAAAATTGAGTATAAGTGACAAATGCTTTAGAAAACAAAGAATTTCATGAGCATTACTTTACAAGATAAAAACATAACAATTGTCTAAATTATAGGAACATACTTCAGATATTATTGAACCATCTGCCACATTCATGCTGAGTGCCTTGCTCATAAAAGATTTAGTATTGTTCACATTACAAGAGCCTGAAAAATTGCCTCCATTACGCAATGATCTTGGAGTCTCAGTTGTATTTGCTGCATAGTATGCACCTGAATTAGCACACAAGGCAGGAGGTGGGACCTCATAGTGTTCCAAGTCAAGTTCTAGGGTTGCTGCAGAAGCATTCTGCAAACATAAACCAAATACATAAAAAGATTGTCGACAAAATCAAGTGACCTGATTTTATAAAGTATAAAGCATGATATTGAAAATGCCAAACACATTAACTATAAATGGTTTACTTGCAATCATCAGAGAAGACTGAAAATATTGAAGTTGAACAGAGTCTCAAAAATTCCTAAAAGTAACTGTGTCATTCATTAAAAAAAGGAAATCTTGCTGTTGTGCTTCCAGTTCAAAAGGATACTAAGAGATATTTTCCTTTCCTTTAAAGGAAGCTGTATGAATTGTAATTTTTTATGCTTGCAAATGTAGATTGAAAGTCTTCTTGTCAAATTAAAATATAATGAGCAAAACCGAGTATATCATGTAGATCACAGTGGCAAGAGCCCTAATTTTGTAATTTCAAGTTTCCAGCAAAACACTGCCTTTGTTGAGGGCACCATCAGGTTTCCATCAAATGCAGAAGCGAGGTAAGTCAAAATGTGTGGTTAGTTAAAAGGCACGAGATGAAAAGTTGTGACTACCTCAAACACAACATATAAAAGGGAGAAGAGAACTTCATTTGAAAGGAGGAGAGGATGGAAGAGAAAAGTAAAGGTGTGAATCAAGAAAGAATTAATAGAGAAGAAAATAAGGAAGTGAGTACTTCAAAAGGCAAAACTTATGATGGGTCGGGACTCTTTTAAAGGGTTTTGACTCTTTCAAAAGGTTGTAATTATGAAAGGTTGTAACTCTTTCAAAGGGCAGCAATGATGAAGGGTTGTGACTCTTTCAAAGGGTAGTAATTATGAAGGGTTGTCACTCTTTCAAAAGGTTGTAATTATAAAAGGTTGTGACTCTTTCGAAGGGCAGCAATGATGAAGAGTTGTGACTCTTTCAAAAGGTTGTAACTATGAAGGGCTGTGACTCTTTCAAAGGGTTGTAATTATGAAAGGTTGTGACTCTCTCAAAGGGCAGGAATGATGGAGGGTTGTGACTCTTTTGAAGGGTTGTAATTGTGAAAGGTTGTGACTCTTACCAAGTGGCAGATATGATGAAGAGGTGTGACTTCTCCCTCACATTGAAAGACATAAAGGGGAGAAGGTTTCATTTGAAGAGAATGGAAGGGAGATCAATTTGGGGGAATAATATATTATTCTTACAAGCGACAATGAAAAGTGATGACTCAATTCTCATGAAAGGTGGTGACCCTTTCACCTATGGAGTATCATTCCAAGCACTCAGGGGACTTATCTATCATCACTCACTAATATATGAATTCCCATTTATTCAATCATCATTCACTAATATATCAAATAATCAAATTAGAGGAAATCATTCAATCATCCACCAAACATCAATTGGGAATCAAGAAAACAGACCAGCAATCAATTCTTCCATCAATTTAATCAGTCTTTATTAATCATTCAAACATTAACCAAGTCAGGGCATCAAAGAAGAACAGTGAAGAATTCGATGAGACATAGGATTACCAAAACTCAGAATTGATATTTACATGATGAATCGGTAAATTTGTTATATGTCTTCATTTGACATAGTTCCAAGACTCGGACTCCGCATGGACTCAAACAGGCTGACCCGACTCAGGACTCAAGACTCGGCAAAGTGTAAAAACCCAAGAAATTTAGAGATTTTTAAGGATTCAAAACTTGTTTCATGCACCCTTTATTAATAAACCTTAAAAACACAATAACATCATCAAATACAAACTAAATGATCACATACACAAATTTACATTAGTCACATAAGTATAAACTATAAACACAAATTGTCGCTTCAGGAAATAGCAGACCTGATATATAAATATTCTCAAACATACACAAAACTCATGGAATATGAAATCCATGGCATCAAATGTTCCAAACAAATATCAAAACAAAAACTACAAGTTTGTGGCTCAACTGCTCAGAGGAGCAAGAATCCTTCATACGAAGGCATGTAACGTAGGTCTTGGATGATATAGCAGCCATAATAATTTTTTAACTACAAATATGCAAAGATTTGCAACAAGGGATATGTATTATGTAGATTTTTATGATCATGATATTTCAGTGACCTTTTACTTGCTTAGACTTATAGTTTGATGGGGTTTTGGGGAACACCAAAACAAGGTTAAGGGTAGCACCCCTTGCGAGGGTTTGAGGGTTTGAAGAAGAGTGATAGGGAGAGAGATAGGTATAGAGTTCAAGGCAGATGAAGAGATTCAGATAGAGAGAGCAAGAGAATGCTGAGAGGAGCCTGTTGATTACTGAAATTTGACTAAGTCTAAAAAGTTATAAGGTCTTCTAAAACCTAGAATTTGCATTGTAACTCCTAGAGATCTGAAACCACTCTCAAAATCAAGACAATATATACATGAAATATAACTTAGTGTCAAAAAGGAAAAACACATATTGAAATGTGACTTATACTTATATGTTATATTTCATTTTTCTACTAAACTGAAGAGAATGAGACTAACTTTAAGGCAAAGATGGGCAGTTAAATCTTACATTTCATGTATATTCCAGAATCATAAACCCAGAAAACATTAAAATTTTGAGACTTCAACAGAAAAAAAATCAGTTTTCGCCAAGTTTGAGCATCCAAACTCGCTCATACTATACGAGTTTGTCAAGTCTCTGAGACTCAGTGAGTCTCGCCCAAGACTCGGCCGAGTCCGAGTGCAAGTTTGGGCCCATCAAACTAGCTGAGGGTCATTGGGCTCAGGACTCACCGAGTCTTAGCAAGTCTCGACGAGTCTTGGGACTATTGATATATGCAGATATTCCATTGCCTCTAATATGTGCATAGTTAGTAATGAAGTAGGCATGTATAATGATGACGTAGATTCCTTTAAGACCTACAACCATTATGCCTTCCCATTACGGACGGGGGAAACAGTACATATAAGGAATGTAAGTAGCATAAGGGTCCATTCAAGTAGAGTAAACCCGAGTAGGGCTGGGAGGCCAAATGACGAATGTCGTTTTGTGCTCCCGGGCTTAATTGGTAGGCTAGAGGCACCTTGTGTGACCCCCTGTGGTACTTCATAATGCGGATAGGTTATTGGGGAAGATCTTAAGAGAATCCCACGTGTACATTATATTAATAATAATGATGTTTAGGATTCTATTTATAACATTGTGGAATCACATATATTTATTCATCTTTCATAATGATAACTAACCTGGTTGCAGGCTTTAGTTGCAGATATAAGTTGACAATCTGCATTCTTAAACATAATCTATACCTCATTTGGAAATTTTAGGGAAACTTAGAGTTACATCCTAATAGGGGACATTACAGGGCGCCAATATTCATTTAAACATTTTCACATGTGTATTTTGAAGCGGTGAAATATTTTGGGGGGTTTCTCATAACAAGACTCTCATGGGTGATAAATTGATAATGTAATTGCAAGTGCAATAAATGAAGACAATTATTATTATCATTTGAGTTCCCACTGGATGTGAATACATTACTGACGGCAATATGAAAGTTTAACTTAAATCCTTGAAATATCAGGCCCTTTTATTAAGTTCATGGAATTTAATTTGAGGCAAATAATTCATATACTTGCGCTGAAGTTTATAATAATTTCTATATCAACGCGGAAGTTGGAGACTATATTAAGGATCTTGCTGGAGACTATATTATTTAATGAAGACAAGGCTCTTACAAGTGATAATATTATTGCAAGCGCATTAAATGAAGACAACTATTATCATTTGATTTCCCACAGGAAGCAAATACATTATTGATGGCTATATGAAATTTTAACTTAAATCCTAGAAATATCAGGCTTTTTATTAAGTTCCTGGAATTTAATTTGAGGCAAAATAATCCATATATTTGCGCTGAAGTTTATAATACGTTCTATATCAATACGGAAGTTGGGGACTATATTAAGAATCTTGCTGCAGACTAGATTATTTAATCCCCCTTTTGGATATATTACCTTTGGGAATTGAATAATATTTAGTTTTTAATCTTGTCAAAAACGAGATTACAATATGCCAATAGAGCAGAGAAGGACGAAATGGTTTGAAGACATCATGGATCAAATTCGAAGAGGCTTCTTGAGCCCAAGGGAAAAACCAAAAGAGGTGCTTGAGGCTCTCTAGATGTCAACAAAAAGGACATTGAAGGCAAAGGATAACCATTCGAATTAGTTACCTTCCCATCTGAAGACCTTAATAAAGAATGAACCATGCAAAGTGGGCCAACTTTGGCTCCCGTACAGACTAAGTCATGATAATGATTTTGTTTTGTGTCAATAGAATATTAAGTTTAAAATAGTTGTTACTGTTTTTGTTTCTTGTGAACTGCTGGTTTCTAGAAACAGAGAGCAAAAACAAATGAAAATGTTCACGAATGATGATATCATGTCTTTAGCTACACAGCTCTCATCATTTAGACTGGTCAGAATACCTACCTTCACCATTAGTTCTCTAAAGAATGAAGATTTGATAAAAAATAATGATGATTTGGTGTAAAAGAAAACAGTCATAAATTTATCAAAAATCCTATGTGCCATGAAAGTTTGTGGTATTCAAGACCTTGATTTGGTCTTTGTGGCAAAGGCTTTGCCCTTCAACCCCACCTTGTATTGTGATAGGAAATGTACTAGAGGAACTGCAACCAAAAACCACAAGGGTTGCTGCTCTTAGACCCACGCAAATTGCATTTCCCCTCAAACCCCCTGGGGCCCTGCATCCCAAATCCCTGCCCTCACTTATATTTACACCACAAAATGCCATAGTCCCTCTATCCCTCAAAACCATATCTAACATCCATCCATCCCAAGTCACCGAAATTCCATGGTACAACGGGCTAAATCTTAACAAATCAACAAATTTCGATACCAAAGTTACCTTTCCAAAACTTGCATTCTTTCAAAAAGAAATAATTCTTGGGGAAAAGATCAAGAAGAATATCAGAAATGCTTATAAATTAATTTGTTTTCATTGCTATGTAATGTCCCCTTTTTGGATATTCTTTTAAACAATAATATTTACTCAAACTATGATGATAATTTTATCAAAGATTACAAATTATGATATATATTCAGGGCAATAAATCACAGCACAATACCAAAAGTTGATCAAATCATGAATTCTCAGAAAATACTTTGAAACCCTTCGAAATTAGAGGTTTTTGTCCCTAACTCATCAGTGACAATACCAAGGATCCCATCCCTAGCATGTCAAGGGCATCAAAGGATCACCTTGCAACCCTAAAACCCACTTTGGAGGATTTTCATCTTCCTCGACCAAGATTTGGATACAAACTTGGTAAGACCGTGAAAGGTCCCTAACCTTCCAATTCTCATGAACCCCTAAAGGGATTTCGTCCTTCAGATTTGCAAATACTACCTAGAATTCAAAACCAATAAATTGATGCATATGCTAGACTATTGCTGATTAATATTTCTTGATTGATTGGCAATGTCAATCTTGAATAATAATTTAAATGTTTTATAAATGGTTGCTACTTGGACTGATTTCCTGAATTAAATTTATTGCTTAGTGTAATTCTGAATCTCTGCTCTGACTTTATATTCTGAATTGATATATTGAATTGATGGATAATTGATATCACCTACAAATGAATTGTACTCCCTTTTATATCTTCTAATTTGAGAGATTCATACCTCTTTGTCCAACAGCTGCCTTTGCAAAAAATGTGCTGCCTTGTTATGTTTGTTTTAATTTTAATTTTAATTACATTCAGGTCGCTACTGAGTAACAATCTTTAATGAATCTCCATTGATCCCTTAGCATATTTGTTTCCTCTGCCAAAGTTAAATGCCACAACACAATGTTATCATCTTTAATCCAACCGCCTGAATAATAATTTAGGACTGTGATTGTTCTTAACATGGCAGAGGCATGACATGCTACCACTTTTTTCATTTTTTCAAATTCTCTACATTTTGTCTGATTGCAACTGCATAACATTCCAACCCAAATGGCACACTTTTGACTTCATTATTGTACACCAAAGCCAACATTAATTGGGTGACAACAGTGCTATTTGGTTTTGGTCATGTACAATAATTGAATCATACTAAGGATTGTTTGTTCAAATTTGTAAATTGATATCTCTGACCATTAATTTTGGATAACTAATTCTCTCTTGGAATGTAACTGTTCCAATCAACATTAAGGGTCCTAGAAACATTTTCTGCTAATGATTTTTTTCAGACAAGCAAAAGAGAACATTTATAGCAATTTGATTTATGATACTTCAATATTGTTTATTGTCTAGTGCTTATTATCACCATATATTAATACAGATATTAGTTGGTTGCTATTTCTACAGGTAAGCTTCACAACAGTGCTCAACAGAGTGGATGAATGTAATAATTCTACTTTGTAAAACAGCAATAGAAAAGGTAAGCTTAGATATCATGTAAAAATAAGAACAGATAGAATATGAAATTTAAATATTTGGAAGTGGATCCCAAGGAAAAACTTCTCAATAGTACTATCATAAAATGTGTGCATGATAATATTTCTTAAACATATCCATATAAAATCTAGCCAGCTAGACAGAATAGCATTAATAAATAACTCCATTATAATCACTGATGAAGTTTTGGAAATGTTTTAAAATCCTGAGGCTCATCAAGTCAAGTCAAGATCCAGACACATGCAATTTAGCAAAAGCAGACTTGCGGTTTGCATTATTACCACCCTCAAACAACATTATTTTGCGCAACCAAAAACATGCTATAACAAACAAATTTAGAGAAGCAATCAACCTCCCATTTATATTCTGGACAGCCCCTGGCCATGTCCCTGTCCTACGATAAAGTTCTATTTCTGGAAAAAGAAAAAATTAATCAAGCCTGCAACTCAAAACTACAACCAGCAGCTAAAAGTATTAAGACACTCAGTCATGCACCCGACTCAGCCCCCTCAAGTGTGCTTTGAAACTAACAGCTAAGACAATGATGCACATGATGCCAACTATATCATTTCCCTTCCTAAAGTTCTTAAAAATAAGAATTCCATTTAGTGACTTCCATCCTTTTAAAGTTAAACGCAAGTAAAAGAAAAATCATACCTCCAAGCATGTTGTATCCGTGGGATTTATGCTCACATCTGGTATACCACGCACAATAGAAGGTTGTCGGTTTTCCTGGTAAGCTCTCCAACTAGCCGCAAGATCAACTGGAGAAACTCGGTCTGCATTGATGTACACACGGTACTCTAATGTCTCATCTCTTTCTGTGAATTGGAATGATGCTGATCGAGCATCACCTTGAAGAGCTCCTCCAGTAAGGAAACGATTTGAACCCTCTTCAATGATGCATGGAATGCCACTATGCTTTGGCTTGAGTAGAAACTTAAATTCTAGGGTTTCTACAAAATAAACACTAAACAGATAATCAGTATCTGTAGGATTAAATTGTGACAACTTTCTCACTTTATTTTCCATAACTAGTGTATAAATGAAAAGAAGTGCAACACAGACCATGATCTACTACATTACAATCAAATAAATAGAAATATAGAATTATTGCTGATTGCTATGTTCATAGAAATATTATCAAAGCACTCTTCAAAACAATGCTATTAGTTCAACAGTAATAAACGGGTATCATGTGAAGAATATAAAAAGAAATGAAGCTAAGCATGTCTCTTATTCAAAGATAAAACAACACCGGTTCAAAATCTATACCTTTTATTTACTTCTTTTGAATGGAATTATTTTCACAATCCTTTAGTTCAACATAAAACTAACCAGTGCCTTATAGCTTTCAGTGTTCTTTATCACACAATCAAATTCATTGCACCAAACACAGTATTTTAATAACACTACATAAACAAATAATACCAAGAAAGTTTTAGCACCACTACTGTGCTCACAGACAGATATGTCAGATGCATTTTTTCTGTGAATTTCCACAATTTTTAAGTAATAGAAATTACTCTCATGTTTGTTATATAATCTAATGCAAAATACCAAGTGCAATTTTATTACCATGATTCGGAGGAACCACAAAACTGATTTCCCATCTAGATGTTGCTTCCCTCTCCATAGCTAGCTATTAGGCAAAACACCAAAGACCAAATCAAACAATTCCCTCATTAGAAGCATAAATCAAAAGATAGAAATATGCATATTGAGTAGTAATATATTTAGTGAAATATAGACATGTAATTTCATAAGTTGGCAATAATCTAACAGGTTGATACTATATAAGGGAGAAGAAAATTAAAAAAAAGAAAGAAAAATTATATAAATATACTTAAATCATGAAAAAGTGATTCCTCAAACACACATTTTTATAACAAGAAAATATTATATTAATTAAAAGATTGTTACAGGTACAAGCACAGAAACCCTGCCCAAGAAGCAACATGTGGGGGCATATTACCTAGAATGAAGCAACCAAGATAACAAAAGATCACCAAAAAAAGTGCATACTACAAAGTTCAAGATATTTTACTTGTTCATAAGCAAAAGATTATATCAAAGATAGACTTCTTCATAATCATAAGCAAAAAAGACTTTGATGAAGAGTCCTCAGCTAGTGTTTCAAGAATTGCTGCAATGTGTTTTACCAATAGCTTGTGCAGCAGACAAACAGCTCTCCTGATTCTGCATCTATGCATGTGGAATGTTCCCACAGCTGCCATGAATCGTGTTCCATTGACCAGTGAATATTGAAACTTATTTAAGATTGAATACCCTAAACTATGTTGTCATTGGTGTTATTGCTGAAAGATATTTGCACTATTTATCAATCAGCATTCAGAATTTGCTATTCAGCAGCAGCTCTACAGTGGACAGTCTAATAGCAATGTTTTGAAATACATAAAACTTCCTCTTGTTTATGCAAGCAAATGATTATGCCCCTCTAATTATTTTTAATTTCTTGAAAGTTTTGGATCAGTAAATTACAATTGTTCTAATTTGCATGCTTGGTATTTGTGCTGGGCCTCCATTACTCTCATTAAGCTTTTGAGAACATCACTGCTCTTAACAAGGGCCAGATGGACGGATGTCTCTGAAGAGAAGAGCTAATGGGCTGAATATCAGGGTGTTTTGTTGGTGCCCCTTTGCAAAGAGTAGGAGATTCACAGGATTTGACTTCAAGCCAATCTTCATGAGGGTATAGAAAAGTGTAGAAATAGGGTCCATCCCTTGAGGGCTGGGAATTCGTGAAGTGATGCAATGAGAAATAAAACAAGGGTTAGTAGGCTGATTTGGTGTTCAAGATCAGCAGAGTTGAATTTTTAAAACCTTAAGAAGCTGCACTTTCAGAAAGCTTAGTCTGTTGCAAAGAAAATGGAGCACATAGTGGCCATGGAGAGTAATCATACGGTGTTCACAGCATCAAAAGTGGCATTCACATCCACTTGAGAAAAAGCAGCAATACATAGTGATAGGGGTATGTCACTATCCCTAGTTTCCTCATCCAATTTAACAGTCATGTAATGTCGTCTTCTCTTCAGTGATCACACAAGCAATGATTAGCCTATTTTCCCACATCCCGGTAGGCTAATTAGAAGACATAAGGGATGATATGCAGGTCACAATGTTTATATTGGTGGAGAAAAAAAGAGAATGAAATATTATTTTATGGGGTTTATATTATTAGAGTTACTTTATGTTATAACATATCATTATTTTATAAAAGTGAGTTTTTTATCCCCCATTGAGAAGCGGAGGTTCACCAACGAGTTAAGAAGACTTTATAAAGAGCATGTTCCTTCTCTATTGATATGTTATGTGATTATCTCATTTATGCTATTTCTCCCAAACTTGTTACTGTGACGGTGACATCTATTTCCGAGGACGAAACTGTAATGTTCCCATTTTTTAGCCTTCCTTAGTGCAAGTGTTTCTAGTAGGATTGGCCTATTATCCTGGTTCCTGTAAGCTAATGTATTGCATAGGGAGCCCACCTAGGGTTGCAGATTCACACAGGACATCTTCTGACTGTATTTCGGGAGTTTATCTGATGTCGCCATGGGTGAGAGACAGTCTCCTAAATTTTTGGAGGGGCTCCTATTTTATAGGCGGGAACCTAATTTTGTGAAGCAGGCTGGCAGAAGGCTATGTGAGCTGTTTTGGACAATTTGGGAGTCTCCTAGATTTTAGGAGGGATCCCTACTTTTTAAGGATTGATTGGGAGTTGACCAGAATGTATCAAGAGGCCTCCGGGATTAGTCTGGAGACTTTGGATGCAGTTACTATTTTTTAGGGAATATCCCTAAATTTTAGGAGACTGCGGATGCAGTTACTATTTTTTAGGGAATATCCCTAAATTTTAGGAGACTGCTAGTTAGCTTGAAGTGGTCAAACATCATCTAGGACAGGTGTCAGCAGTCAAAATCTAGTTTGGGGTCCATATGGTGAATTAATAAAGAAATTTGAAAATATTAAAGTTTGTACTTTAATATTTTATTATTAATAAGTCATAATGGAGACAGGAAAATATAATGAAATGATAAAATGTCACCACGGCACTTTTTCCTAGGCAATAAGTTGCAAGTGATAACTTAAAAAGTGTTTTTTAGAGCATCGTGATGTAATAACCCTCTAAGTTCAATTTTATGAGGGAATAGAGAATTTTAATAAAAAATTAATAAAGAGGCCTAGAAGGTTCAAACTTGCCTGGAGAGAAAAGAAAATGAAATAAAAGAAACAAATTGGAGTCATTTGCATCTATCCATGTTTATTTTCTACTTGTGCAATTTGGTGGAAGAGCTCTATGAAGGGTTTCTACAGCAGTGGATCTTCCAAGAACGAAACTTCTAGAGGAAATTCATAGTTGGACGTAGCCCCAACTCTCCAGGCAACAGGATACAGTACAAATCAATCTTGGATTTACAAAGGCATTGATATTTGTGGAAGAAATCTCAGATCTGGTTGAAGGGAACAAATATTATTCATCAAAAGTGCAGATCGGTAGCTTGGGAAGCAAATTTATTAATTACCTAAACTCCCAGTCTTGGGTCATACAATCTATGGTTTTCATCCCATCTTGGACCTGGGGAAGAAATAGCAGATAAGATCATAATATTCAGGCTACGAAGTCTGGTTCGCCTGTCTGGGACCCTGATACCGGTCCAGTTTGAACCGGTCCGGGTTCGAGTCTAGTTTGTGTGTGGTTTCGGCTAGGGTTCAAACCCAGGCAGGTTGGTTTGTCTAAGCCGAACCTAGGTCATACCAGGGTCAAACCAGGGCAGACCCAGGCAGACCAAGTGCGAACCAGGTACATTTCCACTAAGAAACATTCAATAATTTAGTGCAGGAAACAATTATTACAGAATTTGAATAAGATCTTTAGCATTACAAAACAAAATTTGCTGAAGTTCAGATATTTATTACATCAAATTAAACTAGCCCTCAAGATTCTTTCCAGTGAAATTTTTATATCCAATTGCAGATAATGACCCCTGTCCGATTAATTGCAAGCTCTCTATAGTGATAAATTATATTTTAAACATTAACCAATATCTTCAATAGGTGAAGGGAATTGCAAGCCACTTTTTTAACATTTTTCAAGTAGGATGTTAATTACAAACAAAAAGGCTCTCTCTATAGTGAAAAAGTATTAAGCATTTGAGGACTTGGAAAGCGAGAATGTTATTGGTACAACTAATCCCATTGGCATTGGCATTGTTTGTGAATCAACTAATGCCTTTGATGAAGAAGAAGAAGAAGAAGAAGAAGACGAAGATTTAGATAATCCATTAGATGATTGAAACTTTGTATAAAGTTCCAATTGTTGAAAGTCAAAACAATGATACTTGAACTCAATATTATTATTTTAATATTTTGATGTTGATATGATGCTATGATTACAAGTTTATGGTGTTTTTTGTTATTTTTATGACACCGTGTGACATTCTAATCTTAATTCATGCTTATAGGCTGCATAAATGTGTATAAATATAATTTTTATATGTTTTTGTACTAACGAACCCAAACTGGCAACTTAGTATTCAGGCATTTGGGGCAGAAATCAGTAGTTTTTCAGAGTGCAAGAGGTCAAATAGTGGATTACTAGGAAGGGAATCAACCAGCCCCAGCCGTATAGTCATATATTGGTTTCCAGTTTACACAAAATTCTGGACAACTTCTTGGGTAGCAGAAAAATTCATAAATTCAAAGTTTGTGGAACGGTTTCAGAACCTGGCATTGGCAGAGGACAAAAAACAAAAGTACTAGAGCTGATATTCAATCTTACAATGCTGTCATACACATCTGAAATTGTACGTTTTACCTGGTATGGTTTTGTACTTGTGTTTTGAGTGAAATAAATTAATTTGTTTCAGATTTTGGTATCAGTTTGTTTCAGATTTGGTGATAATTAGAACTTAGTTTGTTCCAGCATTTTGTTATTTCCAAGCACTGCAATCATTTCATCAAAAAATACAAAAAAACGTAAAACTTCAAGAAAACACAAAAAAAAGCAAAAAAGTCAGAAAAAAGCAAAACAAATCAGAGTTTTGCAAAAAAAAACACAATTAGCAAATTCAGAACCGGGGGCGGTCATTACAGTGGTATCAGAGCTAGGTTTCGTGCCACCCTATTGGGGAGTGATCACTTGTTTCTTTTCATCAGTTGTTTAACAAAGTTTACAAAATGACTTCGGGTGATAAATCAATGTTTGAGTTGATGCAAGAACTTTCTAAGTTAATGATAGAGCCTGATATAAAAGGATATTTTAAGCAGAGTAACACCGGCGTGGGGGGACGTTGGGACGAGTTTCCGGGACGGGGAGACAAAGGGCCTCAATTTCGGGATGGCAGGGGGACGGCGGTGGGGGGTGGGTGGGTGGGGGAGGGGGGGTGCTGCATATTATACATATTACATATAGAACTTGAAATGCTAGTTATGAAATGATGTTTTTGTATAACATACCAAATTGAAATACTTGAACATAGCAAAATTGCAACACAAACCATAACCATTGAACATTCAACATAGCAACATAGTACATACCCAATAGTAACATTCAAAAATCAAAATTCAAATATCCATTCCGGCAGCAGCGTGGTTGCGGAATGGCGGAGGTGGGTGTACTCGGGTACTCCAAGAACCCAGTGCGGGGACGTCCTGGGGACGGGTACTTCAAGGTTTTGGTGGGGGTGCGAGTCCCGGGTTTCACTGATTTTAAGTCAATGGTAAGATAGAAACATGATGAATGTGAGACCCAAGCCACATGATGTCTCTCTAGTCATACATGCATCTACGGTGCATAAGGTTGTGCCTGAAGGAAATAGCATAATCGCAACTTCAAATACATCCCTGGAGTGTTCCAGTGAAGTTGCTGACATGGGTGTGGAAATTGGCATAGATGAGATCACCTTCAGAAGATGGGCATGTAGAAGGAAAAGAGGATGAAGTCCTCCAAACAGCTAACCATGATGACTCTTCATCTCATTATCATGATGAAGTTGATTCAATCTTTGATAACACATCTGATTCATCTTTATAGGCAACTGTCTTTGAACAGAAGTCTAGTGATCCTTATGATTTGGATTCACGATATACTATGGGAAATGATAATGAGGATGCTCAAGTGAGTTTTGGATAGCTATGGAATCACTAATGACTAGTGTGATGATTCTGATTTTGGTAATTATCATTGCAGCAGTTCACTTCCTTTGCGAAATCAGTTCATGGTACCCTGAGATGGGTATTGAGAAGATAATTGGCAATCCTCTATTTGAGTTGGAGGGTGTTTACACACTTGATGGTACTTCAGAAAAATTGATATGCTGTATACAAAGAGACATGGATCACATAGTTCCTGAATGTAGCAATTGTTTTCCCTCTCAGGAGCCTTTCCCAGCGGGTCTAGCACTACAGGAACTCGAAATTCTCCAAACCGTGGCTCAGGGACTGCATCCAATGTGGTACCGAACGGTACTGAGGGCCCTACTGGAATGTACGCAGAGGGCGTTGGTGGCGGGAAGAGTACCGGAGCTGATGCATTCTCAGACAGTGGAGTCAGTATCTCTGTATCGAGAGTGTCTGAATCTCCGATCGCGACACTCTCGCTGCCCTCCTCCGTCGAGTCCTCACTCGACTCCTCTCGGCCACTATCCACATTTTCCTCTTCTGATTCTGAGAGGGCCTGGCGCTTCCTCTTCGGCGTTGTCTGTACCCCTCCAGTATCCAAATGACGCCAATGAAAAATAGGGGGCTCTCCCGTAGCGATGTCCACCGGCTGTGGTCTCAGCTTCTCTAACGGAATTTGCTCTCGGGCAGTATTCAGGAACAACCCAATGGCAAGATGAGGCATGTAGAATGTCCTGTGCTGGAGAGTCATGAACTCATACAGCCTCTCTGCCAAAACCAATGCCCAATCATACACAGTGCCATTCCGAAGCCCGTTCATGAAGATAAGATGGGTAAGAGCAATATCTGAGGCCCTACTAGCACCGGTCAACCTGCTCTTCACAATATCCATCAGACACCGCCACTCTCCGGGAGCCACAAAGGATTTCTTGATAC
>MU226547.1:1915178-1972924 GCA_018584345.1 Thuja plicata | reverse complement strand
AAGCCACCTGCGGTAAGAAGGGAGCCTCCCCTATTGCTGAGAGGAGAGAGAAATCTCACATACTGCTGCCTAAAACACACGTTTTGCAAGTTGTAATCTTAGTGACTTGCAAAATATTTAGCCAACACAGAACACCTACACAAACTAATATAAGTTCTTACTAAACACATGTTCGTCAACCACATGCAGCAACAGGGAATTTGTTTTCTCAAATATTACAATTGCAAACCAACAATGCCCATACCAAGCCTTAAAAATTGTCTTTGGAACAACTTCCCCCTTAATTCGCAATAAATGATACCCAGATCTGAGATCTCTCTTCGAAAACATAGGCGTACCTCATTTAGTCAAAGAATTTTCTTCTCTGCAACAAGGGATTTCTATTGCTCACTGCCATCTTGTTTAGTTTTCTACAATCTTTACAAAGTCTCAGGATCCATCTTTCTTCTTCACAAAAGATACCAATGTTGACTCCAAGGTGAAACAAACAATCTACTCAGCCCTTTCCTATCAACTTCTGCACTTCTATCCTCAACTCACACAACTCAGGCGTTGTAATTTTGTGAGGAACATTAAATTTGGGCTTGATTTTTGCCTAAGCCTCAGTAGAGAAATCAATTTATCAATTTGGTGATAAGCAAAAACATAACCAAAATTCTGCAAAAAAAGACACCCTGCAATAAAGAACCTTCGTTACCCTCCAACAAAATTACTATGACATCCAACATCCATACCTTAACAACACTTTAATTGCATTATGAAATTAATCCAAGGAGCAGAGATCTACAAACATGATAAATATCAACATACTATTATTGTCCAGACAGTTCACAAATTTGTGAAGCAGCCTATGATGTAGAGCCTAGGTCTAGTTGCTACCGAGAGTCAGCCTGACTCTGCTCCAAGGCCTCTTAATGGACCTTATAGGGTATTATCAAACCCTAGCTTGAGGAAGTCACTAAGATCTTCACCTCAAGTACTCTAGACCTGGTTCTCACCGTTAAGCTACTATTTCATGCTATAGAATCTATTAGGATAGATTCATCCTCCAAGCTAAACCGACTGGTTCAACTTGAAAAGCCAAACTAAACTGATCACACATAGAACACATAACAAGTTACAAAAGATAGTTCCCAATACTCTCTGTATTTCTATCTGAAATCTATTACGTGTACAATACTCTACAATCTTTTATCCTCCTTCTGTTGATTACAAACTTTAACTATATAGCCATCACTCAAAATATCTCGCGTCCTCCAACAACTTCAACAACCTTGTAAAGAAGGCATGGGCAATCCATAAATGACCCTCCCATCACTGGAACAGGTGTCCCTGTTCATCAAAGACAAAAACGACACGTTGGGAGCTGTTGCAGTTGACCCAGCTGGTCACAAACATCACATCCCGTGTTTCCTGGGCTGTTAACCGACATAACCGAGCAACAAACCGCCATTATCGAGCACCAGTCCCGAGCGTCAAAACAAACTTCACCTTCAATACCCGAGCGTCAGTCAGCAACCCCGAGCAGCAAACCCGAGCAAAAAACCCAAGCAGCAAACCTGAGCAGAAATCCCGAGCGACAGAACTGCCCGACCAACAGTAAACCCGAGCAACAGTATTGCCCGAGCACCAGTATCTTACTACCCTTTTCACCAAATATGGCTCCTAGTGTCTTGGTTGGATTTCCAGAGGTCTATAAGCTACCTCAACACATACTTAAACTAAAAACAAGCTAAAAAGCAACTATGGTGTTTGTTCACCGATTGACCTCGGTCATAACAAGAATGGTGGAACAAAACACCTTACAAACTTAAAATGCTTCTCTAACCTAGGTGCTCCTGCACCATACTCCCCAAACAAAAAGAAATCAACTTCCAGGTGATTGGATCAAGTTAGGACTAATGCCTAACTTCTTAAAATCGGTTTCTTGCACCCATGTAGCCTCTGAACCAGCTTGTCGAATCAGCTTGTCCTTGCCATTTGACCAGATGTTCCATGTATGTCTGCTTTCTAGTCTGCTTGGCAACTCTTGAATTCAAAATCTTCTTTGCCTTCAATTTCGGTGCAACAGGAAGTTTGAGTGCTTTGAGATCCTCGGTATCTGTTGTTAGATCAGAATCTCCTTCTAGAATTGATCCTTTGTAGGACACTAGATTTGCCACATTGAAAATAGGAGATAATCCTATGTCTGCAGGAAGATCAACTTTATAAGCATTATACCCATACTTTGCCAAAATTGCACAAGGGCCTATCTTCCTCATCTGAAGTTTGCTCGGAACTCCTTTCTGCAACCTCGCTTTGCTTAGGTGCACCATGACCAAATCTCCAACTTGAAATTGAATATCTCTTTTCCTTGCATCTACCTTCTACTTGGTGTGAGTTGTATTCTCCACTAATGCTTTCTTCACTGAATCATGGACCTCCTTCATGGATTGAGCAAAATATTCAACATACCCACTCCTCTCTGAATTGCTTCCAAGATCCCTGAGTTCACATATACTCCTGGGATGAATCGCATACACTATTTTAAAAGGGCTCTTTCCAGTGGATCTATTGACTGTGTCATTGTATGCAAATTCTACTTGAGCAAGTAACTGATCCCGTGATTGTCCATACTCCTTGGTGAGACATCTCAAAAGATTTCCTAAGCTTCAGTTCACCACTTCAGTCTGACCATCGGTCTATGGATGATATGCTGAGCTAAAGGAAAGATTTGTACCAAGCTTTTGCCATAAGGTTTTCCAAAAATGACTCATGAACTTGGAGTCTCTATCTAAGACAATACTTAAAGGTAATCCATGTATCCTTACTACTTCTCTAAAGAACAGATTTGCTATGTAACATGCATCATGTGTGGTCTTGCATGGCACAAAGTGAGCCATCTTGCTAAACCTATCAACAATCACAAAGATGTTGTCCATTCCCCGCTTGGTCTTCGGTAGTCCAACTACAAAATCCATACTAAGGCATTCCCATGGTCTATTTGGGATAGGAAGGGGCTGATACAATCCTGCATTGGATGAAGTCCCTTTTGCCTTCTGACAAACCATACAAGTCTCTACATACTTCTGGACATCCCGATTCATTCTTGGTCATTAGTAATACCTCTTGACCAACTCTAGAGTTTTATTCAACCCAAAATGTCCACTTAATGAACCATTGTGCTTTTCTTGTACTAGGTTCTCCCAAATGGAACCTCTCGGTACACAGAGTTGTCCTCCTTTAAACAAAAGACTTTCTTGAAGAGTATACTCCGAGTACTCACTATGAAAGTGATTTTGATAATCTTAACATACCTTGTATGCTGCTGCAAAGTCTTCGCCTTCAATACCCGAGCGTCAGTCAGCAAACCCGAGCGACAGAACTGCCCGACCAACAGTATAACCCGAGCAACAGTATTGCCCGAGCACCAGTATCTTACTGCCCTTTTCACCAAATATGGCTCCTAGTATCTTACTGCCCTTTTCACCAAATATGGCTCCTAGTGTCTTGGTTGGATTTCCAGAGGTCTATAAGCTACCTCAACACATACTTAAACTAAAAACAAGCTAAAAAGCAACTATGGTGTTTGTTCACCGATTGACCTCGGTCATAACAAGAATGGTGGAACAAAACACCTTACAAACTTAAAATGCTTCTCTAACCTAGGTGCTCCTGCACTAGCCTATATCTCCCATATATTCTGAATAGTTCATTACTAACAGAAGATCATAAGATGATAAAACAAAATTGCACAGATTTACTCTATTCATAATTGTGCTTCTCATCTTAATTGTGTTGAGTCAGGCCACTCCTAGGGGCATCTAGGACAAGCATTTTATATCTCCAAAAAGAATCATGAAGACTCTTGGATCTACCCTCTCTAAAACTCCTCTCAGATCGTTGATCTGGCACAGCCAAAATCCTGCTCAACATTTGAACCAAAGGTTCCACTCTAAGGGCTAACTTATTACACAACATTTCTGTAACTACAAGGGGCCCTCGCAAATCTATGCCTGAGCAGGTTTGCAACTGGTATATTCTCTTGTTCAGCTGTAGGATTTTATCTATGGCAACTACTGCCAACCATTCTACCTACACAAAACACACAAGTGTAAGAGGTCAACTCCACTACAGCTACCTAGGCGATCAAGCAAAAACCAAGCATTGCTCTCAACTTTCAAGCAGTATTGCTCACAGCACAAACACCAAGAAAGTGAGAAATGTGCTATTATAACGTGTGCTATAATAATGTGCTATAATTACACATCCCGTACTAAGTACTAACCAACTAACAACGAAGATTAAATCAAATTTCACAAGAAAGCATAATCTATTTTGCCATTAACAATAACATTCTATAATTGATGCTTTTCTGGATCAATAGAATTCTCAAGGGTTGCATAGGAAATAAGTTGCACAACTTCACTTAAAATAAAGTTGGGTTAAACTAGTTAAAAATAAATTGGAGGACAAGCTTAAAAAATTTCCATTTCAAAAAAGATTGTGCAAAGCTGTTCATAGAAAGACTGTAAGAATTAAAATTCAACTAAAAAATAAACAGCAGAGTTATTTATTAAATGGATTCTCTAGTTGTATAGCATCACAGCTCAAGCTTCAAATATGCAGGACACAACATAAAAAATTTCGATGAAGATATTTGCATGACAAAAAAGCCTTAATGGCTTGTACCCAGTTTATATCCAAAACATAATTGAAAACATGTACAGCATACAGAGTCCAACTCACTAGAGGCAGCACTGCATGTCCCGTGATACTTTGTTGTAATAAAATAGACCCCTAGATGACATTCAAGGGAAAGGTACGCAAGGAAAATTCACAATTTACAAAAAATTAAGACTACAGTTATGTGAAAACTCGCCTATAAGGTCCATGACTGTTCTACTATAGGAATGCACAGCAAAGCTATCTGTTAAACGGATGCTCTCGTGTTGTATGGCATCAAAGCTCGGGGTTCAAATCTCCAAATAAACATAGCAAAGTTTCTAATAGAAGATTTTCGCATGACAAAAAAAGCTTAATAGCTTTAAGCAGTTCATGTAGAAAAGCTTCCAAAGCATAATTGAAATTGTATAAAATACAGCATACAACTTGCTAGGTGTGACCTTATAAACCCATCATTATTTGCTTGAACAATAAACCACCACTCAAAATGACATCTAAACAGAAAGCACCTTGGGGAAATTCACAATTTAGAAAAATAAATGTAAACTTATATAGGACTTGTCGAAGTCCGTAACGTTCTACTATAAGGCGACCAAGCGGCACATGAACTTGTTTAAAAAAGGAACAACCCTTCAAACAACATCTACGCCTAGGTTTCCCAGGGATAATTAACAATTTAGCAAAATACGCACTAAACTTATTTAAGACTAGTTTAAATTATGTTGATGTTCAAAACGGTTCTACTCAGGGTGATTGAGCAGCACATGAACTTGAGTGAACTGAAGGCCAAACGCAGAGTACATTTACAAGCGTGCTTACAGCTTTAGAAGGATCCCAGAGGCCAATTAGGGGAACCGATCCGTAGACGTGCGGGACGAGCTCTCTGTTGTGATTAATGCAGTCCATTTGCAGAGACACATATAATTGCCCTCCCGCATTCTCCAGGTTTTCCTCATTTCCTCCTGGATTCCCAGAGTTTTTTGAAGCGCCACCCCCCATTAAAAAAATCAAACGCCCAAACAAGGAAAAAAATGATGATGGTATTCTCCTCTGCAGTGTAAAATTGATTTCTCTATAAGTAGCCAAATATGAGCGGGCACAAGATATTCATTGCCTTCCAGAAACATTTGTCTTGCGGTGACACACAATTTTATCCGTTGGCTTCCTAAGTGTCAAGCACAGCTGGCAAGGACACATATGCGTTAGGCAGCGAGAAGAGCTTAGTCAGCTGCCATGGCGGCATTATCATTGCCCAGGAGAAGGCGAGAGGCCGTTGCCGCACGTATGGAATCTCCCGATTTAGCACGGACATGATATGGTTGCCATCTTGAGTTTGGGACAAATTGGCCTTGGCCATGGCCATTGATTTATGAGAGGTTCGCGTTCTCCGAACAAATTTAGTGGCTTATCAAATGAATAGAAAGTCCTTTTCTTTTCTTTTTCTTTTTTAACAAGTATTCAGGTTTAGGTTGCATTTCTTGGAGTAAGGGTAAAGGACTTGGGGGTAATCATTTTGTCAAATTCATGCGGGGCATGATCTTGGCCAAACTTGTTCTTTTGTAGGCTCAATAAGAACCTTTCAACTTCACCAATAGATCAAGATATAGGTATGTTTTACTTTGTCTACTTATTTTATCCTTTTTAATGTAGGTATCTGAATTTTGTTATTTGAATATAACTTTTTATCAAATCGTTTAAATAAATTTTGAACGAAAATTGTGTTAAAATATATTTGTATCATTTGATTAGAAATGAAGTATTTATTTGATTCAACAATCTCAAGGTTGTAGAAGGAAAGATCTTTTTTCCTCTTCCTAATCTTATATTTGTGTTGTGGGTGACAGGTTAACAACTGCCCAACTTGGAATTGTGTAAGTGGGATGTCGATAGTCTCTACTCTCTCTCTCTCTTTTGTATGTTGTCTTGTTTGGAAGCTTGGTCGAAGTTGTTCTTCTTTCTCATTTTATATTGTTTCTCTACAATTCAGGATTTGTTTGACCCTATTTCATCTCATCTTTTGACAATTTTTATGAAGGGTTCAAGTCCCTTGTTTCTTGCTTACCTTAAACAAAACAATTTAAATTGTGCAAAATCCTACTCTTTCCTTCAACTTTTATTTTGATCTCTTTGAAACTAGTCCTTAAATAAACTATGAAGCTCTTTCACTCTCTAAGTGATATCCATTCCTATTTAAGTTTTTTTATGGTGATTATGTTTGCTCTTATATGATAGATAAAAGAAGATAAATTTCAAAAAAAAAATTATCCAGATGTTAAATATGAAGGTCAACCTTGATTTTTTAGAGTGTAGAGAAAGAAAAATCTTTTTTGCAAAACCCAGAGTAAATAATTGCAATTCTTCAACTAAGTAATATAGATAAAAGTGAGATAGAGAATTGAACTAAAATATTTGAGGCAATTAATTGTGAGGATGAGGGAGCTAGAATCAATCAAGGAAGAATGATGGTGAAGGTGTGTTGAATCAATTCACCTCCATCTAAAAATAGTTTTCTTGGTCTAATTATTCTCAAAACCTATATTATCTCATAAACCTCCATGGTTCATGTTGTCACAAAAGTCTACACCCAAGCTTAGGTGGTGGTTAGTGACCTATAAGAAAACTTGTGAAACATGGAAACAACCTCCAAGCGTGGGACTTGGCAAGCGAGGTTGAATCTCTGTAGAAGGTCGGATTCCTTACAATCAGGGTGCACCTAAACTACTACTTTTGAGGAAAAGGGGGGAAGGGAATGTTGAAAGAGAAAAGGGGTGATGCACCAGATTGATTGTGTGATTACTCTCCCTGTCTATGACTGCACTTAACACCAATAAAAACCCAACATGCACAATACTTAAGTCTAATTCTATCCCAAAGACATACATACATGCTAGAACTTATCAACTGCTGCCAGGAAAGATATATTCGCAAGACAACAACTATAAGCAATTTTAACACTGTATACAAGCTAGGAATAGAGAAAGGTACATTCAAATACAAGGCAAAATACCATGTACAAGATATCAGTATGCAAGAAGAGGCAAAACAAAGATTTTATTAATATACGAAAAAAGGATTACAGTTGTCGAGCATAGCTACTACTACAAATGAACTAGGGAAAAATCCTTTACAAAATGTACAAGATTGCCTTTATAGATCAGGCATAACTCAAATCGATTACTAGAGTTCAAACCCTTAAATAGGGTTGAGTTATAGAAGGAATAATGCATCAGATCAAAATACCTGATCTCTGCAAGGTGAGAACCCATAAGTGATAGAAAGGGCAGTCAAAATGAAAGCTCCTGCAACTACAAGAATGACCCATACCACAGAAGTACATGATGATCAAAACTCTGATGGCATATAGAATTCGATCTCGAGAATTTTCTGCAGCCATAAATTGATATGGGATGATTGGGAGACTCTTATTGAGATTCTTATGTAGTAATGGCACTGCTTGAACAAGTCAATAGGAGAAGACAAGTTGTTGGGGTAGCTGAAAACATTAATGATCTTCTTGTTCCTATTAGCGAGAATTTCCCCGATGAGCCTATGAATCCCTTGGTGTTTTTAATTGTTTTGATCATCGGGATTCATTTTTACCATTGGGAAAGTTCCCTCGATGACCAAACTCCTCTATTGAGAGAATAGAGTCATGGTTGAAAGTTATTGAACATCAAGGAAGTCGCAAGGAAGTCATGTCGATGACACCCTACTTCTAATGGCCTTCAAAAGAAACATTGGAAAAACAACAAAGTTGTCCTCCCGATGACATCCATCGGTGAAACAAAAGCCATCAAAATGAGTGAATTTACCTCCTTTGATGGCCGATGGACCCCGACATTGGCAAGACTTCTGCCAATGTGGCCCATCGGTGGAACTTACACCATCGAGTCACATTTTAAATCCCTCGTTGATGCCTTAAACTTTTTTCAATGAACTTCATCGGTGAAACACGCTTGTTGCTCCTCCGCTGACTCTCATCAAAATAGGCCTTTCAAAGACATCAACAAGACTCTTGCTGGTAATAACCCATCGATGAAACACATGTTTTAGGACCATCTACTTTGTCTTCCTTTTGATGGTTAACCTTACACCGATAAACTTCATCGACAAAACCCAAAGACAACTCTACTAATGCCACCTTCAAGTTGTTGGTTCAATACCTCATCGGCGAGACTCTTGTCGATGGCATCCTACAAAATGATCTATTTGGCAAGATCTGAAGATGTATTTCAGAAAACATCGCATATCGAAACAACAAGGCCGATGATGCAGGAGCATCTTGGGTCCTTGGCAATCCTACTCAACCAAAAATATATTTGTTTTGTTCTTTAGCCTATTTGGAGACTGCTCGGTGAAGTGCTCAGTTACCCTATTTGCTTGGGCACTCTTCCTGTCTTGCTTTACCAATGGGTCTCAGTGTGTGTTGATTTTTGTTGCTCGGTTATGCTTTCATCAAGTTGGTTTTCTGTTGCTTGATTATGTTCTCATCGAGTCGTTCCTATTGCTTGGGTATCGTCTTATTGAGTGGTTGTTGTTGCTCGGTGATGCTCTTCTCTAGTTGTTTATCTTGATCTGGCCGACTTCTACATTTAATTTTTGTGGCATAATTAATGTGGTGTCTCTCATTGGGATCTGTGTGGACCTAAATCTAGGTCTCTCTTAGGGATTTGAGTGCCGACCTCTTTGGTGGACTCTTGTATATATTTGTTTCTTTGTTCTTAGTTTTAGGAGGAGTTCTTAGAGGATAGCAGATTTGGAAAGAAGATTAACTATTGAGATAATTGAAAGGAAGTTATGTGACCTCGCATGTATGAAGATCATTCTGTAATTCATTTGAATGTATATGGCTGAAATCGGGATGGCCTTACAGCCCGACATGTAATGATTTTGATCAATTAATGTAATAAAGACATCTGATGTTTCTTCTCTTACTTTGTGTGTTGTTGCTTCCGCATTGTATCTGCAAGCTGGTTTGGTACTTGGGAGTGCACTAGGCCCTGATACTGTCACTCCTTGTGTCAGGTGGTATCAGAGCAAAGGTGAGATCTAGGTTCCTTCTTGTAAACCCTAACCCTAGTTGGTTGATATTGTTGTGGGGTAGCAGATTGTGATCTGACCTACAATTGCAGAGGGATTCAAGATGGTTCGTGGGAGAGGAAATGAAGATCCAGGTCTGGCTAATATGTTAAGACAGATGGCTGAAAGATTGGAAGCTGTTCAAACAACCCAATGCAGAGGAAGACATCTTAAAGATGTTAGTGATGATGACTTGGAGGAAGTGCAAGGCAAATTTGCACCTGCACCTGTGATGGATCAAAAAGAGGAGAGATTCCTGCAAGCATTGACAACTTTGAAATCCACACCTCAGTTTAATCCTCTTGAGTATAGTGGAAAGTTGGATTCTGATGAATTGATAGATTGGATAACTGAGATGGAAAAGTACTTTAAGTATGAGAATGTATCAGAGGACAAGAAAGTGAAGATTGCAAGCACAAAGTTGAAAGGACATGCATCCTTATGGTGGGAGCATCTGCAATTGGATCGAAAGAAGAGAGGTAAAGACAAAATCAAGGTATGGGATAAGATGGTAAACAAATTGAAAGGAAAGTTTCTACCTTGTGATTATCAGATTAACCTGATTAGATGAATGCAAAGTTTGAAGCAGAAAGATATATCAGTAAAAGACTACACTGAAGAATTCTATAGATTAGACATCAGATCTGGACATATTGAAGATGAGGTGGAAAGAGTTAATATATTTGAATGGATTAAGAAGTTCTATATAAGATGAGATCAGCTTGGTCAAGATGGAAAGCATTGAAGAGGCATATTAGTTTGACCTAAGAGTTGAGGAGAAATTGAACAAGAGATATGAGCAAAGGCAAATAGGAAGAGGTGGTAGGTTCCCTAGAGGAAGAGGTAGATCTCATGATGAGAATAGTGGATCTGAACCAGACAAGTCAAATTCAAACACATATCAAGACAAAGGAAAGACTGAATGGAAAGGTGGAAATTCATACCGAGGAAGAGGAAATTACTCCTGAGGTGGTTAGAGTAGAAGAGGGTTCCAAGTAACTTGTTACAATTGTGGTGAGGAAGTACATAAATCCTTTGAGTGTACACATGCAAGCAAGAAGATTGGTAGCAGTAGAAATGCTTTGGTGCAAGAAGAGTCACCGAATGAAGCTGAGAGGGAAGGAAATCTCATGATCCAAAGGATACTATGGAATGAAAAAGATAAGAAAGATCTTGTCAGGAAAATTTTGTTCAAGACTAGATGTAGAGTTGCAGACAAAGTTTGGAAGGTAATTGTTGATAGTGGAAGCTCGGAGAATCTAGTATCTGAGGAAATGGTCACAAATTTGCAGTTGGAAAGAATGAAGCATCCAAATCCCTATTAGATTTCATGGATCAAGGATGAGCATACATTAACGGTGAGTGAACAATGTTTTGTGAATCTGAAAAATGGAAAATACTATGATAAGGTTTTATGTGATATTATGCCTATGGATTGTTGTCATATTTTTTTGGGTAGACCTTGAAAGTATGATAATGTAAAGGATAAAATAGATACCCTTTACATTTGAAAAGTGTTGGGGAAGGTAAGATTCTCCTCCTAGCCCCAAATTTACAAAGGAAAGATCCAAATTGATTAACCACAAGAAAATGGTCAATGCACAAATGAATCAATCGATTGGAAATAAGAAGAAAGAGGAAAATCGTACATTCCCATTTTTTGGGAGGGGGAGATGGAGAGTGTGTAATAGATCTAAGATGATTAAAACCTTAATTAAAATGAATTGAAGACAAATACTAACCTCAAAGTATAGCAGATCTGGAAATTATTATTTTCTCGTGTCTATACTGAGTTTCTGGAAATTTTGCAACCGGATCTAGAACAGAAACACAGAGACGGAGAAAACCCAAAAATCTTTTTCTTTTCTCAGCAAGGTCAACCTTGACCCAAATACGAGGGCACAATTGTACCCTTTTATGTCGACCTTGACCTACACTGCTCTGACAAAAAATATGTTCGCAGATCTTGAAAGTTTGCCAAAAAGGGTATCTGAATCTGCTCTGTAATTCAATGTTTTATACCTGTACCTGCAAGAAAAATGGTTTTGTTTGTTGGGGGGAGGGGTTTTCCTTGGTCAACCCCCAGTTTTGGAATTAACCTTAAAATAGAATTGAAATTGCAGTAATAAATAAAGTAAATAGAACAATTCACCTTGCTTATGTTGAAACCCTTGTGGAGGATTCGAATCCTTGGATCCACAAGTATGAATGCACCAAATGGATGTAGGATGTAGGATGTAGGATGTAGGATGTAGGATGTCTCAAATCAATTGCCTTTAGATCTTCAAAACCAATCTTGAATGGATCTTGGAATAGGAAGAAGCTTGAATGGATATGGATGGAGAAATCTTCAACAAGAGGGCTCCATAGAGCTTGAATCCTTCAATGGCTACTAATGGATTTCCTTGATGAATTGAATCTTGAATGCTTGAATGTAGATGATCACTTCGATAGATTATGCATAGATTCTTTGTCTTAAGTCTTAGAAAATGAGAGGATAAAGGCTTCCTTATAGACTAGTCTAGGGCACAAACTTCTAGAGAGGCCGACATAGGAGAATTAAATTACCATTAGGCTCATACTCCTAGAAGTGGACCTATATTAAATATCTTTTCAAGAGACGCCACTTCGGAGCCCAAAACAGCCAACCCAAAAGTGGTAAATAATTCTTTCCAAACCCCAACATCCGAAATTCTTTGCAATTTGAAATTTAGACCCTAGGTCAGGGTCGATGTCGACCTTGACCCTGAGGTCAAGAATCTTAAAATCTCAGAGCATGATACCAGAAACAAGTAGGAGAGAAGTGGAAAATAGGGCAATATAGGGGAAAAACCAAATCCAATTCAAAGACCCATTCAAGGCATTTGACATGACCCCAAACCACTTATTCGGAGGGCTAAACTAGTCCTATATTGAAGTGCTTCCATTTTTCAACGATACATTTAGCCCCCACTTTAGCAAGAGTATGGACTCGATGCAAACCCTTGGTAAAGGATATCACAAAGAAAAGATAATATTATTGAAATCAAAGGGACAAAGCAACCCTCAAGCCCCCAGAGACTCAAGTCTTTGTCAATCCCAATATTACAATAAGAGAGACATCACAAGTAAAAGAAAAAGAGAGAGAGGGTGTGATTACCTCGCCCAATGAGAACTTATGCCCCATTGTGAATCACACAAGGAAATGGTGCAACTGGAAAGATGGAGTTGAACTGCCTAGTGAATGTGGACACTCACTACTCAACCCATCAAGGATTCACCCTCAGGAATATTCTATTCCAAAAGAGCAAAGCCAAAACTAGAGAGATCTAGTCTTAAGGACACCTTTTGACCTTAAGGGATCAAAACTTATTAAATTGAAACTGGAGGGATCAAGAATTCCTATAAGGTAAAAATCCATGCTTTAAGGATTAGTCCCTGATCCATAAAGGGAAAAAAAGTTTTAAGTTTGAAAATATTTTGAAAGTGCATGTGTGCAAAAAGTGAGCAGAGTGTATGCCCCCACGTTAAAGTCATTGCTAACACTTTAACAGGAAAAATGGATTTAACGGAAACATAAAACACTCTACTGATTATGTTTCCACTACAAGATGCCCCCAAGCGAAGAAAAATCAAGGGAAATACCACATAAACATATAGAGAACACATAAGGGATCTACCTACCGTGGGGTCAGTATGATCATAAGATAATATATATAATATTATTGCAAATGAATTGACATCATTCCCCAAATAAAGTAGAACTATAATCACAATGGAGGAAAGAAAATGTAAGAGTTACGAAGAAGAGTCTTTTCGGACCACAACATGGAGACCAAAAAGAATCAGTGCTACCATCACGCAAATCCAAGCAGACTACACAAGGAAAACATTTATGAATAATAGTACAAGTACAACATAACATGAAAACAACATATATAAGAATAGAGATACATATAGAGGAATAGTACAATAGGTTTGATTCCTTTATTACCTTGTACCAACAAATTAAGAAGGGCCGTATAAAAGAATCTAACAAACATTTAGCAAATACATTACGGGAGAAGCACAATACAACAGGCAAACACATAAAAGGCTACCATGGAGGACAAGCCAATCAAGTGCATCGCCTACTCTCCCCATCTCAGTCTATATCATTTAGGGAAGGTGGGAAACTCGCAAGAGGGACTATATCCAACACAGTAGGAATAATAGCCAGTTCCAAACAAGGATCCTCTTGAGAATCGCGATGTTCAATACTAGGTGTAATTATCAATTGTGTTGAAAGCATATTAGGTAAATCAGTAACAATATCAATAGTCTCATATTAATCATTAGCATCAATAGGATCATCAAGAGTATCTTCTTCATCAAGATTAATCGAAATAGAATCTAAGATACGAATAGAATCATCATAATCATTCACCTTAACATCATTATTAACATTAACTTATTCCAACACATCAGGCATAGGTTGGTCAAAAGAAGGTAAAGAACTTTGAAGAACAGAGGCACGTGCATTAGCTTGAGCCCGATGCTTCTTATAGCATTCATTGGCAGATCAGTTATGTTTTGTCTTGTTTGAAATATGTTGATAAGTAGGAGGAACAACAAGCGGTTCCTTCACAGGTTTTATACGAGGATTAGTATGATTCTCATAAGGCTGAAAAGCAACACTAGGAGCTTGATTAACAAAACTAGAAGCAATGGATAAAGGAGGTATGGAAGGTGTAGGCAAAAGGCCACGATTAAGATCCATCCGAGGCATACTTATAAACTCAACAATCTTGTGATGTTTATAGGCTTGATATGAGTGTAAAAGCTTATCAGGTCGAGAAGAACATGAATTAGGTAATGAAGGCCAAAAGAATTCAAGGGTAACATAGTCCCTAGGCCTAGAAGGTTGATATAAACTATGATTAATTGTTTTCACTTCTTCAGCATGAATGAACTTAATACACTTATGGATAGGAGAAGCAACGACATGCATGGAAGTCAACCAAGGCAAACCAAGCTTAACTTGAAACTGATCAGAAGTAGGGACAACAACGAAGGTAGTGTCCACAACTTTACCACAAAGTTCAACAGGCAAGTTAATAGAACCAAATGATGGATAGAGAAAACCATTACATGTTTGGATCCATACATTAGATGTATTATAACAATCACATTGTAAGTTCTTTGAAAAAAGGTTTTCTTCAGTAATGACATTGACTCAGGATGTAGGATCAACAAGAAAACCACACGTAGGTATCCTAACATAAATGTAGAAGGGACCATCAGGAGCTGTAATAGTCTCAGGATCATCAAAGGTGATCGAGAGTTCCCTAGGTCTTTTATTCTTAGGTTATTTTTGAGGTTTAGGTTGAGGTTTCAGTTTAGGCTTAGGTTGAGGTGGAACTTGAAGTTGAGGTTGAGGCGGAGGAACTTGAACAGGAGGTTGAGATTGAGGTTGGGGTGGAGATAAAGGTTGAGACAAAACAATATGCTCCACACGGTTAACAATATGATTGAGATCATCCATCTTTGAATCATAAACAATATCCACAAAAGATGGTTGAACAATGGTATTAGTATCATGTGCAGGCAAAGGATTTGTATAGATTTGGAGGTTTTGATTAGGAGGAGAGACAAATTTGTTCCCACTACATTCAAAATTATCAACAGGTAAAGCATTAGAATCAATTAAGTCTTGAACCTTATGTTTTAAAGAATAACACTTCTTGGTATCATGGCCATTCTGACGATGGTATTGACAAAATCCTTTGGGATCAAAGGATTTGGGTGCCATATTACTCATAATAGAATTTAAAGATTCAGAAAGAGGAGTAAACATATGATTTAGATGAAAAGTAGTGGATGTAGAAGTGGCATTGTTGGACGCAACAATAACTTGATCAGCAACTGCATTTTCTTGCTTATTTATCTTTACATAGTTGTTAGGTTTCTAAAATTTGTTAGGATTAGGAGCAGCATCACTCTTATCAACTGAAACAGGAGCCATTGGATTTTTTCTCTCAAATTGACTCACTTGTAATTGATAATGATGAAGCGCTGCACAAAGTTGTTAAAAATAGGTAAATTCAGTAAGAAAAATCTTATCTCTAATATCCTTTTGCAAATTTGAAATAAACATATGTTGAATATCAATATCAAGAACATGATAAGAAATTTGATCATACAAATGCTTAAATCTACCAATAAATTCAGTCAATTTTTCTTTAGTATTTTTTTTACAATGCATCAAATCAGTTAAGGACACTTGCAGACCAATGTTATTTTAGAACTATTGGATAAAGGCATTAGCAAGTTTTGGAAAAGAATCAATAGAATAAGGAGGCAAGGAACAATACCATTGGAAGGCCTTATCACAAAAAGTTCCAGCAAACAACTTGGCTAAAATCCTATGGTCATGAGCATAGTCACTACAAAGGATTTGAAATGTTGTAACATGAGTGATAGGATCTCCCTTACCATTGTAATTCTCAAGGCGAGGCATATCAGCTTGCTGAGGGACAGGAGCATGAATGATGTCTAGCGATAAAGGACTACCCATGTCACATGTAGGAATACTAAACTTGGATTGAGTTAAGGATTCAAGTTGTTGTAAAGAGGACACAGTTTGAGCCAGACTAATGATTGTGGAATCATTAGAAGAAATAGGAGACATAGAAACATTAGGAACACTAGGAAAAGTGTAGGAAGCGGTGGGAATGTAAGACACAATCAGTGGAAGACTTGGAACCACAGTTGGAAGAGGGTTGAAATAGGTAAAAGGAATACTATGGTAAGAAGGTTGTGAGGTAGGTAGAGACACCAGTGGAACACTCACAAGAAGAGATTGAAGTGGAAGATTTGAAGCTATAGGATTGGAATATGGAAGAGATGTAGTCACTAAAGGAGGAGTATAAGTAGGAATGTTAGGTAAAGGAACGAAAGAAGGTTCCACAATAGTGACAGGAGGAGTGAATCCTAGATCTTGAGCTTCTTGAGCTAAAGGTTTGACATTTAAATGCACAAGATGAGTGATACCACGCAAGAGATTAACACCTTAATCACTATCACAAAGGAATTTATTAAGGGCCTCTATATCTTGAATAAAATCTTGATTATGGTTTTCTTGAATAAGTCAATTTCCCATTTTATCAAGTTTAGTTGAAAATTTTTAGACTTCTTCAGGAGGAACTCTTAAAGCATCATCCTCATCATGAGATGAGTGAAAAGAGTTATGATCCGTAGAAGGATTGGAATCATGAGTGATCAAATTGACATTCGGGTACCTAAGGAAAGGAGAGGAAGACTCAGGATCAAAGGAACCCCTAAGTCTGCGACTTCTTCTAACCGGGATATTATAAGTAGGACTAGAGGTAGTAAAGTTCATACACCAATGCAATGCAAATGAACTAAATTAGGAAAATGTAAATGCAAGAACATAAAAGAAGGCTAATCTAATATGCATGCAAGATCTAACATGAAATGTAAATCTAACACCACAAAAGAAAGAGTTGTCGTAAGCGGGTTCACCAAAATGTAAAGGATAAAATAGATACCCTTTACATTTGAAAAGTGTTGGGGAAGGTAAGATTCTCCTCCTAGCCCCAAATTTACAAAGGAAATATCCAAATTGATTAACCACAAGAAAATGGTCAATGCACAAATGAATCAATCGATTGGAAATAAGAAGAAAGAGGAAAACCTTACATTCCCATTTTTTGGGAGGGGGAGATGGAGAGTGTGTAATAAATCTAAGATGATTGAAACCTTAATTGAAATGAACAAAAGACAAATACTAACCTCAAAGTATAGCAGATCTGGAAATTGTTGTTTTTTGGTGTCTATACTGAGTTTCTGGAAATTCTGCAACTGGATCTGGAACAAAAACACAGAGACAGAGAAAACCCAGAAATATTTTTCTTTTTTGAGAAAGGTCAACCTTGACCCAAATACAGGGGTGCAATTGTACCCTTTATGTTGACCTTGGCCTGCACTGCTTCGACAGAAAATATGTTCGTAGATCCCAAAAGTTTGCCAAAAAGGGTATCCAAATTTGATTTGTAATTTGTTGTTTTGTACCTGTACCTGCAAGAAAAAATGGTTTTGTTTGTTGGGGGGAGGGGTTTACCTTGGCCAGACCCCAGATTTGGAATTAACCTTAAAATGGAATTGAAATTGCAGTAATAAACAAAGTAAATGGAATAATTCACCTTGTTTATGTTGAAACCCTTGTGGAGGATTCAAATCCTTGGATCCACAAGTATGAATGTGCCAAATGGATGTAGGATGTCTCAAATCAATTGCCTTTAGATCTTCAACACCAATCTTGAATGGGTCTTGGAATAGGAAGAAGCTTGAATGGATATGGATGGAGAAATCTTCAGCAAGAGGGCTCCATATGGCTTGAATCCTTCAATGGATACTAATGGATCTCCTTGATGAATTGAATCTTGAATGCTTAATAAATGCTTTAATGCTTGAATTCTTGAAAGTAGATGATCGGTTTGATAGATTATGCGTAGATTCTTCATCTTAAGTCTTAGAAAATGAGAGGAGAAAGGCTTCCTTATATACTAGTCTAGGGCACAAACTTATAGAGAGGCCGACATAGGAGAATTAAAATATCATTAGGATCATACCCCTAGAAGTGGACCTATATTAAATATCTTTTCAAGAGTCTCCACTTCGGAGCCTGAAACAGCCGACCCGGAAGCGGGAAATAATTCTTTCCAAGCCCCGACATCCAGAATTCTTTAGAATTTGAAATTTAGACCATGGGTCAGGGTTGAAGTTGACCCTGACCTAGGTCAGGTTCGAGGTTGACCTTGACCCAGAAGGTTGAATTTGACCCTGAGGTCAATAACCTGATCAAAATCTCAGATCAGGATACCGGAAACAAGTAGGATAGAAGTGGAAAATAGGGAAGGACATGGGAAAAACTAGATCCAAGTCAAATACCCATTCAAGGCATTTGACATGACCCCAAACCACTTAATCAGAGGGCTAAACCAATCCTAAATGGAAGTGCTTCCATTTTCCGACGATACAGATGGACATGCTATACATGATAAAAGATTGAATAGATATTCTATTTGGGTTTATGGTAGGAAACAAATCTTGTTACCTTTGGTTGAAGAATATGTTGGTGAGATATGCACATCTTTGAAAGTTTGTTTGATGGAAAGTAGACAGTTTGTTAAGGATTTGAAGAGAAATGATATTTTTTATGCTTTGATTCCTAATAAACCGAGTAATAATATCAAAGATGAAATTCCTACAGAAGTTAAGAAGTTACTTACTGAGTATAAGGGGATCATTTCAGATAATGTACCTGATGGTTTGCCACCAATGAGAGATATCAGTCATTGTATGGATTTGATTCCTGGAGCTAGTTTACCGAACAAAGCACCACATTGGTTAACATCAACCGATAATGAAGAGCTTAACCGACAAGCTCATGAATTGTTGAACAAGGGTTTGATCAGAGAAAGTTTGAGTCCATGTGCAGTACCAACTGTATTGGCACCTAAGAAGAATGGAGAATGGAAAATGTGCACAGATTCAAGAGAAATCAACAAGATCACAGTGAAGTATAGGTTTCCTATACTGAGAATGGATGATATAATGGATTGTTTGAGTGGAGCAAGATATTTTACCAAAATTGATTTGAAGAGTGGATATCATTATATCAAAATCAGAGAAGGTGATAAATGGAAGACTGCTTTCAAGACAAAGGAAGGTTTGTATGAGTGGTTGGTTATGCCCTTTGGTTTAACTAATGCACCGAGTACATTTATCAGGTTAATGAATGAAGTTTTGAAGAAATTTTTGAATAAATGTGTGATTTTCTACTTGGATGATATTATGATATTCAATAAGACTATAGAAGAGCATTTGATGCATATAAGACAAGTATTACAGAGGTTGAAAGAGGAAAAGTCACTGATAAATCGGAAGAAGTGTTCCTTCATGAAAGAAGAACTTGTGTATTTGGGTTTTGTGATTTCAACTGATGGTTTGAAGATGGATCCTGAGAAGGTTGAAGCTATACTTAGTTGGCCTACACCTGAGAATGTCAGTGAGGTAAGATCATTCCATGGATTGGCAATTTTTTATAGGAAGTTTATCAAAAATTTCAGTTCTATTTGTAATGCTATGACCTAGACAATGAGAGGAGACAAAAGAGAATTCAAATGGACACATGGAGCTGATAAGAGTTTTGAAACTTTGAAGCAAAAAGTTGTTGAATTACCTGTGTTAGCCTTACCTGATTTTAATAAGGTATTTAAAGTTGAATGTGATGCAAGTGGAAGTGCAATTGGAGCTGTGTTGACTCAAGAAGGTAAACTTGTTGCTTTCTTTAGTGAAAAGTTGAATGATGCAAAGAGGAAATATTTTGTCTATGATCAAGAGTTCTATGCTATTGTTCAAGCTATGAAGAAATGGAGACATTATTTGATGCCAAATGAATTTGTGTTGTATACTGATCATAAGGCTTTATAGTATTTGGGTAGTCATAATAAGTTGAATCAGAGACATATGAAATGTGTAGAGTATTTACAGAGTTTCACATTTGTGATAAAACATAAGAGTGGAGTTTCTAACCGAGTTGTTGATGCATTAAGCAGAAGAAGATCTTTGTTGGTTGAAATGAGAATTAAAGTTCTTGGTTTTGATGGTATGAAGAATTTATATGGAAGTGATCCTGATTTTTCTGAGCTGTGGAGAATGTGCAAAGCACCTATTCCAAATCAATCAAGTAAGTATGAAGATTATTTCATTCAGGAAGATATGTTGTTCAAGGGTATTCAGTTGTGCATACTAAGACGATCAATGAGAACTAATTTGATAAAGGAAAAATATAGTAGTGGATTGGCTGAACATTTTGGTATTGATAAAACTTTGAGTTTACTTAAGGAAAGGTATTTTTGGCCTCAGTTATATAAGGATGTTCAGAAATTTGTGAAAATTTGTGGAGTTTGTCAAGTTACAAAAGAAGTAAGTCAGAATACTGGTTTGTATACACCGATTACTGTTCCTGAGAAACCTTGGAGTGATATCAGCATGGATTTTTTTCTTGGCTTACCAAGGAAAGAAAGAGGTAATGATTCCATATTTGTTGTTGTGGATAGACTTTCTAAGATGACACATTTCATACCATGTAGGAAAACATCACATACAGTACATATAGCAGATCTTTTCTTTAAGGAGATTGTCAGATTGCATGGATTATCGAGGAGTATCATCTCTGACCGAGATAGTAAGTTTGTTAGATATTTTTGGAAAACACTTTGGAAGAAGTTCGACACTAAGTTGAAGTATAGTTCTACATTTCATCCATAGATTGATGGAAAAATAGAGGTTGTAAACCGAAGTTTTTGGTAACTTGTTGAGATGCCTAGTTGGAGACACACCAAGTAATTGGGATTTGATGTTGGCATAAGCAGAGTTTGCATACAATAGTTTAGTGAATAGAAGTACTGGAAAGACACCTTTTGAGATTGTTCACAGCACACAACCGAGAGGTATGTCAGACTTGAGAGATATTGTTGGAGAAGAGAAAAGAAGTGCTAAAGCAGAGGAGTTTGCTAAATTCATGAAGACATTGCATGAAGATACAAATCAAAAGCTGGAGAAAAGCAATCAGAAGTACAAGGATAGTGCAGATAGATCAAGAAGACATAAGAAATTTGAAGTTGGTGATTTCGTAATGGTTCATTTGAAGAAAGGCAGATTTCCTGTTGGAACATATGGTAAACTAAAAATGAAGAAATGTTGTCCTTGCAGAATACTGAGAATATTTGACAATGGAAATGCTTATGAAGTTGAATTACCTGATGAAATGGATATATCACCCATATTCAATATTTTAGACTTGTATGAATATCATGAACCTGATGAAGAAATGACAGTACCGAGTGATTGTCCTAAGAAACAGATAGAGGAAGTTGAACATATTTTGAAACAGAGAGTTAGCAGAAGTACAAGAGGAAAGGAATACATGGAGTATCTGATAAAATGGAAGAACAGACCGATTGAGGACTCATATTGGATTTCTCAATCTAAGTTAGGTTCATTTTAGGTTGGACCTGATACATGATTCAGGGAATCATTTCTTTTAACCCCAGGTGTCTAATGCAGGAGCATCTTGGGTCCTTGGCAATCCCACTCAACCAAAAATATGTTTGTTTTGTTCTTTAGCCTGTTTGGAGACTGCTCGGTGAAGTGCTCAGCTACCCTTTTTGCTCAGGTACTTTTCCTATCTTGCTTTACCGATGGGTCTCGGTGTGTGTTGATTTATGTTGCTTGATTATGCTTTCACCGAGTTGGTTTTCTCTCGCTCGGTTATGTTCTCACCAAGTCATTCCTGTTGCTTGGGTATCATCTTACTGAGTGGTTGTTGTTGCTCGGTGATGCTCTTCCTGAGTTTTTTATCCTGATCTGACCGACTTCTACATTTAATTTCTATGGCATAATTAATGTGAGGTCTCTCATTGGGATATGTGTGGACCTAAATCTGGGTCTCTCTTCAGGATTTGAGTGCCAACCTCTTTGGTGGACTCTTGTATATATTTGTTTCTCTGTTCTTATTTTTAGGAGGAGTTCTTAGAGGATAGAAGATTTGGATAGAAGATTAACTATTGAGATAATTGAAAGGCAGGTCTGTGACCTCGCATGTATGAAGATCATTCTGTAATTTATTTGAATGTATATGGCCGAAACTGGGATGGCCTTACAACCCTGCATGTAATGAGTTTGATCAATTAATGAAATAAAGACATTTGTTGTTTCTTCTCCCACTCTGTGTGTTGTTACTTTCACATTGTATCTGCAAGCTAGTTTGGTACTTGGGAGTGCCAAGGCCCTGAGTACTGACACTCCTTGCGTCAACCGATTATTGGTAAAACTTACCCTGATGTCGCCCATCGAGGTAATACAACAAATCAGAGCGCGCCATTTTTTACCTTTGATGACCAAAGTTTCACCGATGTATTTCATCGGTAAAACCCACTTAGTGCTCCTTCGATGACCAAACCCCTTGTCCTCGTGATGAACTACATAATTACATATCAGTGAGACCTCCAGTGATATGGTCCATCGAGGAAACAAACCTTATTAGAACATTCTTTTTCCCCTCTGCCAATAGTTATAGCTACTCTAATGGACCCTATCAGCAATACCTCCAACTTGTCGTGTCAATATCTGATCCTGAAGCCTGATGAATGAATTATTTAGGATTTTGGTGAGACCATGGACTTAACCTACTAAAATCGAGCCTTAGACCCCTATAGATCCTTGCATGCTTATTTTTATTAAACACGAGGAATGTTTTACCGAAATTTTTGTTATGATGCATTCTAACTAATTAGCTTGAAAGACTTGCACCATATGAGCTCTTGTGATAAGATCATTCCAGAGGATTAATGGTGGGCTGAAAAGGTCAACAATTAAATCATAAGCATTGTAACTTTCATTCTAATTGTCTTAAACTTAATCTATGACATGGGATTGATATATACATGAAAGAATGATTTAATAGAGCATGTTCCTAAAGATTCACTCAACTTTGTCTTCTTGATATATAAATCTACCAATGTGGCATCTAGGGAAACCATCAAGGATAGTGTTGATTTGATAAGTGAGTGTGTTGTCCTAAGTCAACCCCTTTAGTTGAGTGAATCAATAGTAATGAGAAATATAGAAGACAAATGTCATCAAATTAAAGATCTAATTCTTTTATCCCTTTAGAAATCAAAGGGTGCTCTAATTATTATTTTTCTCATTCTCAGTCTTCTAATCTTTTAGATGATGAATTAATTGATTGTTGAATATCTTTATATATCATGATATGATTGTTGATAAAGTTTTAATTAATGGGAAAGGTGCAAATATGCAATTGTCATTGATGTCAAAGTCATGTTAAGAGGGCTTTTGTTGTGTAATCGTGTTAAGTTTGTCATATAAAGAGGTTGTCCTATTATCCATAATTGAGGCCAAACGACTAGTACAAGTTGTGTTTGCACCCCAAGCATGAACATTTAGTTAAAGATGAAGCTAAAGGTGCACTTACAACTAAGCAAGAGCAATTTAAACTCATTCATTCACCCTTGGAGAGTGGCACATTTGATTAATTTGAGGTGAGTGAATTTGTTTATATCTTTCAAGAAGTAGTGCATCAATGTTTTGCACAATTATATGTGTTTCATCTCTTCTTAGTTTCTCAGGAACATGTAATTCATTATAAATTGAGGAGGGGAAACTATTTTAGTCAACCTATAAATGGTTTTGTTTAAGTTATTTTGTCTATTGGTTAGTGCAGGTTAGGTCTTAGGTTTCCTTTCCAATAAGTGTTTTTGTGCACAATTTGTTTGTTGGTTACGAGTTTAGTAGGTGGAATGAAGAAGGTATTCTATTGTAAAACATTATTGTCCAGTCAAGTAGGTATTCATCATTCATGTCAATGAACTAATGAGCCAACTTTCATAAATAATACATATCTACTAAACAAAACAATAGTAAATTACAACATTCTTTGGATAATGAGTCACAGTTGTGTTAAAGAGTGTTCTCTAAGTTTTGTCAAGCAAGAATGACTTTGTGCCTAACGAATAAGTTTAGGCAACTAGTCTGAGATGCTTAGCAGACAAGCATTTAGCAGGATTCGCAAAAAATGTTACCTAATTTCATTTTCAACTCAATTGTGTAGAGCTAGCACAATGTGCACAACTAAAGGTGAAAGGAATACATTGTTTTTTGTTAAGTGTTCTTTACTAAAAAGGGGGAAAAGTGCTATAAAGGAACTTCAATTTTATGGAAATGATTTACAACATAAAATTTTACAAATTTTGCATCAAAAGTTGTTTTCTTTATTCATAAATGTAATATACAATGTCCCACACAAGTCATGGCAATAACTGGAATGGTGCATCATAAAATAAAACAATGAATGTGATAATGAAGCATAAGAAAATAAAGAGGATCTATCATTGCCTAGAATGACAAATCCCATAGTTGAATTCTACATCTTTAGTTCTAGTTGCTTCGCCATCCTGAAATACCTACAAGGAGATGGGAAAGGTTATATTAGAGCTCGGGATTCCAAATCTTTACTTACACATCATCAAGGGATGCACACTTCACTCCCATAATACATCAAATTAGCTATAGAGGGAAGTAGAGAAATAAATTAGAAATTCATTATTTTTGTAATGTGTTTGTTCACTTTGGTGCAGATGATTTTGATTGTTGATTACTCCATTAATATCATAAACATCATAGCATGTGGGAAAAATGGGCTCCCACAAGGGTTGAGCCCAGCATGCTATCACTGTCATTTAGTGTTTTAATAGAGATAAGTGTGCAATTCAGCAACGTCATGCCATGATGGTCCAATTGAGTAGGTACATGTTACTTGTGATGGCGAATTGGTGCAATTCACTGTCACAAGCAACAAGCATTTGAACAATGAGATCATAATAACATGAGTATACTAAAGACAAAAGAAACAAACATAATTTGTAGTGATCAGAGATATTATTGTTGTTGCAAATCAAGACAGTTAAGAAAAAGTGACTTCACAAAGCTATATGCATGGTCATTACCACAAGGATTCATGATGACAGTAATACAAAGACGCACAATCTAGTTACAAACCAATAAATAGAGTGACATTGATCCAACATAATAGTGGAATACATCAAACAAATATTAAGGATGAAAAGGTTGTGTTATGATGAAACCAATGAATGAGTCGAGTACACAAAAATGTTATGATGAAACCAATGAATGAGTTGAGCACACAAAAATGGTTCGATAAACACAAAAGGGAAAAGAGTATGCATTTCGTATCAAATAAATAACATTGGATGTTTGTTGACTACTTTGACAAAGGTATTGGGATTGCCCCAAATTGCATATGTTCTTCTATGAAGTTTTTTTTCACTATTTTAGAGGAAGGCATGACATGTTCTTGAAGGTGTATTG
The DNA here is from genome assembly GCA_018584345.1 of Thuja plicata. Classification (NCBI taxonomy): domain Eukaryota; kingdom Viridiplantae; phylum Streptophyta; class Pinopsida; order Cupressales; family Cupressaceae; genus Thuja; species Thuja plicata. The sequence continues at coordinate 1,947,223 of MU226547.1, read as the reverse complement.
ATTGTTGTGAGGGAAATATTTAGTATCCCATGTGAGAAGCATTGCATATATGCTTTATCTGAGCATGTTGGGAGCCATGAAGACAAACACATTGTCATGAGAAAAAGAAAGAAAGGCACTACTATCATAGGGCACAAGATTAGTGCACTCATATCATAAAGAGAAGAGGTATCAATAATTTTAGAATAGCAAGAAAAAGATGTCTTGATCAAAAATAATAGAGATGTGCAAGTTATGGAAGAGAAAAGTTATTAGATGCAAGTTGAGATAGTGCAAGGATTGTCACAGTTATAATGTCAAGAATGATAATCCAAAGAAAGAGATAGCACTCCAAACAAAGGTTGGTAACAGTGTTTCCAATCCATTTACACTACGATTTTGACAAATATAAAGAGACATTGGCATGTACAAATGAGTTAGTGCTATAAATATGTGAAGACCTAAACGTGTTTTAATCAAAAATATCAAAAATTGAGGACACTGATGTCAATAATCACATAGCCAAAATGTTATAGAACGTGAAAGTGCTTGAACAAGACAAAGAAATAATGATATCATGGCATCATGATTAAAACAAACTCAACAAGATAATTCTAGTGAGAATAGAAAACTATTTCACGAAGGAGTAATCACAGAGGTCAACAAAGGACGTAGATAACAATAATAAATAAGGGTATTAAGTGATAGCAGTGCAAGAGAATATTTTAAATAGTTTTTTCATGCAATTGATAGAGATGAAATAGTAGCTAAATTGTTGTATCAAACAAAGCATAATGTAACTTGAAATAATATCTCATCATTTCTTTACAATACTAAGAGTAAAAAGGATCAAATTCATCCAATATCCTATAGCTTAGAGTTTGAAATAAACCCAGAATGTTAAGGGTTGGAAATACACATTAATGAATCATGTTGTGTTCAGTTTCAACAAAGAATAGAAATAGAAATGTCAAACAGTGAAAAAGATGCCAAAATGAAGAATCATTGCATGCATATGTCATTATAACACAAAAGGATGACCCAAATTTCCTTCTTTGCATAGTAAAGTATTTTAGGTATAAATACAACTTGAGCTATGAGCATGAAAATACACATGAAAGCTGAAATATTTCATTATTCCCTCACACACATGGAGCAGAAAACTAATTTTGATAAAACCCTTCAAAATTTCAGTGACAGTGGCAAAGGAATAAAAGAAATGCATTCTTCATTATTATTTTTTGTATAAAACAAAGAGAAAAGCTTTCAAAAGTTTTTAATATGCATGGAGATGCTTAAAGAAAATAAATAGAAATGTCGGAGCATGGAGTTAAATTACAGACAAACATGAAGCATTTTGGGTTTTTATTCAAGAGATAGCAACATATCAAGAATAGAAATAAATACTCATAATTGAACGACCTATGCAATGTAATCTCCTTTAGAAATTCTCTCAGAAAACTCTCCTCTGTAAACCCTCATGGTGGTGGTGTCTCATAGTAGTTAGACATGAAGAATGAATGTCAAAATGAATCTGTAGGAAACTCTAGTAATCACCATGGCGTCATGGTGACATTAGAGAGGCCTGAAAGATGAATACAAATGAAAAGAATGAATACAATATGTGTTAGGGTTTTATTTTACCCTAAAATGGCTGATCATATTTGCATTTTTTTTATTTTGAATTTTTTTCTCACAACTAATATCCCCCGTTAAGTGCTATTGGATTTTATTTTTTATTTTTGCATAACTCTTGAAAATTTAAAAATGTTGCTAAGTAATGTTATAATATTATACATAGTACAAAAGTAATGACAAGAGGGCTTTTATTTTTTAATCAAAGAGATGTAACTGACAATTAATGAGATATTGCCAAGGATTTAGGGAGGTTAGGGAAAATTGGAGACATGTGGATAGTATCTAGGGAAGTTGGAAGACCTTTTCAAGTCTTTTGAGAGCATTTAGTAACTAATTGATGAGTCTCGTCAATATGGGGTCAAGTTTGAAGACTTTTTCTCATTACAACAACCTTTTTGGAGCACTTTTAGGGGTCTTTAATGACCATTTTAAGTTATATCCGATCCAAGAAGAAGGTAAAGACCCTTTCTTCTCTTTATGGCACATGTTTCAATTAGGTAATTAGTGGCTTTTTTATATAAAATAGCTTGTGGACTCCTTTTTGGAGGAAGTTCTTTCTTATCAGAACATGTATTGTAGCTTGAAGTAGGGCTCTTTTGGGTCTAATTATGTATTGTAACTCAATTTTCAAACTTGAAAGTTATTGTAAGCACCATCTTTTTTAATAAAATATATGTTATTTTGCCTTCAAAGAATCTCTTTCATTGTGTGTCATTATATGGTTGGGATTTCTTCTTGTGATTTGACAAAGATCCTTGAAATTGTCTAATCATCTACAACTTTACACAGAAAATGTGTCTAGTGTAGGTTATAGGTTGTGTGGTTGATTTGAATAGTCATAGTTGTGAAAAAATGTTAATTTTCCTTCTAAGATAGTGAGTGTCATAACCTTCCTATGAAGTGCTAATGCATGGACATGTAAAATTTCTGAGTTGATCATAGAAAAACATTATCATTGGTTAAGTTGTGTGTCCAAAATAATAGCATTGGTCCTGGAATCATTTTGGTCCGTCACCTTTAGGAGGAGTTTTTAGTTTCACATTTGCTTCTAACCCTTTCCACTACAAAAGCTTAGTTTAGGTAGTTTTAGGTGAGTATCAAGAGGAAGTCAACCTTCTTTAGAGGTTCATTCTCACTGCAGGTTACCCACAACCTAAGAATATTCCCATGCGTCAATAGGTTGTTGAACCTCTAGTTTAGCAGGGCACAAACCTGAGTGATAATAGTTCCCAGGAATATAAAGCCCCAAACATTTTTTTCCACCCAATCAAAGTTCAAACCAGGACAATGGGTCCTGAGTGATTAAGGGATGTCAAATTACAAGTTATAGGTAATTCAGAAATCGGGACAGAGCACAAAGGCTACAAATGGTAAAATAGGGCCTAGGTGGTGAAATAAATTATTATATTGGAGGAATAATAGAGAAGCACACTTAGAAACAAGGGTTTACCTAGATTTTTTTTTAAAAGTTGAATTGATAGAGGACCCTGTTACCCTAAATTTGCACATTTACAATCTAACAATCATACATACAAAAAATTGCATATTTGTACATCTTTTCCATATTTTTTATTCAGAAGATGGTAAAAATACCTTGCTATTGCATTCATACTATAAAAAAATTGTATTCTAAGTATTGATCATGTTTTAAAATTCAAAATTCTAATTAATCATTACATTGTGCATTCGAACTGAATGTAGTATGGATATAGGTTTCATGTTACATCTTTTGGATTCAAAACTTAGTGGTAATTAAAAAAAGAAAAGCATGACTGAAGCATGAGTAGGGGTCCCTGCATTGCCTTGTATGGTGAAATATCTGCATTTGGTGTTGATTGTCTTCCTTGTCCAGTCTTCATGGTGTCTTTTGTGCATCCTTTAGTTAGCTCTGCATATTAGGTCTAGGGTCCTGTCCTGCATCACGAAGAGAAAAGAGATGTTAGATCCAATTGGATCTAAGCAATACATGAACCACAAACAACATACATCAACCAGGTTTTCAAAAGCTGGATATTTACTGATAACATCAATATGACAGCAAGATATGCCTTAGCATCAATTGAATAAATAATATCAAACGGACATATCCTTATGAAACCTTTCATTACATATGGTTATTAGTCTGTATTTTCAAAAGTATTATTGTTTGTAGAACCAGAAGAATCTGAATTAAAGGGATTTAGGTCTTGAATCTGAGAAAAAATTTCTTCAGAATGACATCAGCCTGTTAAGTTAACAAACACAAACAAAACAACCAACATTCATGCATGACTGTCATCTCATACGACACTCATACACAAACATTAATTGGCTTATGTTATTTTTTGACCTAACAAGTTGATCAGTGATGTGTGTGCAATAGGTGAACAAGTAACTAAATGCAGATAACAAAAGAAATGCAGTGAGTGTCACGAGCCCGTGCTCGAACTTCACATAAGACATTACATATAAGAAGGTTGTGAGCATTACAAGAGGATATAGTTCATACAGATGCACACGAAGAGATATGAATAAATGGAGGTAAAATGTGTACTATTATCATGCAGGATGAATGGAAAGTAATGTTGCCTTTGAATGAGATAAGGAATCAATCTACAGTGAAATCTACTTCTAAAAACAAGTAAAAGAGAGTGTGCATATAAAATCACTGGTATCTATATATGCATATATCCATAAGAATTGAACAAGTACAGTATCCATGTGCCTAATATGAATTTGAAGAGATGTTCTATGCAGGGTATTAGTCAAACAATGTATTCTGGTTTGCTGAAATTATAGTGATGTATGTATCCATCAATTATAATGCTATTATTATTTCAGTATTTATGTCTGAATAAAATTGGCAAGCTCAGTTCTGATAGGGGAGGACATCATGTAATGACAGCCTACAGTATAACAGCATGGTCCCCATACAATAAAGACTGCAGACAGCAAAGGAGGAAATCATTAAACAACAGAATGGAGGTTGATTCAAAATCAACTCTTTACAAACCACAAACATAATGATGCATATCAAATATGTAGTATTTTCAGTTCAGATGCTCACGGCCTCAATAGTGTGAAGATGGTTTTGTTTTCTAACATTATTATCTTGTTGTTAAAGGAAAAATTTAATGGAGTCTACAGACAAGACAAAAGGTTATGAAATTCATTTCTCAGTCAAAGAAAATGACAGCTTGCAGATGTTCTGTGTTTACTTCTAGATATGCAAAAAAGGAGCCATGAGGGTGATCAGATTTTGTTACCATTTCATCCAATACATTGTGCAATAATCATAAAAAAAGTAACATACAGTTATCTACAGAGCAAGACTTCAAGTGAAGCTACAGATTGTATGCTACAAGAAAATGGAATCAATGGGAAGTAATTAAAAAAAAACATGAATTTATTGCCAGAAGGATGTAAATCTGTAAAACTAAAAGGCCGTAATATGTATTGCAGAAGTTACAGCATGTCGAGCACAATAACAAACAACATTTTTGATATAAGAGACCGACTGTTGAAGAGTCAGAGAGTAACTTATCTTCAAGTTACAAGGTCATGTACAGAGCTCGAGCCACCCAAGAGCATGCAGAGAAAAATGCCATACCCTATGACATATAAGCAACAAGTTGCAGACCAAGTTCAAACTATAGGAGAGGCCGAGTTCATACTTTTATGGCATGCAATTTTTTAAACACTAGTTTGGTAGAAGAGCTTGAGCTCTTTAACTTATACTGCAACAACCATTTCTAGTTCATGCTTAAAAGGAAAATAAATGCATATTCAAACCCACAGACGCTAGAGAAGGGTGTAAAACTACAACATAACCAATGCCAACTCCAAAATTGAACTCCATCTTGCACATCAAACAACAAAGAAGACAAAATGAATGCCATGTCACAGCTTGGCGGCGCAATAAACTAGGGTTTTTGAAAACCCTTATTCTTCTCCCAAACAACAAAGTGCAAAAAAATGAAAGGGCGAACTATACCTATGTCAAATTGGATGGGAATTTGAAGTCCAACGAAGTAAAAATGAAGAGTTAATGCCTGGGTGACTGCAGTACCTAGACAACGTAGAGTGAGATATTTTCTTCAATATATTTGTTATCTCAAGTTAGGCTTAGTTAGCTTCACTATGTTGTCAGGTTTTGGCTAAGAGTTAGGGTTTTGAAGATATGGTCTCGATTGGAAGTGGGGTTAGGTTTTTATGCAAATGTAGATGGGGTTTCATACATTTGAGTTAAAATTGGATGGATTTAGCAATGAAATTATGTAATAAAGTTGGTAAATATGTAGAAGGGATGAAAATCTTTTAAAATACCAAATTTAGGGGTATCTCATTTTTTAAATGAGCCTTTAGGGGCTAGATTTTAGGCACTAATCGTGCCTTAGACTTAGGGATGTGCTATTTTTGAGGAGCTTGATGGGAGGCTAATTTGTAGGCATCATTTAGGCCTCTAATTTTGGGTTATCTTTCTATTTGAGAGGGACTTTTGGAGGGAGATGTCATTTTCAAGATTGAACCATATGGGCTATATAGTTGGGCTTTTTCTTCATGTAATGGGGTTCAAAATCAGGAGAGAAGGTTCTTTTAGTGAACTATTGGTTCCTATAGACCTTTTTGATGTTTTTTTGTATCCATTTGAGTTGCAGATTTGGGACATAGTGTATATAGTGAACTTATTGTTCCTAGATGTTCTGGAGACCATTTTGTAACCACATTTTCAGGTTTTTGAAGGAAATAAGAGGAGTCTTTCTGATTACATCAATTTATGAGTATTGGATCCAATCCTATTCTTCTTTTCTGCATTAAGTGTTGCATATTTTATGTGATCTGGTAAAGTGAATTGTTTATGATTCCTTTCCTATGTTATCAAAAATTAGGCTTTTTGCAGAATATGTAAGTTTGTTGTCAGTTTTTACTGTTTGTGGTATGAATCCTAATAGTGAATTATAGTCAACCTTTATGTTGAGTAGAGAATGATAAATGCAGCTCAGTGATTTTGTAGTTGGGGATGCTGGTTTGAAAAATCCTGATAGATCTGGAGTAAGTTTTGGTGTATCACCCCATTTCTCATTCAGTTTTAGATCCTTCTTCCATTTTACCATTAAGTTACCAATCGGGAGGTGATATCCCAAATCAGATAGGAACCTGCCTAGAATCTGGAGATTCCTTCTCAATCATAGCCCACCCACAACTAGAGAAGGTTTCCATTGTTAGGACAGAGTACTGTCAAAGCCCCAATGCCTGAGTTGGGGTGGTAATTCTAAACCTCAATAGACCCATATTTGAATTTAATTCTTCATTAATGCAACATGAAGTCATATTAGACATGTTAAAATGAAAACACACTAAGGTAGGTGCTAAACAATCATGAAATTTTACACACAAATTAGGTGCTTACAATTTACAATGGTACACATACTTTTCTTAGTTTTTTGGGTTGTGAACTTTTGTCTCACCTTTGATGTATGATCTTGCTCTTTCCATGTGACGACTTGTGCTTTTTAAATAACATTCTAAGTGTAATGTTAGTGGTTGAGACATTTTTAGTATCAAGGTATCTTCAACTAGTTGGCTTAGAGCCTTTATTTTAGTACTAACTCCTTTTTGTATGTCTTTTTGCTTTTGTCCCTTTTTATCTTTGTTTTATTTTTTGTGCCCTTGTAGTGGTTGTATGAGATAAGATCCTAGGGTTTAGGGGCTTGTTCTCTTGAAGTTGGTAATATCTTATCTCTTTACAATCTTTCCCATGTATATATCTCTCTCTTTCTTTTACTATGAGTATGCGTGTAGACTCAAACTCCAACTAAAGTGGGAGTTGATACTAGCATGGCAAATTGCATTGCTATGCAAATTCTTGATCACTTAGGCACTAAATTTAGTATGTATGGCCTCATGTAACCATACCCATTATTTACTACTTAATTTTGACTAACATTTTGGCTTCTCCTCATATTTATAGAACCCAAGACCAAATTTGAGCTTTCATTTGGGGAGCAGGTTGCCTTGGGCAACCTATTTACCATAATCAAGACTCAAATCCAAATCATAGAACTGTTAGCATGTGGGAGCAAGATATTTAATCCTGTGTTAGCTTTCTCCAAAATTGACACCCATAAATGCTTGGGAGAGGTATATAAGTAAGTTATCCTCGATCATTTTGACATACACTCTCAATCCATCCACACATAATATATAATCAATCACTCAAGCTCAAGCATTCAAAGCATTTTGTCCCACCATATTCTTTAAATATAGCATAGTGGTAAGCTTCAACATCCTTCTTTCAAGCATGTATTCATGATCTTCCTTTTAGGTCTTGCAGAATCATGTTATTGCATCAACACTTGTAATCATATTCAAAGAGAATTGCCTCAACAAGGTATAAGACATGACTTCAAATCTTAGATGTAGCCTCTGCTACATATTAACATGCTTTCAATTACATTTAAAATTTTATTTCAATTTTATGGTTAATTCCAACATTGGGGTTTGACCTAGGCAAACCCCTTTCAACCCAACATTTTTTCTCTTCTCTATGTGCAAGAACTAGTGATAGATGTATAGAGAAAGACACAAATTAAGCTCCAAGGGATTTGAAAAATGCCTATTGTTAGATATGAAACTATTGGGATCAAGTTGCCCAATAAGAATGATTCACGGGAGTGGGTCTCCCAATGTGACCAAGTCCCTTGAATTCTACCTAAAATTTAGATCATGGGTTAGCCATTATCTATACATTATAGATCTTCTTCTAGAATCTACATATTAATTTTCTATTTTCCTATGCATGTTGAAAGTCACCATTTTTTCTCATTTTTTCCTATATCTTGCATCCACCTTCCACAATTGTATAGTCACCTTTCAACCCACCACGAAGGGTTGCTAAATCCAATTTGTATCCAACATCTAAAGCTAATTATATCACTCAGCTCTAAAAGTATTTAAAGTAGAAAGAGTCCTAAGCTTCCCAGTTTTCCCATACAAGCTAGTGAGCCATATTTCCCCAATTACTATAAACTGTTGATTTTGGCCAATTAGTTTTTATTCTCGAGTGATATTTTCACATGACCATTGGAGGTTAGCCTAAATGTAAGAAATACCTTGGGAAATTTATATAAGAGCATAATTTCTTCATTCATCCAAAATACTTTAGATCTAAGCATTAAGGAGCAGCAAATTACAAAATTCTTCATGTCAAGGAGCTTTTCATGATTGATCTTACTTAAAGTGTCATGTTGTTGCATCAACACTTGAATATCTATCATATTCAAAGAGAACTATAATTCATCAAAATCATCAAGTTTAGGGTACAATCTAGTGATATTCAACATTGTACTTTGAATTGAGCATATTTTCTAACCATCATTTTTGTAGGTATTTGTATAGTGGACAATTGGGATCACCTAATAGGATCTAAGCTCTTCCCAATTTCACAAGGTACATTTAGAATACGAAGCCATGTCAAGTGAAATTGGATGAACACCACAAGAAAGGATGGAGCGATGCCAATTCCAGATTCAAGTCTTAGGGGCTTCTATTCTTTTTTAGTGTTGCTACTTGGAAATTAAGAAGGGGGGAAAATCAAGTTATCTAAATCTGCAAGTACTAAAGATGAAATGAGAAATGAAATGTATGTACCTTGAATAAAAAAAAGATGTTGTTCAGTTGATGTTTTTCCAACTGTCAGAATCCCAAAATCAGCTGTATTTCCAGATTTGGGTCCTGAAACCCGCTTGTTGTCTATCCTAAAAAATTGAGCCTAATTTTGAGGGTGCACCTAAAAAATTGAGCCTAAAGTATTATGCTAATTATGCACTTGTGTGTAGAACATTTGGAACATTCTATACCTAGTGATTATGTTCCAAATTCGATAGAGGCCCATGTCGGGACCTGCAGAGCTCGAATATGCAATTTCAACTTCCTAGCATATACTTACGCACAAAAAAATAAGGAAATGGGTTGGATATAGGGATTGACTTGGTCAAACCTCTGTTTGGGAATCAACCTTTAAATATGAAATGTAAAGCATAAAGTAAACACAAAGGCCCAGTACCATGTTAATGGGCTTACCCTCGTGGATGGATGTTTGTATCGCTCAAATCCATGAAATATGCTTGATTTTTATTGTTTAAATATAGATGTTAACCTTGTACAAGAGATAGAGGATCAAGAATGCCTTCACATGTAAATGGATCTATGAATACCACCCCTAGATCTTGATTTTGTTGGAATGCTTGATCACACTTGCAAGGAGATAGAGAAAAATTATGGAGAAAGAGAGATCTTCTTTGCTTGTTTGAGAGCTCCACTAAGACACCACCATGAGATAGAAAAAATAGCTCCAACTTGAAGAAGATTGCCTTGATGTGATAGAAGAAGAAGAAGAATGCCTTGGCTTGAGATCTTGAAATCACCTAGCTTGCTTGAATGCTCTTGGAAATGTGAAAATGAATGCTTGCACTTGATAGCTTGAGAGTGCTTGTGACATATTGCATATGATTATTGATTGTTAGTTGAAAAATGAGGAGAGATATAGGGTTTATATACTTTTACCCTTATTTCAAGATCTAAAACTAAGCCAGGCCAACCACCAGAGAAGAATTGAATGAAAAACCCCAATATCAGGCTTTGGGCCCAATTTGGGACAAAATACGTAGGTGGAAAATGTTTCAAATGTTGTGCACGTAGGGACACAATGTTTGAAATGTTTTTCACCCTAGGATTTTTCCCAAATCTGGCCAGGGACATCAAGATGATGAACATAGGCCCCAATTTAAATTACAGGTTGTCGAGATTAAGCGAAACATGGAAAAAGACATCGAAATCACAAAAGAACAACTTTAGATAAAAATTAGAGCCACCAATAATGGGTGATAAATTTTTAGGATGGTAAATTTAGCCCCCACTTTAGCGGTAGTATGAGACAAAATCATGCTCATGGTAAAGTAGATCAATACATATGAAAGGTCTTATCAAGGTCAAGGAGACAAAGAAGCATCAATCCCTAGAGTGACTTAAGTATTCATCAAATCCAAAACCAAAATAAGAAAGGCATTGCTCAAGAGAGAAAGAGGGAATGACCATTAGCCTAGTAAGGAGCTTCCTTACCGTGGATCATGCAAAGGAAAAGGCATTGCAAAAGATGACATTGAAAGTATAGCAAGCTACATAGTTGCTAGTAAACCCATCAAAAAGGCTTAGTCTAAGGATCCAAAAAGTTGTTAGTCAAAGGACCAAGTGTGTGTTGTCATTCAAAGGACCAAGTGTGTGCAGTCATTCAAAGGACCAATGAAAGAAGGATCGATCTAAGGATCCATGATAGGAAACATTGAATCTATGTGTGTGTGTGTGTGCAAAGTGTGAAACAATGAGTGGAGTGTATGCTTGTATGTTAAAGCAATTGTAAATGCCTTAATGGGAGTAATTTGTTTAACAGAGCATAAATGCATCCAAAAACATATGTTTCCACTATGAGATGCCCCCAAGAAAGGACAAGCCAAGGGAAATAAAACACATAACAAAAGAGAGCACGAAAGGGATCTACTAACTCGTGGTTCAGTACGATCATATGATAATACATGTATATTATATCAAAATGAAATGTCATCATTCCCTCAAGGTAGAAGGACTAGAAGCACAATGGAAGAATGTCATGTAAGAGTCACAAAGAAGAGTCTTTTTGGGCTAGCATCACAAAGATAAAAAATAATAGGTACTGCCATTTTGCATCCTCCCCAATTAGAAAACACAAAGGCACATATATAAATAGTGGCACATGTACAACATAACATGCAACTAAATATAGAAGAAATGAGATAAAAATAAAGGAATATCACAATAGATCAATTCCTTTATCACCTTGTGCTAATAGATAAACAAAGGTCATTTAAAGAAATCTAAACAAAACATATAACAAGCAACACATCACAGGGGAAGCACATCACAAAAAACAAGAAAATACATAGAATCCATTGTACAAGAGGAGCTATTCAAGCATATCGCATGCTCCCCATCTCAATCATTAGTTTTTAGTGAAGGTGGAAAACTTGCAAGAGGAGAAACATCAAGCACGGTAGATGGAACAATAGCTAGTTCCAAACAAGGACCATGTTGTAAAGATGGGTCACTTTGTTTGTCACTAGGACTAAGAGATAATTATTGTGAAACCCTAGCTGACAAATCATGATTAACATTAATAAGCTCATAAATATCATTAGAATCATTATTATGATTATTATCGTTAGTTGCATTAGGAAAATCAAAAGTCATCCAAGGTATCTTCTTCATCCAAATTAATTGTAATAGAATCCAAGATACGAATTACATTATTATGTTTGTTCAATTTATTTAAAAAATAAATTGACTTCCTCTCTTGGGCTATGCATAGGTTGTTCAAATGGAATCAGGGCACCATTAAGTATTTAGGAGAGGAAAGGATTTGGAAAACATTCTCATGAGCTCTAGCACACCATTTACGGTGGCGATCATGGGGACAATGGTTATGTTTATTCTTGCTAGAGATTTGATTAGATTTAGGATCAATCAACATCAGATCATTTTCTTCCTTATAGGGAAGATTTGAAGGAACCTCACTAGGTTGAGAGATAGGATGGGTAGAAGGTTTGTATATTATAGGAGGTGAAACAAAAGCATAAAAAGGAGGTAAGGTGGTGTAGGAAGGAGTCCAGGTCTAGGAAAAGGAGATGGAATACCCTTAGGATTTCTAAGCTCACAAATATTTTTATTTTTTTACTTCTGATAGGATCAAAATAGATTTTCTTTGCGAGGATGAGTGGGTTGAGGTATAGAATTTCAAAAGAAGTCAAGTTCAATAGACTCTTGAGGCTAGAAAAGACTATGATTAACAATGATGATTTTTCCATTATGGGAAATTTCAAACACTTATGGATAGGAGAGGATACAACTTTCATGGAGGTGATCCAAGGAAGACCAAGTCAAACTCGAAACTGATTGGAAGTTGGGATGACAACAAAGGTGAAATCTAAAGTTTTACCACCAAATTCTATAGGAAAAGTGAAAGAACCATGGGTAGGATAAGTGAAACCTTTACAAGTTTCAATTGGCACATCAGATTTTTCATAGAATAATGTTGTATTTGTCACGTGTAAAGATGTTCTTCAGTTATAACATTCACCATACAAGCGGGATCTATAAGGACACCATGGGAAAGAAGGCTATTAACTCTTACAACAATGTAAAGAGGACCATTAGGAGCCTAAATAGTTTCACTAGGTTCAAAGATAATGACAATCTCAGGTTAAAGTTTAGGTTTATATTTGGATTCAGTTTTATCATAAGATTAACCACATTCATCATCATATGCAACGACATCATTATATGAAACAACATGGGAGGAAGAGGGAAAATGATCAGTAGAATCAATGGTACGAGTGGAATGAGAGGGTAAAGGATCGGTATAAATTTGCAAGTTTTGATTGGGAGGTGCTACAGATTTGTTTCCTTGATCATTCTCACCTTCAACAAATATAGCATTGGAATTAATAAGGTCTTGGATGACAAATTTCAAGTGGGAATATTTTTCAGTATAATGACCAGGTTGACATTTATATTGATAGAAATCTTTAGGATTAGACTATTTGGATTGAGGTTTTCTAGGATAAATTGGATTAATGGGAGGAAGCATTAACTTATTAGCAATAAGATACTTCATCATCAAATTATGCAAATATTTATTAAGCTGAGTAAAAGTACTAGTAGGTTTAAAGTAAGATGACAAAGGAGCCACACCTTTGGATGTTGTTGTCACTTGCTCATCTACATGATTAGATGGAGAATTGATCTTGATTAATACCTTTGGTTTTTGAAATTCACCACCCTTATCAAGCAGAGCCAGTAGAGTGGTGATCTCAAATGAACTCACTTGAAGCTTATAATTATGAAGCACTGCACATAATTGAGGAAAATAAGAGAATTTAGAAAAAAAAAATCTTGTTTCTATTTTCTTTTTGTAAATTAGCAATAAATATACGTTGCACATCAATATCAAGAAGAAGAAAAATTTGAACATGCAAATGTTTAAATCTACCAATGAAATCAATAAATTTTTCTTAAGGACCTTGTTTACAGTGCATCAAATCAGTCAAGGATGTCTTAGGACCAATATTGTTTTGGAATTGTTGAATGAAGGAAGTGGCAATTTTTTTAAAGGAATCAATGGAATAAGGAGGCAAAGAGCAATACCACTGCAAGGCATTATCTCAAAAGGTTATAGTAAATAGATTAGACATGAACCTTTGATCATGAGAAAAGTTACTGCACAAAGTTTGAAAGGTCTTAACATGGGTTAAGGGATCACCTTTACCATTGTAGATGTCTAAACAAGGAATCTCCATATATTGAGGAATGACAACACAAGTTATATCCAATGACAAGGGACTAGCAATATCACAAGTAGGAATGTTAAACTTAGATTGAGTCATGGAAGCAATTTGTTGTTGTAAAGATGACACAGTTTGAGCAAGACTATTGATTGTAGATTCAGTGGAAAGAGTAGAAGGAGATATGTAGGAAACATTAGGAGAATTATGTGAAATGGAAGGACCATTGGAATAAGAAAAAGACACAATATTGTATGTGGGCATGGATGAAGGTAAGGAAAAATATGACATAGTATAAAGAGGAATAGTAGTACTAGGAATGGGAACATGTATAGGATTAGAAGGTTGAAAAGGAGTAGTTGTGATATGTGAAGTATAGGTAGAAACACTAGGTATTGAGGTAGGAATAGGACTGGAAGGCCACCAATGGGAGGTTGATTGTAACCAAGTTCTTGAGAACAATATTGAAGTTGCTTGACATTGTTATGAACAAGTTGAGAAAGAGCACGCAAGAAGTCTATTCCATTTTCATCATTATGAATTAGCTTTTTCAAACCACCAACTATATAAATAGCCTTGGGGTTGGGATTTTCTCGACCTAACCATTGTTCAAATTTGTCAAAGTCATGAGAAAGCTTTTGGATTTGACTAAGTGTAACTCTTAGGCTCTTGTCCTCATCATGGGGAGAATGGGAAGAGTTATTCTCAAGAGGTGGAGGAAGATCATTATTATGCATGTTGGTCTCTTCAAGATTCCTAGGAAGAAAATAGGACTCAAGATCAAAGGAACCTATAAGTCTACAGATTCTCCTAATGGGAATGCTATAGGTAGGACTTAATGTAATAACATTCATGCACAAAATGAAAAGAAGATAGATTTAAAGCAATATTAATGCTTAAAGGAGATCTAATTCTTAGGCCAAAAAGTGAATCTAGATCAATTGTAAAGTATATCTAAGCCACACATTAAGCATGAAAGTAAAATAGATATAACATAAATTTAGATATCTAAATGCATAATTTGACAAAATAGATTTAGATATCAAAATGCATAGAGAGGAGATCTTACTACCAAAATCAAAAGAATGTAACAAGTGATGGGTTCACCAAGATGTAGAGTGGAAAAGGGTGCATAACATTTGGAATTTTTTTATATCTGATGATTTTGTTCCCGATTTGGCAGAGACTCGTGTTAGGACCTACAAAGCTCAAATATACAATTACAACTTCTTGGCATGTACCTACACATACAAAAAATAGGGAAATTGGTTGGCTAAAGGGGTTTGCCTTGGTCAAACCCCTATTTAGGAAACAACCTTGAAATATGAAATGTAAAGAATAAAGTAAACACAAAGGCTTAGTAACGTGTTAATGTGCTTACCCTCATGGAAAAATGTTTGTATCACTCAAATCCATGAAATATGTTGATATTTTTTGCTTGAATGTAGATGTTAACCTTGTAGGAGATATGTAGGATCAAGGATTCCTTCACATGTGCATGGATCTATGAATATCACCCCTAGATCTTGATTTTCTTGGAGCGCTTAATCACACTTGAGAGAGAGAGAGAGAGAGAGAGAGAGAGAGAGAGAGAGAGAGAGAGAGAGAGAGAGAGAGAGAGAGAGAGATCTTATTTTCTTGTTTGAGAGCTCCACTAAGATACCACCATGGGATAGAAAATCTAGCTCCAACTTGAAGAATATTTCCTTGATATGATAGAAGAAGAAGAAGAAGAATGCCTTGGTTTGAGATCTTGAAATCACCTAGCTTGCTTGAATGTTGTTGAAAGTATGAAAATGAATGCTTGCACTTGATAGCTTGATCTACTATTTGTGATAATAGCATATGATTCTTGATTTCTAGTTTCAAAATAAGGATGGGGTTTATATAATTTTCCCCCATTTTATGATCTAAAACTAAGCCAAGTCGACCACCGGAGAAGAATTGAATGAAAAACCCTGATATCGGGCTCCAAGCCCAATCTGGGACAAAACACCTGGGTGCAGAACATTTCAAACATTGTGCACCCAGGGACAAAAGGTTTGAAGTGTTGTGCACCCTAGGATTTTATCCCAAATTTGGCCAGGGATATTGCTCTAATGAACATAGTCCCCAATTTGAATTACAAATTGTCGGGATCAAGAAAAATGGGCAAAAATGCCTTGAAATAAAAAAGAGGGGCTATAGGTCCTAGTTAGAGCCACCAATAATGGGTGCTAAATTTTTAGGATAGTACAATATAATCAACAAAGTTTGCACCCTTTTTTGAGCTATCTACTGAACAATCTATTGAAATATGGGATGGTCTCATAGAGTGTGGACTCTGATGTTTGAGACCAACCTCCATAGAGGGTTTGTTCCCTTGTAGCCCACTTAAAATTACTTGACTTAGTTTGAAAATTGGAAAGGAATGCCACAAAATGATCCTACTTCTATGTGGAGTGATGCACCAAACTATTTTCCAAACTATATTACCTCGTTAGACACACAATAATCAAGGATAATGTTTTTCTATTCACAAATTAGAAAATTCACATGCTCATGCATTAGCATTTTACAGGTTGGTCTTGATACTTGCTATCATAAAAGGATAAAGTAGTATTTATTCACAATTTTAAACTATTAATACCACTTACACATCCCATAACTAACACAAGGAGGGTAGGCAGTGGGGCCAAAGGAACTCCCAAATACCAAACCAACTTGCAGATACACAATGCAGAAGCAACAACACCAGAAGGAGAGAAGAAACATCAGATAAATTTTCATTAATTGATCAAAATCAATACATGTCAGGCTATAAGGCCTTCCTGATTTTAGCCATATACTTTCAAATGAATTATAGAATGATCTTCATACATGCGAGGTCACAGACCTGCCATCCAAATATCTCAACACTAAGTCTTGTGATCCTAATTCCTCAACTAAAACTGATGCCCTAAACTAATAACATAGAAACAAATATATACAAGAGTCCACCAAAGTGGTTGACACTCAAATCCCTAAGAGAGACCCAAATTTAGGTCCACACAAATCCCAATGAGAGACCCCACACTAATTACGCCATGAAAATTAAATGCAGAAGTCGGTCAGATCAGAATAAAACAACTCAGTGAAGATCAACCGAGCGACATCAACCAATTCGGTAAGAACGTAACTGAGCATCAGAAACCAACTCGGTGAAAGAAGAAACTGAGTAGCCAACATACACTAAGACCTATCAGTAAAGTAAGACATTGCAAGTAACTGAGCAACAATGATTACCAAGCACTTCATCGAGCAACCTCCAAACAAACTAAAGAACAAAAGCAAACATATTTTTTTTGGTTGAGAAGGATTGCCAAGGACCCAAGATGCTCCCGCATCAGACACCTGGGGTTAAAATAAATGATTCCCTGAATCATGTATCAAGTCCAACCTGAAATGAATCCAACTTAGATTGATAAATCCAAGATGAGTCCTCAATCGGTCTGTTCTTCCATTTTATCAGATACTCCATGTATTCATTTCCTCTTGTGCTTCTTCCAACTCTGTTTAAATATTTGTTCAACTTCCTCTACCTATTTCTTAGGATAATCACTTGGTACTGTCACTTATTCATCAGGTTCATGATATTCATACAAGTGTGAAATATTGAATATAGGTGATCTATCCATGTCATCAGGTAATTCCACTTCATAAGCATTTCCACTGTCAAATCTTCTCAGTATTTTGCAAGGACAAAATTTCTTCATTTTCAATTTACCATATGTTCCAACAAGAAACTTGCCTTTCTTCAAATGAACCATCACTGTATCACCAACTTCAAAATTTTTATGTCTTCTTGATTTATTTGCACTATCCTTGTATTTATAATTATTTTTCTCCAGCTTTTGTTTTACATCTTCATGCAATGTCTTCATGAACTCAGCAAATTCTTTTGCTTCAGCGCTCCTTTTCTCTTCTCCAACAATGTATCTCAAGTCTGATATACCTATTAGTTGTGTGCCATGAACAATATGAAAAGGTTTCCTTCCAATACTTCTATTTACTGAACTATTATATGCAAACTTTGCTTGTGCCAACATCAAATCCAAATTACTCGATGTGTCTCCAACTAAACATCTCAACAAGTTACCCAAACTTTGGTTTACAACCTCTATTTTTCCATCATTCTATGGATGAAATGTAGAATTATACTTCAACTCACTGTCCAACTTATTCCAAAGTGTTTTCCAAAAATAGCTAACAAACTTACTATCTCGGTCAGAGATGATACTCCTTGGTAATCCATGCAATCTAACAATCTCCTTAAAGAAAAGATCTGCTATATGTACTCATCTGATGTTTTCCTACATGTTATGAAATGTGTCATCTTACAAAATCTATCCACAACAAAAAATATGGAATCATTACCTCTTGTTGTCCTCGGTAAGCCAAGAATGAAAACCATGCTAATATCACTCCAAGGTTTCTCATGAACAATAATCAGTGTATACAAACCAGTATTTTGACTCACCCCTTTTGCAACTTGACAAAAACCACAACTTTTTACAAATTTCTGAACAACCTTATACAACCAAGGCCAAAAATACCTTTCCTTAAGCAAACTTAATGTCTTATCAATACCAAAATGTCCAGCCAAACCACTACTATGGTTCTCCTTTATCAAATTTGTTCTCATTGATCCTTTCGGTATGCACAACTGAATACCTTTGAACAACATATCTTCCTGAATGAAATAATCTTCATACTTACTTGATTAATTTGGAATAGGTGCTCTGCACACTCTCCACTACTCATAAAAATCAAGATCACTTTCATATAAATTCTTCATATCATCAAAACCAAGAACTTCAATTCTCATTTCAGCCAACAAAGATCTTCTTCTACTTAATGCATCGGCAACTTGGTTAGAAAATCCACTCTTATGCTTAATCACAAATGTGAAACTCTGCAAATGCTCTACCCATTTCACATGTCTCTGCTTCAACTTATTCTGACTACCCAAATATTGTAAAGCGTTATGATCAATATACAACACAAATTCACTCGACATCAAGTAATGTCTCCATTTCTTCATAGCTTGAACAATAGCATAGAATTCTTGATCATAGACAAAATATTTCCTCTTAGCATCATTCAACTTTTCACTAAAGAAAGCAATAGGTTTACCTTCTTGAGTCAACACAACTCCTATTGCACTTCCACTTGCATCACATTCAACTTAAAATACCTTATTGAAATCAGGTAAGGCTAACACAGGTATTTCAACAACCTACTGCTTCAAAGTCTCAAAACTCTTATAAGCTCCATGTGTCCATTTGAATTCTCTTTTATCTCCTCTCATTGTCTCAGTCATAGCATTACAATTATAACTAAAATTTCTGATAAACTTCCTGTAAAAACTTGCCAAACCATGAAATGATCTTACCTCACTGACATTCTTAGGTGTAGGCCAACTAAGTATAGCTTCAAACTTCTCAGAATCCATCTTCAAACCATTAGCTGAAATCACAAAACCTAAATACACAAGTTCTTATTTCATGAAGGAACACTTTTTTTAGATTTATCAACAACTTTACCTCCTTCAACCTCTGCAATACTTGTTTTATATCCATCAAATGCTCTTCTCTATTCTTACTGAATATCAAAATATCATCCAAGTATAGAATCACATATTTATTCAAGAATTTCTTGAAAAATTAATTCATTAACCTCATAAATGTACTCGGTGCATTAGTTAAACCAAAAGGCATAACCAACCACTCATACAAACCTTCTTTCATCTTGAAAGTAGTCTTCCATACATCACCTTCTCTGATTCTGATATGATGATACCCACTCTTCAAATCAATTTTGGTAAAATAATTTACTCCACTCAAACAATCCATTATATCATCCATCCTCAGTATAGAAAACCTATACTTCACTGTGATCTTGTTGATTGCTCTTGAATTAGTGCACATTCGCCATTCTCCATTCTTTTTAGGTGCCAATACAACTGGTACTACACATGGACTCAAACTCTCTCTAATCAAACCCTTATTCAACAATTCACGAACTTGTCGGTTAAGCTCTTCATTCTCGGTCGGTGTTAACCGATGTGGTGCCTTGTTCGGTAAACTATCTCTAGGAATCAGATCCATATAATGACTGATATCTCTCATTGGTGGAAAACCATCAGGTAAATTATCTGAAATGATCTCCTTCTACTCAATAAGCAACTTCTCAACTTCTGCAGGAATTTCCTTTTCCATATTCTTACTCAGTTTGTTAGGAATCAAAGCATAACAAATGTAATTTCTCTTCAAATCCTTAACAAACTATCTACCTTCCATCAAACAAACTTTCACAGATGTACAAATCTCACCAACACATTCTTCAACCAAAGGTAACAAAATTTGTTTCTTACCATCAACCCAAATAGTATATCTATTCACTCTTCCATCATGTATAGCATGTCTATTATATTTCCAAGGTATACCCAACAAAATATGACAACAATCCATAGGCATAATATCACACAACACCTTATCATAATACTTTCCAATTTTCAGATTCGCAAAACATTGTTCACTCACCATTAATGTATGCTCATCCTTGATCCATGAGATATGATAGGGCTTCATATGTTTCATCCATTCCAACTGCAACTTTGTGAACATTTCCTCAGATGCTAGATTCTCCAAGCTTCCACTATCAACAATCACCTTGCAAACTTCGTCTGCAACTCTACATCTAGTTTTGAACAAACTTTTCCTAACATGATCTTGCTTATCTTTCTCACTCCATAGTATCCTTCTAATCATGAGATTTCCTTCATTTTTAGGTTCATTCAGTGACTCCTCTTGCACCAAAGCATTTATGCTCCTACCAACTTTCTTGCTTGCATGTGTACACTCAAAAGATCGATGTCCTTCACCATAATTGTAACAAGTTCCTTGGAACCCTCTTCAACAGTAACCACCTCGGGAGTAATTGCCTCTTCCTTAGTATGAACTTCCACCTTTCCATTAAATCTTTCCTTTGTCTTGAGATGTGTCTGAAATTGACTTGTCTAGTTCAGATCTACTATTTTCACCATGGGAAATCTACCTCTTCCTCTAGGGAATCTACCACATCTTCCTCTTTATCTTTGCTCATATCTTTTGTTCAATTTCTCCTCAGCTTTTAGGGCAAACTGATATGCCTCTTCAATGATTTCCATCTTGACCAAGCTGATCTCATCTTGTATAGAACTTCTCAATCCATTTAGATATATTTCTATTCTTTCCACCTCATCTTCCACATGTCCAGATCTGATGTCTAATCTGTAAAATTCTTCAGTATAGTCTTTTATCGAGCTATCTTTCTGCTTCAAACTTTTCATTCACCAAATTAGGTTAATCAGGTAATCACAAGGTAGAATCTTGCCTTTCAATTTGTTTATCATCTTATCCCATGCCTTGATCTTATCTTTACCTTTCCTTTTCTGATCGAATTGTAGATGCTCCCAACATAAGGATGCATGACCTTTCACCTTCGTGCTTGGATTCTTCACCTTCTTCTCCTTTGATACATTTTCATACTCAAAGTACTCCATCTCAGTTATCCAATCTATTAATTCATCAGAATCCAATTTTCCACTATACTTAGGAGGATTAAACTGAGGTGTGGATTTCAAACTTGTCAATGCTAACAAGAATCTCTCTTCTTCCTGATCCATAACAGGTGCAGGTGCAGCTTCATCTTGCACTTCCTCCAACTCATCATCACTAACATCTTCAATATGTCTTCCTCTGCGCTGGACTGTCTCAACAACTTCCAATCTAACAACCATCTGGCTTAGCATATCAGCAAGAGTTGGATCTGCATTGCCTTTCCCACAAATCATCTTGAATCCCTCTACAATTGTAGGTTAGATCACAATCTGCTACCCCACAACAATATCAACCAACTATGGTTAGGGTTTACAAGAAGGAACTCAGATCTAAACTTCTCTTTGATACCACCTAACACAAGGAGGGTAGGCAGTGGGGCCAAAGACACTCCCAAATACCAAACCATCTTGCAGATATAGTACAATGCAGAAGCAACAACACCAGAAGGAGAGAAGAAACAACATATAACTTTCCATTAATTATTCAAACTCAATACATGTTGGGCTGTAAGGCCTTCCTAGTTTCGGCCATATACATTCAAATGAATTACAAAATGATTTTCATACATGCGAGGTCACAGACCTGCCATCCAAATACCTCAATACTATGCCTTCTGATCCCAATTCCTCTACTAAAATTGATGCCCTAAACTAAGAACATAGAAACAAATATATACAAGAGTCCACCAAAGAGGTTGACACTCAAATCCCTAAGAGAGATCCAAATTTAGGTCCACACAGATCCCAATGAGAGACCCCACATTAATTACGCCACATAAATTAAATGCAGAAGTTGGCCAGATCAGGATAAACAACTCAGTGAAGATCAACTGAGCGAAATCAACCAACTCGGTAAGAACGTAACTGAGCATCAGAAACCAACTCGGTGAAAGAAGCAGCTGAGAAACCAACATACACCAAGACCTATCGGTAAAGTAAGATAGAGCAAGTAACTGAGCAACAATGATTACCGAGCACATCACCGAGCAACCTCCAAACAAACTAAAGAATAAAAGAAAACATTTTTTTTTGGTTGAGCAGGATTGCCAAGGACCCAAGATGCTCCTGCATCAATAACCTCCATAAAACATATATAATCTACCTAAAGGTGTTGATAATGAGACATATATTAAGGATATTCATCTATATCATAGAAAGAAATAACAACAATTCAATAACGCATAGTGAAACAATTACTTTTGAAGGCACATAAGTATCTTTTATTGATAAAAGTTGTTACAACAAATCTAAAAATCTTAACATTGGCTACAATACAAAAATAGACAAGGAAGAACCTTGCTTTAGGTTTCAATACTTGTCTAAATTGAAAGAACTAACTTAAATATGAGCCTAAGAGTTGTACTTTATAGAGTGTAGTAGCTTTCTACAAGAAGGGACATGTGTGGAGAAGAGAAAGACAAGTGGTTTTCCTTGTTGTTGGGTCAAACTCATTGGGTATCCAAATATTTTTTTGTTATTTTTTAGCCTTAAAAAGTGCTAGAAAGTGGTGCAAAAATGAAGAAAAGTCTCCCTCTTTGACCCTTCTATTGATGAGGCTTCTCGAATATCTCCTTGATGCTCTCAATTAGCTTCAACTTGGTCAAAAATATTTCCTCAAACTACTCAACAAGTTAAGTAAACAATTCCCTATATTCACTCCCTAATATAATAGGTTATAGAGTGCTAAAAGAGTCTTGAACCTTCTTGGGTTAGATGAAACCAAAATAGTCCTCTTGAGGCCTCCATATCTTCTTCAAACTGGGTATTTTTTTTCCCTTCAAATGACTCTTTTATGTGCTAGCTATAATGGGGGAATGTTTAAGCATGTGTAAAGGTCACTTAGGAGTCATAACTATTCCTCTTCTCAAGCATTGCTATGAGCTTCAATCTTTCTTTTATACTCAATCATTTGGGTTCATATAGAGCATCAACTTACCGTTATGTTCCCTTTTAACTATCATTTGTCTTGCCATGACCAAACATGATAAAACTCTGGATATCCTTTGGTTGTGGCATGATTTAGCTTCATTTATGAACATCTTTTATTTTCTTACTACATGGTCATTCATACATGTGCTTCTCCTCTTGTAGACAACTATTAAACCTTATGAAGCCTTTTAATCGTCTTCATAATTTATATCATGCCACTATTATCTAAAGCTTTCAACTACTACTCTCATTATTGTGCTTCTGAATAATATCTTAGTCTTGATAATTTCTCACTAATAACTTATAAAGCTCATCAAAATACTACCCATGCATTGATGATCTTTCTTGTTGTTATCCCAATCTCATTCTATGTTTTTTTTGTCTCTTACCATCATCATGGACTTTAATTATCTAAGCATCTTAATATTCTACATTACAATGGTTGTCTACTATATAATGTCTTTTTATGATTCATGGCTTGCTATTTAGAACCCTATTCCTTTGCTTATCATTGACCTTAGCTTTGTCCTTAACATGCTTGTCTGCACAGATTTTGTTCCTTGATTATTGATTGCAACAGTAAGACAATAAGGCAGTACATAATTTGGAATATTAGAAATATAATCATGTTGTCGAATCTGTAAATTTGAAGCCATCAAATCCTTTAGGATGTGCATTTTTCTCTTAATATATGCATAAGACTATTACTTAGGAATTAATCAAAAGGTTATTGTCATACAAGATTATGCCCCATATGTACTTGTGAAGGAGCTCAAATAAGTGGTGCAGAAGAAAAGTAATGTTAGACTATTCCTTGCATTCTTCTCAATGAATATCTCACATATTCTTACAAAACTTGTGACTGTTAGTGATATTTTTTTGTAATAAATAATTAACAATTTTCATATTTATTGTCATCAAACCTTGACCATCCCTAAAATATTTTCTTCAAAAAGTAGTACACTCCTATTTGTAGAGTGTCACTTCTCCTTTCAAAAGCACTTCTCCATTCATCTTTAGCTTATCTTGGATAAGACTCTATGATACCATTGTATGCTATATGTATGATGTGAATGCCACTTATTCTCTACTCATTCTTGACAGACAAATAGTGTTGCTATCACTTGCACCTTAAGGTTGAGGAATGCTAAACCTTCCTTCATTTTCTATTTTTTTTTTGGTTATGGATGTATCTTCATAAAAATGTCACGTGCAAAGTGTTTAGGCTACCCTTACCCTTGTGCCACATGTCTATCCTTACACTAAATCATCTTCTATAATTATTCCCACCATGCCTCTCACTACACTATCTTCCTCTCTCTCGACCGTTATAAAAATAGTATATATATAATGTACATGAAGCTTGCTATTTGATAGTGGCATTTATTTGACAAATCTTGTCGATATTTATACTAACATAATAGAAAAACCAGTCATGAGCCTTTATACCATGCAAACCTCTATAGTTCAACAACTCTTTATTCTTTTCTATGCCTTTCCCACTATAATGGTCTATAGTCACATGTTTCAATTTATGTCAAAATTTCTTGGAGACTATTACTTCAACAATCAACACATCCTTAAAAAAATACAGAGCAGGAGAGGCTGCGGTGGCTAGGGTTTCATAGACATCCGGGCATGCGTTATAATAGAAATGCTCATCGCGGATGATCCTACAATAGAAGATCATAGATGAGTTTTAACACCAAGAATGGTGCTCGAGTTAATGCTTGGCAGCCACAACCGCAAGCATGGAAGGCTCTGGGAAATCAATAGTGGGATGCGTCAGTGCAAGAGAAGGCAACAGATGGTGCGCATGTTATGGGTACAAAAATCAATGTGGTTTATCAAACATAACGTTGCATAAAATGGTAGATTTCAAAACCATTGAAAAAACTTATGGAGACCAAAGGTGCAGACATAGGAGAATCTACGGGATGAGGTAAGCCCTTGCAGAAAACATACAATTGTGTTCTCTCTTTCGATTGAGAATAAATAGTGGAGTGATTCTGTATCCCTTCTAAAAGATAGGGCTTTTTTTCTTAAATGGAGTGGTCCTTGGCCAACTTTTAAGAAAATCCTCGAGCTTGGTGTGATGAGCACTGGGGGGAAGCATGTATTATCAAAAACTTACCAAATGGCTTCTATTTAGTTATTTGTCCTAGTGTAAATGATAAAAAATGGATGATGGGTAGTGGACCATTTTCTGACGGAAGGGAAATGTTTTTTTTATCGAAGGCTGGGTCCCACATTTTTACCCTAAAACTATAGAAATTGAAGAGGTACTGCTATGGGTGAGACTACAATTTACCACACGAGTACTGGGACTCTGAAACCGTAAAAAATATAGGGTATTTGGGAGGCTTTATTAAAGAGGATGAGGTTGTAGACATAAATGAGTTTAGCATGTATGCTCGAATCTTCATACTGCGGCAAGCAAGTCATCCCTTACCGAAAATGATAGAACTAAAAATAGGGGAAGGAGTCTAGAAACAACAGATTTAGGTGGAAGATATAGTGGAGACATGTCTGGACTGCAAGGGTTATGGGCATCCTAAAGGGGAATGTCTGAAGCGTACTAAAGGCAAAGGATTAGAGATGAACGCATTAACAAACTTTATAGCTGAAAAGGAAGGTGAAGCATGGCTTGAAGATCAAGATTTCCTAAAAGCTCCAGACCACCAGATTAGACAAAACCAGGAGGAACTTGGTCATAACATTGACGGAGGCAGTGGGGGTTTTGTGGAGGAAATATTGTTAATCAGGGAACTTGTCAAAGTGATGGAGGCCTCTAAGCAGGAAGACAAACAAAAGAGGACTGCTAGTTTAGGAGGACTGGAAGATAATGGTGCTCATGCCAACATTTTATTTAAATTTGTAGGAGAAATGGAAGAACAAACTGATGGTGGTTCAGACACAAATAATATGGATTAGAGGATTTTGGTTAATAAAAGACAAGATGTTACAACGGATCAGGGGGTGGAGGTTCTGGATAAGGTACAAACCCTATGCACACCACAACCCAGACTTGATTAAAAAGGTGAAGGAGAAGATCATAGACTAGAGAAACCTGACGAAGTTGTGGATAATGGGTCTTCTTCATGTAGGGATTCCTATCAGGGTAACCATCAGAAGAAACCCCAAACTTGTGCATCAGACTACTAGAGTCCCCAAGCAACAATTGGAATCGCAAAATGTGTGGAGAATGAGATAGTTATCTTTAAGGACATTCCATTTTCTCAAATAACTAACTTGGAAAGCTCTTTTGAAAAAGAAAACGAGAGAGGTGAAACGTCTGAAGCTGATACAAAATTAACTTCGGATGAGGAGCGGGGAGGCTATGAGGACCTAGGTCTAATTGCTTTAGTTGGCATCACAGGAAAAACATCTATTTCACAAACTTCCACAAAAAAACTAAAAGTAGAGTGGGAGAACAAAAAAATGTGGTCCAAGGTCAGCTATTGCCAAGATAGAAATGGCTGGATATGCTGTAGGACAAACAAAGCTAAGATCGGGAACAGGGCATCCCTTTTCCCGAGGGCAATGAAGGTCCTATCTTGGAATGTCAGGGGCTGCGATGCCCTTGACAAGATTCATTTGATCAAGAGATGTCTTGATCAAACTTGACCAAAGATCGTTCTTTTACAAGAGTTAAAGTTAAGTGGTGAGGATGTTGCTTTGTTCTGCAGGCAATTTAGTAGATGATAGTGTTTGATTGTAGATGCAAGAGGTGCTTTTGGGGGGCTGGGTATTTTGTGGAAGCCAGAGGTTGCTGACATACAAGTCATTAGATCATAAAGGTCGTGACAATGGGTAAATGTTCAGTCAAAATAACTTCAAGATAGTCGTGTTATGCTAGGTGATCCATGGGAGGAAGAAGGAGGAAAGAGTAGAAAGGCAATCAAGTTGTGTTATGCTAGTTCCACTCATCCCAAAGAGAGAGGGAAGGAAAATTTATGGTCTAGCAAGTGATGAGATGCTAGTAAATTCTACCTTGAAAGATTTGTGCATAGGACAACTTTGAAATTTTGCGCATGGGGTGGCTTACAAAAACTTTGCGCATAGGGCGACTTACACAAATTTTGCGCATGAGGCGGCTTACAAGTGTTTTTTGTATGGGGTGACTTACAAAAAAATTGCGCATGTGGCGACTTACGAAAACTTTGCGCATGGGGCGGCTTACATGAACTCACAAGATCACTCTTACATAAAGCATAGTCTCCGGGTAGATCCACAAAAGTGGTCAGTTAAAGGACCAATAAAAGCTACAAAATGTACAAAGGAGGTCATATGTATGCCCCCTCCTTATGATGGTGACATAAGACTATGGTGTCATCATACAAAAAAGAGAACAAGGATACCTACTTCCAACAACAAAGAGATATCCTTAAAAACAACAATATATATTGTAACCTTATATAGTGAATAATTGGACAATGATAATGAGCACAAGGAGTCATGGAATCTTGAAGAAGAGAAAAGTGAAAGGAGACAATTCCATGTGGAGTGACAACCAATAGACTTTGTTAAGAAGGTATTGGATTTGGAAAGGTTAAGAGTGACAATAACAAAGAACAAGTTTCAAGATTAAAGTGCATATATCAGTCATTTGAGAAAATGTGTCATGAAAGTGAGAAGAGAGGACAAATATGAACACATGACAAGGTTGCAAGGTTGCGGGAGAAGTATAGAGAGCCAAAAAAACCTGTACATAGTCAAGGTAGGGATCTAGATTAAGAGATAATAATGACTGTGAACAGGGATAAAATGCTATGACACTGGTAGAACGAGATATTAACACTGAACATTTCAGAGATACCAGTCTATATGTAATGTCCCATATTGGGACTGGACTTGATTCACCCTAAAATTCCCAACTAGGGTTTCGATTGTGCAAAAAAATGGAAATTTAACTTAGTCTCTTAATTTAGAACATGCAATCAATCCTTTGATGCCTTCTCCAATGACTCATCCACACTATGAAGCCTACAAAGATCATACGAGGCACCTTGAGCCTATCCATCAAGTTTAGGGGCACAGAAATACAACTGTCATTCGTCCTCCTAAGGGGCACAAGAAACATCTGTCGTTCGGCCTCCTAAAGGGCACAAAACTGTATCCATAATTTGGCGTACTATTTAACTTAAATAGATCACTCGGCCACTTTCTCTCATCTACCCATATCTCCTCTCCATCACTGGACAACAAATTGGATGAAACTTCGAAGGAAATAATGTATTCTATTATGCAGTGACTACATTGTAATAAAAATAACAATATATATATATATATATATATATATATATATATATATATATATATATATATATATATATAAGTGATGCCATATCAATTAATATGCCTATTTCATATCATGTGAAACAATAATAGTTCCACTTAATTAGACTATTGTCATTATTATTCATACTGAAATGCTCACACCTGTGTGTGTGGGGGTCTTAGTTTTATACTGGTGATACTTTTTATCCAATACTTGTCCTTCTTCTATGATGCTGATCACTTTTTGGATCGAATGCTCATGCTTCCCTTCTTCCATCGCAGCCTTCCCCATTTTATGTCTTTTTTCTGTTTTGAGGAGAGGCGATCCTTGTGAGGAGACATGGCTCTTCCTTAATTGCAGATTAATTATTTACTTCTTGATCACACCCCTTCACATTTCATTAACAATTTAATTAACTCCTAAAGTCACTGTTTTCTAACTGTTTGTTATGGCTTGATCGCCACCTCTTATAACATAATCCTTTCTTATTTTTTGTTTAATTACTTGTCATCTCCTTCTCTTGATGCGGGGCTATGACACTACAGGACATGTGATTGAAAAAATAACTGATTTTGCAGCCTTCAATAGGCATGATTTTATTGCATCAAAGTAGTCATGACAAGAAATGAAGGAAGCAATCTAAGAGTCAATGAAAGTCACGAAGACACAGACTACAGTCAGTAAAAGATTGCATATCACTTGTCATTATATTGGTAGACTAGATAATGGTTGTAACTAGTTTACAAGACGTAAAGAAACACCTTTTTGTGAAGTGTATGACAGTCACTAAGTGATACATGAAGGATGGTTAGTATCGAGTGCCTAAAAGTAGTGCCAAGCAAAAATATTATTTTCTGATTGAAGAGACAGTAGCTTTGTTGAGAATGACGAGTACAGTGGTTGTTCACCATATGGTAGTGTGAGGCACCGTACAATGAAACACCATACGGTAGTTTGAGGAACCGTACAGTGAAACACCGTACGGGTGGTTTGAGACAACTAGTACGGTGAAACCTTGCAGGGTACAACACGAGTACTATGTGGAGTACAGTGATGCTGCATGTACAGTGAAGGTGGAGTACAAGTACAGATTCCACAGTACGAGTACTATACTTCAGTACGGTGCCAGTTTCAATGTACGGTGATACATGTGGAGAAGTCACCGTACAACAAGACCCAACAGAGGCAAAAGTGCCGAAGGGAGAAGTCACCGTACGGCAAGACCCAACGGAGGCAAAAGTGCCAAAGGGAGAAGTCACTGTACAACAAGACCCGACGGAGGCAAAAGTGCCGAAGGGAGAAGTCACCGTACAACAAGACCCGACAGAGGCAAAAGTGCCGAAGGGAGAAATCACCGTATGACCAGTTGCGTGGGTGATTGTGTGTGACAGACGGTTGACATACCGTTTTGCCTGTAACGGTTTCTTTACCGAATTGCAGTGTGCATAAAGGGCTGCAAAATTCGTGAAGAATACGTGGTTGAAAGTCAGGTTGATTGTAAGGCAATCTGAGCCTGTGTAACAATCCGGAGTGCATTGTATGTAAATCCTTTTACTGTAATACAAAGTTGCTCGAGGGTTTGTTGGGTGGTGGGTTTTTTCCCGAAAGAATTTCCCACATTATATCTGGTGTTTTCTCTGTGTGTTTTGTGTCTGGTAATTCCATATTTTATTATGAGATATAGTTGCTTATTTCTTTGTTAATTTGGCATTCGGAAAGT
This sequence comes from Thuja plicata, assembly GCA_018584345.1. Classification (NCBI taxonomy): domain Eukaryota; kingdom Viridiplantae; phylum Streptophyta; class Pinopsida; order Cupressales; family Cupressaceae; genus Thuja; species Thuja plicata. The sequence continues at coordinate 1,916,705 of MU226547.1, read as the reverse complement.
GTTTCCGCACTATTGCTTTCCTAACAAGTGGTATCAAAGCCTGGTCAGTTGTGCTATCCTTGTCGAGTAGGATTTGGTTTTTTTGTGCCAATTTATTTTTAGTGGGAGTTTGCAAAGTTTTTTGTTTGTATATTGAGATGGCTGGTACGTCGGGAAGAATAGACATTGAAAAGTTCAACGGCACAAATTTTGAGTTGTGGAAACTTAAAATTGAAGATGTGTTGGTTGATCGAGATCTGTGGACTGCTGTGTCTACTGCCAAGCCTACAGGCATGAAGCAGGAAGATTGGGATATAGCAGACCGGAAAGCCAGAGGACTCATAAGACTGAGTTTGGCAGATTCTGTTCTGTTGAATGTCCATGAAGAGAAAACCGCACATTCCTTGTGGAAGAAGTTAGGAGACATTTATCAGGGCAAGTCTTTGGTAAATAAACTCTTGATAAGTAGGAGATATTTTTCCACAGCAAGTCAAATTGTGATATTGCTATCAGGATTTAACTGTGTAGTTTTTGAGTCAAACTCATTGATCCATAATTCATGAGTAGTGGTTCAACATGAACCCATCTCTCATGAGAATGAATGGAACACAACTCATGAATTATGGGTCAATGAGTTTGACTCAAAAACTACACAGTTAAATCCTGATAGCAATATCACAAATAAACTCTTCCTGATAAAGAAATTGTACTCCTTGAAGATGGATGAAGGAACAGTTGTTGCAGATCATTTGAATGCGTTCAATATGGTTATCACACAATTGACATCTGTTGGTATAACCATTGGTGAGGAAGACTGTTGTATGCTCTTGTTGTGTTCCTTGCTTGATTCGTGGGACCACTTGGTGATGGCTATTGGAAGTACTACTACCCAATTAAAAATGGACGAGGTAGTTGTTGCACTCTTGTCAAAGGAGATGCAGAGGAAGACTTCTGAAGTGGCCAAAGAGGCTCTCTCTTTTCCAGGCAGATCAAAGGATGGAGACAAATGGGAGGACAAGAAGACTAGGTATATGTCTTCTGGAAATAAGTCCAAAGTGAAGTGCTGGAACTGTGGGCAGATTGGTCATGTTTGGAAGGATTGCAAGGAGAAAAAGAAGAAGAAAAGGGATGACTCTTTGAGTTCTGAATCTTCTCAAAGTGATGAAGATGCCTGTAGTATTGCTTTGGCTAGTCGGTCATCAGATGATGACTGGCTAAATTGATTTCCTACCAAAAATTGATTGTCACGATGCCATGTGCAACTCGGTACCACAGTGTAGTGGGAGTTAGTGGCAGTGACATGAGTTCACCATTGGTTGGTGGATTGTGACATCTTAAGGGCTTAAGAAGTTCTTGATAAAGGTGTTGATTGTGTTTTTGGGTTATTGTGTCTGTTGTTTTTTGTGGTAGTTTACTCTTGGTACTAGTTTTGGAGTATTGACATGATACAACTGTATGACATGTTCATGTTAAACATGTTATCTCTTTGGAAGAGATGTGTTAGGTCATGATGTCATGATAGATTCCTGATTCTGTAGTTGGAATTTT
>MU226547.1:1903633-1915128 GCA_018584345.1 Thuja plicata | reverse complement strand
AGTTATAGGTGCTCATGGATACATGAAAACATAGATGATGCTAAAGTTCTCTTGTGGCTAGAGATGTATGTGTTGGAATGAGTAATAGTTCCAACTAAAAATGCATTCATCTGTTATGTACTTGACACAGTTAGCATTTAGAGGTGTGTGTAGAAGGACAAAATAAAGGGTGCTGTGGAGATACCCTGTGAAAGTTGTGCTTGTAGGTTCTTGGTTTTACAACTACTCAGTATTGCAAATGTTCTTGGTACTACAAGTTTTTGGTTGCACTTCTATGTGATGTTGAATGGATTCATGTCATATTAATATTACCTGTGCAGTGGGAGCTTCTTGGGGTGTATGTGACAGGTATTGCACTTGAGGCTTGAGACTATAGGTAACAGGTTGAATATGGTGATGTTTTGGAATCCATGTTGGTATACCTTAGAGGTATGTATAGTTGGATGTGTTAGCACTTACTATGGGTGCTATTTCAGCTATGATTGTGACAAATGTTGATACGTTCGGTTATCTTTTGGATTGAGGGTTTTGTGCTTTGGGAGATAGAGTTATGGTTCTGAGACAGATTGTATGGTTTTCTCAGTGGATAGATTCTGTGTGTCTAGTGGCAGTGGCATGGTAGAAGGTGGGAACGTCCATGAACGAGATGAGACTATTCTGTAAGTATCTCAATGGTGCACACGGTAGATTTTTGTTCTTGATGGTTTTGTGTTCGAGTGGTATATCAACATTGATGGGATTTAGAGTCCATGATTCTCTGTAGTCTATGATCATCGGTCCATGGTTATGAGTACGTACCTCGTCAAGTGGGAGATTGTTGAGAATGACGAGTACGGTGGTTGTTCACCGTACGATAGTGTGAGGCACTGTACAGTGAAACACCGTACGGTAGTTTGAGGAACCGTACAGTGAAACACCTTACGGGTGGTTTTAGACAACTAGTAGGGTGAAACCTTGCAGAGTACGACATGAGTACTATGTGGAGTACGGTGATGCTGCATGTACGGTGAAGGTGGAGTACAAGATGGTGGAGTACAAGTACGAATTCCACAGTACGAGTACTATACTTCAGTACGGTGCCAATTTCGATGTACGGTGATACATGTGGAGAAGTCACCGTACGACAAGACCCAACGGAGGCAAAAGTGCCGAAGGGAGAAGTCACCGTACGACAAGATCCAACGGAGGCAAAAGTGCCGAAGGGAGAAGTCACTGTACGACAAGACCCGACAGAGGCAAAAGTGCCGAAGGGAGAAATCACCGTACGACCAGTTGCGCGGGTGATTGTGTGTGACAGACGGTTGGCATACTGTTTTGCGTGTAACGGTTTCTTTACCAAATTCTGCAACAAATTGCAATGTGCATAAAGGGCTGCAAGATTCGTGAAGAATACGTGGTTGAAATTCAGGTTGATTGTAAGGCAATCTGAGCTTGTGTAGCAATCCGGAGTGCATTGTATGTAAATCCTTTTACTGTAATACAAAATTGCTCGAGGGTTTGTTGGGTGGTGGGTTTTTTCCCGAAAGGGTTTCCCACGTTATATCTGGTGTTTTCTCTGTGTGTTTTGTGTATGGTAATTCCATATTTTATTGTCTTGCACATCTCTGAGATATAATTGCTTATTTCTCTGTTAATTTGGCATTCGGAAAGCGTTTCCGCACTATTGCTTTCCTAACAAGTTTCAGGGTATAATGATCGATTTTGTTTATAAGTTAAGAAAAATCCCTTAGGTAATTGGTCATGAAGATATGACAGTCGGCGAAATGAGTGGACAAAGATGTTATCCTAGACAAGCAAGATGAGCAGAGAAGAACAATGACAAAGTGTCATTAAAAGGCATTGAGCTGTTTGATAAAAGACAGTGTTAAGGTAGGGAGTTTTCGTTATTGAAGAAGACTAAGTTTTCATGAAGACTACCAAAGTTTCCAAGGAGCTCTCGATGACGGAATAATGCAATGAGCTAGAAATAACAGTAAAAGGGTAAAGGCTTAAACTGTTGCAGCAGATTAAAGGGGCCATGAAGAGCTAAAGCCTGCCCTATATGTCCCCAAGAAGCAAGGTGATGGCGGAGTTAACAAAGTGAAAGTTATCACGATGACAAGACCACCGGTCATACATGCCACAGACATCACCGTGAGAATAAAGAGGGGCAATGCGCAGAGTTTTGAAGGCCTTACCAAGAGAGAAAAGACAGGTCTGTGATTACAAGGTGGATGGTCTTGAGAAATAGCATTAAAATATGAAGGGATAGTCCTGTTATCAATCCATGATCAAAAGAAAGTCACAACTAGAAAGACATCTTTTATGTTAATTTACAGACCTCATTTGTAAACTTTAAAAGATTGTCAAACATGCAAATATAGTGAGATTTCAATCACAGGGAAAGACATAAAAATCATGAGAAAAGGTACAGAGAACAAATGACAACCCTCAAGTGATGGATACTGTTGAAGTAACGACAATGTATGGTCAAAGAAAAAGAGGATGTTTTATTAATTTTTAAAGAAGAAGGTAGAGGCTATAAAGAACAGTAGCGAAGCAGTATTGAAAAGCATCAAACGTGAAGGTTTACACATCATATGCAATAGGATAGGCATTGGAACAAGTCCCAAAGGGCACAAGCAAAAGTTTTGATGAGAAAGAACTAAAATAATCCTAATGAAAGACATGAGTTTCATGTGACAGTCAAAGAGGGTAGGCAAAGTTTCATGAGTTATATCAGTCCTTGAAGTCCTGAATGAGAACTCAAGCACAAGGACAAAATGAACAACACACCATAAGAGGGAAGGTACAAGGAAATGCTCATATTCATCCATGAAGACAAATTTCTATGAATTTTTGAACTTGTTCATAAACATGTTTGGAAGAGAAAAGGTGACTACAGGTCTGCAGAAGAGCAGAGACTTATGCTTGTTGGGAATATGAAAGAAGGAATAATAAAGAAGTGACACATCAGTCATTTTTTTTCTTTAAATTATCCTACGCCCTAAGAGGCCTCCATCATCTTCAGGTTTCTTTCATATGGCTTATATACACGGAGAGTGGTTTTGGGCAGTTTGAGAAGGTGTAATGAAGCAGATGAGAGCATCTAGAGGCAATTATGAGGCAGTTTAATGGATATTAAAGACACATTAGATAGCTGGGAGAAATTTGTCAGGTATCTAGGAGCCTATCAAGGAGTATATTTTAACTAGAAAGGACTTTTCTTCCACCTTCAACAGCCAAATCAAAGGAGAACTCTTTCCAGAACCAAAAATGAAGGCAGCCAGGTCAACCTGAAGTCATTAATCATCTTAAACATACCCTTTTTTCTCTTCTATCTGCTGAGGTTGAAGATATAATGCCTAGTGTAGGTAAAAAAGTTAGTTCATGTTGTTTTAGACTATGATTGTAAGCTGAAAACTGGTTCTTTCTGGTCTTGTGCAGCAGTGTAGCTAAACAAAGTCAATTTCTTAGGCATGTAGAGTTGTTTACAAGAACCTATGATTAATAAATTAAGCATTTACCTTCTCTAATTGGTTTCATTGTGTGCAAACATGATGATTGATGAATGTTTCTGTGAGTTATATGCATTTCCTTTAATATTTGTCTAATCCCATTATCTTTAGGGAGAAGAACCATACATTCTTTACAGGTTGCATGCTGTGTGATGGTTGCAAAGCGGTGATTTAGTTGTGAAAATATATTTTCCTTCAAAAACTTTTAAAAACTCAAACCTCGCAAAACACTAATGCAACAGTGTATGAAAACACTTGGGTTGTGTAAACTGAGCTGATTATTGAACAACTATGATATAGGTTTTGGAAACTCATTTGGCGTGTCACCTTAATAGCACAAAGAATTCATTTTAAGCATCTCTTTCCTTTTCCCAACAATTTAAATTATATTAGGTGAGTTCTAAGGGAACCAACCTTCTCTGGAGGTTCATTTCCTCCATAGGTTACCCGCAACCTAGTGATCCCATGTTCCACTAACTTGCTGAGTTGAGAGCTCAGCAAGGGTGTGAACTTCAGTGATAACACTTCCATGGGAAATGAATACTAACAATTAGTTGCACAGGCTGCTTGATTTCTTCAAAATTGATATAGTCAAGATGAATACAGAAGTGTTAATAACCAAGCATACTTGCAGCAGTTTTTTTTTCATGCCAGTGTGGCTAGCTAGTGTGAAACCGATTCTCCACGTCCCATAACAATCATAAAAAGAATGGCTAGGGCTAAGCTGTGCCCAATCACCACCCAAGGGATACAATCTATGAGCTGAAAGATTGTTAATCTAACAAGTAGAAGTTAATGCAATTATATTAAGATAGAATAATTTACATAATTCTAAGCACAATACTAAAACAAAATTGTATGAGGATTGACCTGAATAAAACTAGTTGGCAATATATGAAGCAAAGATTTTATGTAGCCGTGAATTTTTCCTTCAAGTTCTTTGCAATCATCCTTGTGAAAAATGCATTGGTAACAATGAAGCATTAGGATGTGCTGCGTTGGAAATACCCAAGTCATCTTGCATAAAAAAATGCCATCAGAGAAAAATATTAACCAAAAGAAATGTGATTTTGGAATCCAAGAATTCATAATAAGAATGGCACCAGTATGTAGCCGTGAATTTTTCCTTCAAGTTCTTTGCAATCATCCTGTACAATCATCCCTGTGAAAAATGCATTGGTAACAATGAAGCATTAGGATGTGCTGCGTTGGAAATACCCAAGTCATCTTGCATAGAAAAATGCCATCAGAGAAAAATATTAACCAAAAGAAATGTGATTTTGGAATCCAAGAATTCATAATAAGAATGGCACCAGATAACATTCAATGAAAAAAGAAACGAATGGGCAAACAGAGAACAGACATGCACAAAATTTTGTCAAGCATATGTACTATTAGTCAAAGTTGTCAATCTTAAGGGTAAATTGGTGATTGGAAGATAGGTAACATAATCCATTTTACAGAGAGCTTTTGCCAACTGCATCATATTCAATTCCTCAAGACTTTGAGCTCACTTTCTCTAGAACCCACATTTTGTATCATTCAAATTTTGGTCTGTAGATGCAAGATTCCTATCAATTTTCTGTTCGTATGCTAGTAGACTTTGAGATGGGAATCCTTGGATTGAATTGTAGATAGTGTTTTGTCCTCTAGATTTTTTAGGCTCTTTAGGAAAATAAGAAGTGGAAAATGTATGTGGCATTTCTTTAGAAATTGAGGATGACAAAAAGTAGTAGGATGCTTTTTTCTCAAATGATAAGCTTTACATTGTTGATGTATGGATATCCTTGTAAGATTTTGTGATATAAAAATTAAACCGGGTGATTAATGTCAGCTATGAATTACTCAAAATATTAGAACACGAATAATGCTATTCTATATTGATTATTTTGAATGAGTGAGTTAGGATGACACATGCCAAGGAAATGGAGAGTTAACTTAGTTGACTAAGATAGAGGTGGCCCCATTTTAGTTGACATATATCAAGAATTGATGGGGGCAATGGTGCTCTTGATAACCTCAATTCAAGGGTGACACATGCATTATAAGCTATTTAGGTGAGGGAAAATTAAATATCCTATTATCACAAGTTAATTTAATAAATAATTGTAATATTACATTTAGAAGAGCTGCCTAGGGGAGAGAGTATGAAGAGAGGAAGAACCTAGGAAGCACCCCAAATGTGTAGCCTCTTATATTGAAAATTGATGGATGATATTGAATGTTGAAGGTGACGCACTTCCACCATACTACATTTCTTTCTATAGGAAGAGATAAACCTATAGGTGCACGCAGGTCTTTCAAATTCATGTATGAATAATAGGATTATAAACTTGAAACCTATTCATCTATCCTTGTGTTAGTGTTGAGAAATGCTAATATCTTATTAGGATTCTTAGGTGCAATTGTATAAGGTGACTTCTTAAAGATGTGGAAAATGAGTGAAAGATGTGTGATGTTGTTTTTGGAGCACTATCATCAAAGAGAAAAATTAGGTCCATAATAGTTTCCTCCGAATTCGGTAGGCAAGAATCAACAAATAAACATGAGAGATTTGCCAAGTAAGCAATCTAGTGTGGTGTATTTGTTAGACATGAATTATCTTGTTGAGAAGGATCATTAGATGTCTTCGGGGAGATAACTTTGAACCCTATAAAAGCAATAAGAGGTGGTGGAATCTCTCTCTCTCTCTCTCTATATATATATATATATATGTGTGTGTGTGTGTGTGTGTGTGTGTGTGTGTGTGTGTATATATATGCATATATACATATACACGCACACACACACGCGCACACACACACACACACACACACACACACATATTTGTAACCCAATAGTTCAAATGAATAAATTGTTCATCTTATGCTCCACCTACATTGGACGTGTGAGTATGAAAAAATGTCAAAGTAGTAAGACATGAATTATGGTAATAGTAGTGAAGGACGCTTAGTGCCTTCTATGAGATCTAAAATGCCTTAGAAAATTAAAGAAGTGAAGGACGCTTAGTGCCTTCTATGAGATCTAAAATGCCTTAGAAAATTAAAGAATTGATCTGTAGACTATATCATTGTTTATTTGATTAGGTACTTTTTGGTTAGGATCACTTGGCTCAAGAATGAATCCAAGAAAACCGACAAATAGATCTTACTTGATGCATTGATTCTTGATCCCTTCTTTCTAGATCTAATAATTTGCATAGTTCAACATGGAAACATAAGAGTAGAGGAAAATAACTGAAAACAAGATTAAAACCTAGAATTGAAACCTTTTGTTAGTTCATTGATTACAAGATCCTTGTTAATGAATTGCATAGAATACAAAAGACAAGTAAAAGAGTGTCACTATATAATTTGTGCATTGACAAATTTGCTATAGTTTATCAATGGCCAAGAGCTCATAGTTACCAAAAAGAAGTAAAATATTGAAGGTATAGTCCTTGTTCACAATGAGACCAAAAACATAGTACACAAAAAATCACGTAGTTTAGAAAATGACATTAAAAAGGAGTTAGCTTATATGAAAGTTATGGGGTCTCAAAGATCCAAAATATAATTGCACAACAAAATGTTTGCGAAATTGTATTTTTTGAAGAATATTATTATTTATTGCCAAAAATAATTATAACCACTATGTACTCAAAAAAATAATTGCTAGGATCAATTTTTTTCGCTTTGATTGGGTGCTGAACAAGCAAGTTATGATTGTGTGAAGCTGAGCTATCAAACAAAATTTTTATTGGTGAGGTTAAAGCTTCCCCCTGGAGGGAATGTCGAATTTGCAGTATGATTAGACACCTTATTGATGTGTCATGTCACATACCTCTCATTTACTGGTCACATGCTAGAAACGAGTTTGTTCTTATATTGCTTGTGAGGAAAGTCCATGTGGTTAGTGCCTTTGATTGAATTGAATGAGGTATAGTTGGTGTAAATTCCACAAAGATTAGTGTGATCCCATAATAGTGGGTTACACTTTTATCCATGAAGGAAAAACACAGGGAGGGGAAAAATGATTAGGAAGCATGTTCGATTGAAACGAAAGTTTCAATCAAACATACTTTTTACTTTTGATTGAAACCCATGACAGATATAGGTTCGATCAAATATAACATATGTTCATGATCCAACCCTAGAATGTGTTTTTGGAGAATTTGTGCCACATATGTTCGATATAACCCCTTTCGATTGAACATATGTTTGATCAAACCCACCTTTCATGCACTTTTCCCCCAAACTTTCCTGCTTTTTGAAGATTTTACTAAACATAGGATTTTCACCATATATCAACTTCTCTGTTCAATGCTTATGGAAAAATAATAACAAAGTAAAAAAAAATGAAAAATATCTAGAAAATAAGTATTAATGTCCTCTTTCCAACAAAAAAATTGAATTTCGATGCTTATAGAACAAGTTAGGAGTAGGTGAACCTATGTCTTGCTGGTTGAAAATTTTGTACACCTGGGGAGATGTGCAAAATTATGTTTTCAACACAGTAGATGAGATGAAATCTCCTATTTTCTAAGGGTAGGCTCCCCCCTTTGCCTTCTGCTTTAACAACTCAGAAAGAAACTCTAACTACAGATCTATTCTAACTTGGGTGAAACTTTGTCTTGTTCTCTCTTTTCAGAACATACGCTTATCCTTTTCTCTTCTTTCAGGAAAGAATCACAGTTGAAAGCACATATAAGTAATGGGATAAATAAAGAAAATTAGCAAAGTGTCCATATAGGTGCAAAGTCCTCCGTTGCTTCTTCGGGACATGAAAATAGACTGCAAGCACAAAGTCTCTAAAATCTACCTTCCTATCAACCTTTTTTTATACAATTTACTGATAACAACGTATCCCTTACAGCTGCTCATAGTCAGATAGTAAAATACACTTCTAAGCCATGCAGCAAAGACAACTTGCAAGCACAAAGTCTTGCAACTTTTCCCACTACAAACTACACTAAATTTACTTAATTCTCTTCTCAGAACAAAGTCTGCAAGAAAAAATAGATTAAGGCCTCTTATCAACAAGCTTGCACAAATCTCAAAAATATTTAGAAAACACCATTATGACATAAGAACACAATAGGTATTTGCAAAAAGAAGCAACTCAAAGTTTGCAAACACGATGCTATCTTGATCTTCTTCAAGAGTCAAATTTACAATATGAAGCTCAAAGTCTTTTCTGTTGTAAATTTGGCAGAGTTTCTTTTCTTGCTAAAAAAGAGATTCCATTTACAATGAATACGCTCTCTCTATATAGACAAGAGTTGTGAGAAAAAGGTGGGAGGATCCCAACAAACTTGAGAGAATTTCTCAACCACAGTAACTTATTCCAACTACATTTCTAATTGAACATGACTTGCAGCTGCTTTACATGTAATTACAAGTCACAATTTTGCAAGTGGGAAATTCACATGCAATTACAAGTCACAATTTTGCAAGTGGGAAATTCACATGCAATTACATCTTGTTGTACATTACACGTCAATAAAAATTTACAAAATTCAAGATGAAAATAAATAAAGTTCCCAACAAGACATGACTCTCATTACATCACCCTTTGTCACAAAGTCTTAAAAAAATATACTTCAAGCTTCTCACTTCAATTCCACCAAGAGAATTTCGCCTAAAATAATATCAGCACTAACCCCATACATATGATGAGGTTGAAGATCCTTTGCAGAAGGAAACAAAGCTAGAATGATCACATGATGGATCCATATAAAGATAAGGATAAATGATGGAATGATTGAAAACATAGAATGCTTTCAAGATTGAAATGGTTATGAAAAGATGCTTCCATCAAATCTGAGTATATCAGTTAGGGAGCAAGTCAAAACCAAAAATTTCAAGAATGCATTTGGGAGGAAAAAGCTCGATATGAATATATTAAGGTTCACAACATAATTATTTGCTTCGGGTTTCTTATTGTCTTCCACAAGTTAGAAATTCTTTCAAAAATGTTTATGTTTTGTAATCAGGATATAAAATCCCGATTACAAGTTTATAACACTTAAAAATAATTTAAAAATATTCTGCCTTCATAAATTGGGTTTTGTTTTTGGCATTGCAAGTATAAAAATACTTGTATTTTGCATTTAAAAAGTTGACTAGAGGGAAGTTGGGCTTTTGAATCATTATAACAATTAAAACATGTTTTCCTTTACAACAAAGATAGCACTTGCAAGTGAGCTCCTTGACAAGTATAAGTTTATTAAAAACATGTTATTGTTCTAAGGACGGGTTTTTAGAATGCCATTACAAGCACTTCAACTTTAAAGAGAAGGCGTGCAATGAGGCTTAAAAAGCCCACCAATGCATTAAAAACCAATTTAAAGTGCACATTATGGTGGAGTTAAATTTTAGATTGCAAGTAAATGATACCCAAGATGTTGTGCAATGACTGACAAAAAGTCCACTTGACATGACTTATGAGGCCTCGGTAGACTTTTGTTTCTATATTGCAATATTTTAAACAAGAAATGATGACTTACAATCAAGCTTAAAAAGCCCACGTGCAGTGCACTTAATTCCTCATTATCTCTTGAAATATAGCTCTGTTTTAGGCTTGATATAGTTCAAAACGAGCGGAATTCAAAATGCAACGATCCTAGGGAGAAAAAAACCAAAAACCAAAACAAACAACCAAGAAAACGCCTTAGAAAGTTTAAAATATGAAATTTAGCCGTAGTGTTGCCCCAATTTTGCAAATACAAAATTGTGGACAACATGTCTAAATTATAGTTAAGTTCACTTCAAAACTTAATAAAATAAATTTTTTCAACATAATCAAATGAAACCAATTGCAATTATTAGATATCATTGTTACAAACCTAAATTTGAAAGAATCACATTGTTATCCCTTTTAGAAAAAAAAGTTACGTAGTTGTAAGTGAATGCCACTCTTTAAAAGAGTTGTTTGTCGTTAAAAACTAGTTTTCGAAGGAGATAAAAAAATGGATACAAGTCACTTCCAAAAAATTTCAAAAAATAATATTTAGAATTGACACAAAATGTCACAAATCACTAGCTTACATCATCTTCAAATTCTTAACGGTTTAGTGGCAATAGGTGTCCAAATGTGAAGTTGTTTTTAGAATGTTCATTTTAGTGTCAAAGTTGGCAAAAAAGTGTAACCCACTATTGTGGGATTACCATTATCTGAGATTTTAAAATGGTGGCCTATGGTTGCCTTTTACTAGGCCAACAATAACCATTGGTGATAGCAATGTTCTTGCAAAAATTTAAAATTTATTTTCCTCAATCTTTGAGTTGTATAGCATGCTAGAGAACTTTTCTCAGAGTGGCATCAACCTATTTAATTTTGATGAATGAAAGGGAAATCTTAGTGTTTTGAGCCCTCTTAAATCCAACAATGAGCTTTGAGTTGAGCCAAAGTGCTTTGAAAATTGTGCTACGTATGAGAGATAACCACAATGCCTTCAAAGAAAAACCAAGATTATGCAATCTCTTGGTGCTAGAGATCTAGATGAAACAAAAGGCTAATTACGACCTTCTCAAGCATTCTTGACATAATGAAAATTTCTTCTATGTTCAATGCTCTTGAATCTTTGAAATTTGAATTAACTCTAGGACATCATGGCTCTAATGCCATGTTAGTTTTTGTAATGAACAAAATAAATATGTAGGACCTTGTAATATCCCCTTATTGGACCACCTTATACTTTGCCCTCAATCCACAAATCCAAGTGAAACAAATAGAAAAATATACTTAGAGATATCATCCTTACTTAAGAATAGAGTGAGATAAGCCTATTTGGATAAATCCCATGACAACTATATTAGATACAATGTAGATACAATTCACGAAATACATCCAATTTCAGGGTTGGGAAATATACATATAAATACAACAAACCTTAGGGCCCGTTTGGTTGCACCCCATAACCGGGTTATGCAGCCCATAACCCGGTTATGGGGTGCAATTCCTTGTTTGGTGACCTCTAAATTGAATGTGAATATGGATTTGCAAATCCCCATTTGT
>MU226547.1:1851047-1871305 GCA_018584345.1 Thuja plicata | reverse complement strand
ATGGCTAAATCTATGAAAGAAAATACAAATGCAAGATTAATCTATGAAAATAAACATGAATCTAATCTACATGAGGAGCCATGAATGCAAGAAGAAGAAGACAAGAAGATAGAGAAGTTGCAATATCAAAGCTTAAGTGCTCAAATCCTCCTCCAAAATTGCTCTCTAAACCTGCAACATAACAATACTATGAAAACCTAATATGAATGATTGATGATTGATGATTGTCAAATGAGAATGAGAGGTTTCCTTATATAGGAAAGTGAACGATTGAGATTAAGAGGCAAAAAGAATTGATCAATGGTTGAGATTAAGAGGCAAAAACCCACCACTTAGGAAGATGTGAAGAAAAAGGGATTTTTATTTAATTTACATTTAATTTATTTCCTTTTTCATCAAATAAAGTGCTTTAAGTGGGGATTTTTATTTATTTAATTAAAATAGGGGTTTTCTTTCAATTAAATAAATTAGAAGAATTTTATTTAATTAAATGGGAGAAATTTAATTTAATTAAATAAGAGAAATTTTATTTAATTAAAAGGGAGAAATTTACTTTGATTAAATAAGATAAATTTTATTTAATTAAAAGGGAGATTAAATCTTTTAATTAAATAAGATAAATTTTATTTAATTAAAAAGAAAATTAAATCTTTTAATTAGATAAAAATGATCAAACCTTAGGAAATATTGAAATAATTAAATAATTGAATTAATTACAATTTGATCAAGGAAATTGATTTGAATTGAAAATGTTCCAAAGCATTGATTCAGGAAATTTGATAAAATGATAAAATAATAAAATGGGGCCCAAAGTCTAGGCGACCATTTTAGGGTGCATACAATAGGTAATATCTTATTTATAACCCAGCTGTATAACATGCTATACATCATAAGAAACTGATAGTAATCGATATTAATCAGACTGATGTCAATCGGTATTAATAAAAATTGATAACAATGTGAATTTGTCCGATGCTAATCAGTACAGTATGAAATATCATTTATACATTTGAATATGTATATTAATATATATAATAATAACTTTATTAATATTATATATATTAATATGCTTATATAATATATAATGATATTATTTCATACTGTTTAATTTAACTGATACAAATCGGTAATAACATTATCAATTTAATTTTATATGTTGTTTATTTAATCCAGTATTATAAGGAGATAATGTTAAATATGTATATTAATATATATAATAATAATATCAATTATTATATACATTAATATATTACTTATTTATATTCTCATAATATTAGGATAATTTTATCCGATCGAAGCTATAAACATCAACAAATATCTTGCCCTTGTAATCATTTGATTGTCTTTGAAATAGGGCATCTTCGGCCACCAAATCTATATCCACACTCATGGCCCCTATTAGACCAAACACCTAATTGAATGAGGCTCTGTCAAGAACGCGATAATGCTGAACAATCCTTTCTTCTAAAAACTTGTGTTATAGGGTCATAGGCCTCAATAAGTGCCTTCATCATATCGATGTCAAAAAAAACATTAGGGATAATTAATTTTCCCAAATTTCTCTCCCAGGGGTTACACACAAGCGGTTCCCTAACCCTATTGTTGTAGAAAAATTAAAGAGCTCATAGCCTGAAGTGTTAGGGCATATTGCATCTCTGCAGGAGTTGTATGGATCCCTCCATACTTGATCATTTGAAGACTGGGCATTTGAAGTTCCTGGAAACAATTTTATCCATTCTTCAGGAAACACTGCAGGTTTCTTTATCTTTGTCGAGGATTTTTGTGCTGTCACTTCAATGACATCACATGATCCTTTCTCAACCATTTCTCTGTATCACACTACTGAAAATTATGAAAGCTCTGTGAAATTGTGATTCGTGAATGCTATTTCTGGAAATGCTACTGAGAACTCACTGGAAATGCTCTGGTGTTCTAAATGCTGTGTTAACGGTAAATTATCCCTCGCTCTGTATTTTTTTAATAGAAAAGCCTATGTACCTCAACGACTACATTACCTTTCCATAAATTCCGCACACATGGATTTGGACAGAATAAAAAAATGTCTCCTTCAATTCAATTTTCCATAATATAAATTCCACGCATCTTTTACTTTTGTTTATAATTTTTTGTATTATTGCATAGGCTAAACTAAAAAATTAAATCAAGGAAGATATATAAATTAAAAATTGTATTCAATAGATCCTCATATTTCAACCTTGAGAAGTCACGCAAAGCATAAAATGTCGGTTCTCATCTTCGCAACTGCTAAGCTCATACCTTTCTTATCCACAAGAAGTTTCACAATGCACATGATATTCAATGTTCATTTTCTCAACTTCAGAGCCTTTATAACTTATATGTTATTTACTCTTGAGAAGTTGCGCGACGGTTATCTCAGCATCTTTTCAACTTCTCAATAGTTTGAAATAACCTTTGCAAAGTTGCGCTAGGCCTCTTCATGACTTCTCAACATCATTTACTTCTTTCTTTTTCCAGTTGAGAAGTGCCACTTCACATTAATTGCTAAATGCTCAACTTCGAAACAATAATTTTTCTCATGATAAAAAGACTAGAGAACTGACACAAAGACTCATTTCGCAACTTCTCAACATGAAAACCTAAAGGATGCGACCGCTCGACATGATTATTGATGTAACATTTTCTACTTGAGATGTTGTGCATAGCATTTATTCGAGACTTCGGAACCGCTAACCTATAACATTGACATAGATTGAGCTAATGTGCGACTTGCAACTTGAAAGACAACTTCCCTATATGACGAGAAGTAACACATAACTATATTAGCGACTTTGCGACTTGAAAACATGGATATAAGCATGAGTTCCCGAATCTCAATGATGAGAAAATGTGATTTAACACACACAAACTATTAGGATTCAGGAGTGAGCTGGCAACCTTTATAATTATGAGCTAAAATTTCCATTAATATCAGATCTCGTGTAGATTTTAGGAGTCAGGACTGAGATGACAACCTTTATGAGCTAATATTTTGCATGAATTATGGGTGTTAAATAGGTAAGATAGGCCTTAGGATTGTGCATTCACTTCATAGAATATTGATAAAAAAAGAATGGATATGCCAATTAAGATGAAGGCTGGGAACAGAGAAATGTCTTTCTGGGGTGAGATTACAGAGCAAAATCTAGTTAAAATCATGAAGGTTAAACATAGTTTAATCTTTAGAGTGATTATGAAGATCGTGGGAGAGGTGTTTCCAAAGCTTGAAGACCTCCCAAAAAATAATACTAAGGTAATAGCCATGTTTTCTACTACTATTTTACACATTGACAGAGATAAAGTAGCAATGAGTGAGTTATGTTCTAGTCCATTCAAGAAATATTTGCTGGCAGAAGTAGACTTGGTATTGAACAATATTGATGATAACTTATGTATTCCTACGTGCAAAAAATATGGTATTAGAGATAAATTGATTCAGGTATATCCTATCCTTGTGATTAAAGATGCCAAAAAGTTTGAGGAAAGATTCCCAACAATTAAGTGAAATTGGATGTTTCTACTTAGTATAATGCATGTGAGGGTTTGTGAGGAATGAAAGGGGCTTGAGTGGTTTCTTATAGAGGATGAGGTTGATAAAAGTGACGAGGAGAATGGAAGGGATGGAGAAAATAAATGTGGAAATGAAGATTCCTTTGATCACGAACAAAACTCGACATGACTTAAGTACTAGATGTTAGGTTTTATTATAAACTATGTTTTCTTTTTCGTGGCCCATTAAGATATGATAATACTCTGTAAAAGATATATAGATTTTATTAGTAAGCATAATATTCATAGATGACAAATATAACAGTTATTAAGAATACTTTGGAAGAAATTACCGTAAATGGGTGGGGATAAATTTATATCTATATATATGAGATATATTTATATATATAAATAAATATTGATGGTTTATGAATTTTGGTAGATAAAATTCTAGGTATTTACGAGAATGCAGTTTTAAAGAACATGAGTAATACATAGTAATAGTAAGAATTGAGTACATAAAGATAATAGCTTTCAGGATAAGGATATGTTTTTTTTAGAATAAAAGATTATATGATGAAAGATGATAGAGTTCTTTTAAGTTGATTACCATGAATCTTTAGTTCTGTAAACATGTTAGACTAGATTAATATCTCATTTAGGGTTTTTTCCATTCTTTTTGTCTATTATTATAAGATGATTGTAGGATGACAATATTTGATTAATCTTGTATGGAAAGGCAACTAACACTAAGCTCTCAGAACTAATCTAGATATGACAATATAGAATTGGTTTTTGTATTATCATGGTTTCAACAGGTATAGGTACATATGGCATTAGGGGCAGATCTGAGATTACTACTTACAGGGTGAAGAGAAAAAAGCTAGAATCAATATGAGAGTTTGGGAGACAGTTTTCCCAGTAAAAATATGCAGCAAATTAGACCGAAATTTGATTATTGTAATATGAAAGATTGAGATTTGTAACATGACAGAATGCCATATGTAATAAGGCTTAATGCCATTTTGTAGACTTGTTTAGTATGTAGGTTGTTTTCTTTTTGGGCTACAACTGGAGGTTTTCTTATTGGTTCTTTCCTACCGGTATGCCCTTTTGAACCAACTTTTGTAGACTTCTTATGTTCAATTGATAAAATATCAGCCAATGGCCCATTACTTAATGTAGAAAATGGTCTAGTGTTATTTGTTTTTATTGTTTGATGTTTCACACTAGTAATAAAGATCAATTAATAAAATATCGGCCCCATTACCGTATTGTAGAAAATGGTCTAGTGTTATTTGTTTTTATTGTTTGATGTTTCACATGAGTAATAAAGATCAATTAATAAAATATCGATTAATGATCCATTACTTTAGTGTAGAAAATGGTCTAGTGTTATTTGTTGTTATTGTTTGATGTTTCACACGAGTAATAAAGATTAATTAATAAAATATCGACCAATGACCCATTACTTTAATGTAGAAAATGGTCTACTTCTAGTGTTATTTGTTTTTATTGTTTGATGTGTCACATGAGTAATACTAATAAAGATCAAGAGAATAACATTAGAAATATATTATATAATTTATTAATTTAAGTGTTAAAACTTGTTCTTACATTTTCTCCAATGCATAGGCTAAACTAAAAAATTAAATCAAGGAAGATATATAAAATAAAAAATTATATTCAATAGATCCTCATATTTTCAACCTTGAGAAGTCACGTAAATCATAAAATGCTAGTTCTCATCTTCGCAACTGCTAAGCTCATACCTTTCTTAACCATGAGAAGTTGCGTAATGCACATGATATTCAGTGGTCCTTTTCTCAACTTCGGAGCCTTTATAACTCATCTGTCATTTACCCTTGAGAAGTCACGCGAGAGTTATCTTAGCATCTTCTCAACTTCTCAATGGTTTGAAATAACCTTTTCGAAGCTGCGCTAGGCCTCTTCGTGAATTCTCAACATCATTTTCCCAATTGAGAATTGCCGATTCACATTAATTGCTAAATGCTCAACTTTGGGACAACGATTATTCTCATGATAAAAAGATTTGAGAATTGATGCAAATACTCATTTTGCAACTTCTCAACATGAAAACCTAAAGGACATGACCGCTCGACATGATTATGGATGTAACATTTTATTATTGCATCAATGCATAGGCTAAACTAAAAAATTAAATCAAGGAAGATATATTAAATTAAAAATTGTATTCAATGGATCCTCATATTTCAACCTTGAGAAGTCACGCAAAGCATAAAATTTTGGTTCTCATCTTCACAACTGCTAAGCTCATACCTTTCTTAAGCATAAGAAGTTGTGCAATGCACATGGTATTCAATGTCACTTTTCTCAAATTTTGAGCGTTTATAACCTATCTGTCATTTACCCTTGAGAAGTCGTGCGATGGTTATCTCAACATCTTCTCAACTTCTCAACGGTTTGAAATAACCTTTGCAAAGCTGTACTAGGCCTCTTCGTGACTTCTCAACATCATTTTCCCAGTTGAGAATTGCCGCTTCGCATTAATTGCTAAATTCTCAACTTTGGAACAACGATTCATCTCATGATAAAAAGACTCGAGAACTGATGCAAAGACTCATTTTGCAACTTCTCAACATGGAAACCTAAAGGATGCGATCGCTCAACATGATTATGGATGTAACATTTTATACTTGAGATATTGCGCATAACATTTATTCGAGACTTCAGAACCACTAGCCTATAACATAAACATAACGTTAAGATGTTGAGAAACCCTAATGCGTGACTTTGCCACTTGAAAGAAAAATTCCCTAGACGAATTGAGAAGTAACACATAACTATATTTACGACTTCATGACTTAAAACATGGCTTTAAGCATGAATTCCCGATGATGAGAAAATGCGATTTAACACACACAAATATTATAGCACACAAATTTGACAAGAAGTAGAACCATAGAAGTAGAATTTCAACTTTACAGTTTACTAATAATTCAAGAAAAATGTCTCACTACTGATAATACAATATGAAATATGTCTTCATTTTGAATGAGTATGAAAATTTCTAGGAAATTAGGAATTCATTATACTTTAAATTTCAAGAATTAATACACTAACAAGTTACAAAAATTATGAACAATAGTTTTGGAAATTGTAAATGTAATTTGAGTCAACGTTCAAGAAGTACAATATATGAAGTATACGATAAATACCTATTAACTGAATGCTAAATGATCACTTCACTGACTTAGCGGGAAGTATGACGCTTCTATATCCCACATGGAATCCACCTCCTGAAATTGACTAGTAGTAACATGTTCCTCTTCAATCTGAGTCGGGTATTCAAAATAAAAAAATTCTTCATCTTCATTCTGAGTCTGGGACCGAGATCCATCATTTGTCTCAAAACTAGCAGTAGCACCACCAGGTTTTGAAGTGTTACAAAACACTCATCTTTCACACATGGAATTTGAAATTTCCAATGCCCCATTGTAAGGAAAATATTTAACATTGTACTGAGTTACAAACAACCTCAAGTAAGTTTCCAAATTTTTGTCTAGTTTGTCTCTGATCTTTGATTTCAAAAACCCCAATGCACTGAAAACTCTTTCATCTTCCACCAACCCCAGTATCATTTTTTGACATAAATCAACAAGTTTGAAATATTCTGATATTGAATCACGCAATACCTCACTCTGTTCTATCCTTTTCCAAAGCCGGGTTATTTTCCCAGGCTCAAATGGATTCTCAAGTTTTTCAATTACAATTTTATACATGATGCAAATTGTCTACATTGTTTTTTAAGATTAGCTGAATCTAAAATTCCTTCAATTAGTTGTTCATTGCAATCTGCATGTTTTGAAAACCCTCTCATCAAATCATTAATTTGTTTATGAAATATTTGTGCATTAGTTTGTGTATCTCCGAAGTTTTTCCAAAAATAAGAAAACACACAACCCATGGCTTCAATAATTTCTTCTCGAGGGAATCTTTCACGAATCTTAGTTGAAAGTTGGTAGGAAATTGACTTCAAAATATGACTAATAGATAAAACAATCCAATCAAAATATTCCTTTTTAACTGGAAGTAGTCTGCCTCACTTGCCCGTCTTAGATTGGTGCATTGGTATTTCATATCCTTTCACAAACACACATAAATCATTTTTTGCATTGAATTGTAAAAAATTCTCAGCATGATTTAAATTTGTAATTATCTGCCACTTGAAAAAAATTGCGCTTTGAAGTGCTGTGATATTTGAATACAGAGAATCTAGGGCAATGCATGTCATTCTATGTAAACTGCTATACTCATGGATATACATAGTTCTGTCTTGGGATTTCTTAACAAGTTTTTTCATTAAAACCAACATGGGGAGAAGACTGGCTAAAGTTAACAGAGTGTCTATATCACTTAACTTATATTACAGATCAAGAGCTTGTCTACTTTGAGGCATTTCTCATATACTAGTCTGATCAAGGATTGATATTTTGTTAGAACTCATTCTACTGGTCCATGCAAAGAGATCCATCTGGTCTCAACATCCTTGAGAAACTTGTTTCTTGGTGTTACTCCCTCTGAAAAAAAATATTAAATTATACAAAATGTCTAGGACTTAGATACAGAAGTAAGAGTATAGCTCATGGACTAGATCTTCCACTTTTGACACTGTAGGAAAATCGCTTACAATTTTATATGCTAAATTCATTCGGTGGGCCATGCAATGTATGCCAAGAATGTAAGGTGCAATACTAGTTTGTAATCTTGTACAAAGACCATTCCTTTGACCTTGCATCACTACAACTCCATCAAATCCAACACACACTAACTTCTTGCCAATTGTCAAATCATCCATACCAACAACTTCATTCAAAGCTTTCTTGACTTCAAAATATAAGTTTTCTCCTATTGAATTTCTCCTCATTTTACGAACATAGAGTAGATGAGCTTGGTGGACATGTTATTTTACTATATACACATGCATACAAACCCAAGCAATGTTATCTTCTGTAGTAACTTCATCTATGGATAATGAAATGAATCTGGACTATTTTACTTTCTCTTGTAAATTTTTCTTTTCCAGCTCAGAAAGACAACTTTTACATTTCCCATCCAGCGTTTGTTGACCAATGTGACATAGGATCATGAGGAAATTTCAAAAAATATAATAAATTACCATATTTTGAGAAGTCTCTCATAGGTCATCCTCTGGACAGAATATGAAAAACAACACTCATATGAATGGTCTTTGCCAGGTTTTCTTCATTGGCTGCATGTTTAAACCCAACCTTGATTGGATTTAGACTACTAGCAATTGCTGCCATTCTCTTGTTATATTCTTCATATTCTATGGCATACTTAACATGAGACATTCTTCCTTTGATTTCCATCTCACTACTGATATTTCTTGTTTGTCTATGGTCTGTTTTTCGTAAACCTTACCAATATGATTTTTTATAGTGTCAATCTTTAGTTGCAACTTCTTCTCTCTTTTAGTTTTCCAGGTACAAATCTTACACCTACATTCTGTTGGTTGTCCATCATTGTTTTGGACTGGTTCAATGAACCAATACTTTGCTACCCAATCAACCTTAAAATTTCTTTTCATTTTCCACTCCTGCCCAATTTTTACAATCCTTTTTCTTTTCTTCTTACCAACATCAATATTATCTTAATTTCTAGCATTTTCATCCAACTGGTTTGGGGTATCCCTTATAACATCTTCTGTTGTGCCACCATTTTTATCCTCATTTGACGTATTTTGATTTAACTCAATGATAACCACAACTTGTGGTGGTGGTACTAGTGAGCTACTGTGAATGGCTTTTGCACTTGCAATTGCAGAAGTTGATGGAGCAGAAATGTTGCCAATTCCAAAGAAAGCCTTTATGGTAGTATCTCTAAGTTTTGGGCATTTTGATGGCCTCCCAATCCCTTCACTACCCTGAGGAGTCTTAGCCTTGTCTACCCTTCCAATCCCTTCACTCCCTGAGGATTCTTACCCTTGTCTACCATTCCAGTCCCTTCAATGCCTTGAGGAGTCTTAGCCTTGTCAACTTCTAGGCTTGGCCTTTCATTTGCAATCCCTTCACTTCTCTGAGGAGTATCAATCTTTTCGATGTATCACATGGAAATCCCTTTAGTGCTATCACCATAGTGAGAAGTCTGAGTCTCAACCTCCCCCAACATCCCAATCCCTTCACCTGCTTGATGATACTCAGGATAGTCACCCTTGTCCGACATCTTAACCTCTTACTAGTCACGGGGATTCTAGGAATTAAAATTAATAGCAATACTGTGAAGTGTGAATAAATAATTATTTACCTTCCTGTCCTTTACGCTTTCTCTGAAATGTTGAATCCTTTGTTTACTGTTGCAAGATTATAATTTGTAAATCTGGCCCTTCAAAATTTTGTAATGGGACGTAAATAGACTGTAACAAATCTAAAAATGTGTTTAAGTTTTCAAACTTTTAATTAACCGATTTGAATTTATATCAATCCATGATTCAAATTTCCATTTTTTTGTGAATTCGCGGGCTTTTCAAAATACATTAACATCTTGATTTATGTGTGGCAAAAAATGTGCCGACATGTTCAATGCAAATTGTATGAATTAACAAACGGTTGGCGAAATAGGTCTTGGTTAATATAACAATCCCGATGAATATAACGATCATCCACCAACCAATATAAATTTTTTGGGGTGAAATGGGCCGACTCATTCAATTCATAATTAATAAACGTTGGTGAAATAGGACCTACATGAATTTTTTTTTTTAAAATATCAGGCGAATTAAGAGGCCGTTACAAGAACCATGTCAAACTATTCAAAGGTGAATATACCAGTCAACCACATCAAACAACAAAATATTAATGTCGATTCAAAAGACTACTGACCCATTACCATGTTAAATTTGGATGATTTGGGCCACCGTGTATCGAGCGTGATTCACCAACATGAAATGCCAATGTTCTTAGAATTTGCCAAAAGGCAAATATTCGCTGCTAAAAAAACACTCTGATTATGTTATTGTAGAAGTTGGGTCAAATGTTGGCTCTGGGATGTTTATTGGCTCTCATAATGGAGATGACAGAAGTGCTTAAAGATGATGAAGGCAATTTTGGGTTGAATTCTTCAATTGTGGGATTAATTCTATGATGCTTCATTGCTGGGTTTAGTTGTCATCGAGAATACATGGGGGAAATTACTTTTTTTATTGAATCTTGCTTGCAGCTAATTATTGAGATCAATTGTGTTTGGAGCCTAGGTCTAGAAGGAATGGAACACTTAGCATGTTAAGGCTAGATGACATGTAGTTTGTATAAATGCTACTAAAATTTAGGTTTTTATTTGCTGAATGATAAGCCTAAATAATTATAATGTAAAGTGTTGTAAATGGGGTTTATATAAAAATGAGACAAGTAGATATTGTTAAGTAGTGCTAGGTGATATAAAGGCTATCCCAGTGATGTTTGTTATTCCTGATAGCTTAACTACAAAGATTCCTCCATGGTTAACCCCTTAAGTAGTGTTGCAATGAGGGCCAAGTGTTCTATTCATTCTCCTACTTATCAATTGATGAGATTGAGGGGCTTTCTAATGAATGGTTCATAAGGTAGAACACTTGTTGAAGGTTTTGCAAATGGGGTTGCAAGCAAAGTGGGCTTAACCATGGAGGAATCTTCGTAGTCAAGTGCCCTTGAGCTGGAGTAGTACTGGGATGGGTGACCTCCCAGGAAGTCTCGGTGTTTCACCTCTATGAGCATCACCTAAATGCAATGAGTGCTAAGTGTTTCATTCATTCTCATAAGAGATATTTTCTTGTGAACCACTACTCATGAATCATGGGTCAATGAGTTTGACTAAAAAACACACAGTTAAATCTTGATAGCAATATCAACAATTGAATACAATATATTTTACTAAACATGATAAATATCTTCCCACATACTGCTTGCCTAAAGCTAATATAAACTAGGAATTCCATAAATTTTCTACAAGCATGAGTAGATATTTAGGCTTATCCAACACATGACAAAGTGAAAGAAGTGGACAAATGGAAGAAAAATGAAAGATTATGCAATATACAAGAAACACTAAAATAAATGGTCTAGACATTAGATAATATCTAACACAGGGAAAATGAAATGAGTGAGTGAATAGGGACAAAGAAAAACATAATACAAAAAAACACGAAAACCAAAATAAATGATGTAGACATCTAGCCTTATCCAACACATGACAAAGTGAAACAAGTGGACAAATGGGAAAAAATGAAAGATTATACAATATAAAAAGCAAATCAAAACACATGGTGTAGACTTGAGAGAGTATCTAACACATGACAAAGTAAAATGAGTGAGCAAATAGGGAGAAAGAAAAACATTATACAAAATAAAAAGAAAACCAAAACAAAGATGCAGACATGTAGCCTTATCTAGCATATGACAAAGTGAAACGATTAGACAAATGAAGCAAAATAAAATATTATACAATATAAACCACAAACCAAAACAAATGGTGTAGACATATGATAATATCTAGCACATGACAAAGTGAAATGAGTGAACAAATAGAAAGAAAATAAAAGATTATACAAAATGTAAGGAAAACCAAAATAAACGATGTAGACATGCAATTATAGTATCTCACACGGGATAAATTGAAATGAGTGGATCAATAGAAATGAAACAAAAGATTGTACAATATAAAAAAATATTAAAAATTTGATGTAGATGTACGATCAATATATTTAACATATGATAAAGTGAGAAAGAAAAATAAGATAAAGAATTAAAAAAATCGAATTCAAGTGGTCCAACCATTGAAACTAATAAAATTTGGACGAGAAATAAATATTTTGTTCCAAGTTGATGGCTACTGAGCACTTGTTCTTTCTAAGAGAGAGCTGTATTGCACGTTTTGTTTATAGTTGTTTTTAAAAGTATGGAATTTTCTCTTAAATTTTCAGCAAAGGTTCATAATTTTGAGATTATGTCCACTCATACTACTATTATTAAGCTTTATGTTTTGTTTGGCTTTAAAAAGTAAAGGAAGGAGGAAGTTGAATTAAATCTGAGATGAGGAGGTCTTTACAAGATCGCCAGAGAAGGGCATAGACTGTGGAGGAAGATGACCTCATTATTAAAATGTATCGTCTGCTTGGCAATAGGTTGGTGAGAAACAAAATATAAGCATGCCACAGCAATAGAAAATCAGCTTTATCATGCGTGTAAATATAAGATATTTATTGATAGATGACTTGAAAGTGCAACTATCTTTCAAGTGTAAATGTGGGAGGGCTTAAGGATTTTGCATTCCGGATTCATTCTTTTGGTTTGATTATATTTAAATACTAGTGTTTGCACCTAAAAAGGTGAAGTGTGACGTCGATAGGAGGCTTTATGTAAGTTGATATATAAGACAGAATGAGGTAATATATAAATGGAATATAAATTGTTTTAATTTAAAATATATTGTATGTACAAATTTTTAATTTTATACAATATCTAGAAGGCATATATGCTAAAATTCATAACTACTGTAATGTTGTATCCATATCAGAATGTAAATTTTACGTTCAAACTCCAAATAATATTAAAAAATTATATAATTTTTGTGGACTTATTTATCGTAAAGGTGCGACATATCAGTTCCTTTTGTTTCCACCTTTTTCTTTCTTCCATAATGAAATTAAGAGATCAAACTTGTAGAGGTAATGGTGGAAAATTTGAAATGAGCTGTCCTACCACCCACTATTCTTCTAATTGATAATACAAAATTCCCTCACCCAACGTTCCAAGTTTTCTGTCATTAAAACAACAAATATAGTAATTATCATGTGAAAAGATGGAATAATAAGAGACTCTAAGGAACAAGAGGCTAATGAAAAAAGAGATAGAAATAAAAGGAGGAAAGGAGAGAAGTAGGTAGGAGGAAAAGAAAGGAAAAGGAGAGTGGGGGAGGGGGAGGGGGGAGAAGGACAATCAACATCAAGGAGCCCCATTTGTGTGTATTTGGTTCTAAAACTATCTATCAAGAACTCAAATGAATCTCAGGTGGATCGAAAATGATAATCTGGATAGAGAGAGGGAGATCATATAGTATCTTCTAAACCACTGACACCTTGGAAAGCTCTCAAATCTTCCATATGGTCTCCTGAGGTTGAACAAAAACAAGTCCAAACTTAATGGCAGTTTTAAATGATGCAAGAACACCATAAATAGAAGGACAAAAAAATGAACAGATCAACTAAAGAGGCATTACAGAGTATCAACTATGTGACTTGATAATGCACTATTAAGTGGAGAGGGAAAAACAAGGCAACAATAAATATAACTCGTAGCTATCACACAAACCAAGTAGGGGTCCTGCACAAAATCCATACATATGGCTAGCTCGACAAATCTTAAAGAGAACTAATAACCTTCTGTAAAAAAAATTTAGAAGTGTACCAACATACAATTGAATTGTTCTGATTAGGTAAAAACAGGATTTGAAAGGTCCCAAAACCTTGAACAAAAAGATAAGAGAATAAGCATTACTAATCAAGCCCAAAAGTGGAACTACACCTGATTAAAACATAGGCCCGTGACCCTACACGGAAAAGCAGAGAAAAACAACAAAACAAAACCAGACAACAGAAAAAAGAGACATCAAAAAAGGACAAGGCAACAACTAGCAGATATCCTTCAGTTCTTTAGCCTGGACAACTAAGAGCTCCATGTTGCCCACAAAGACCTTCAAGTCCTCCAATCAAATGCAATTGAATTGTTGAATCAAATGCAACCAATCATTGCCATGATTTTTTGAGTTGTTGTGCTTGACATTTTCCCGCAACGATGCAATTCTATGAATATATCATCTTCTAATAGTAGACTACCACTCTTATAAAATGCAAAAAAAAAAGTATGAAAATGGACTTCAAGTGATATTGTTTATTCTAGATATAATCAAAGAGGTTGGGTTCAAAATCACATACTTTTTTTCATAAAGAGACATTAGTTGCAATCGATCTTTTTTCTTTACTTATAACTATTTTTTTTTTGTATTTTGTTGTATATCTCAAAGGAGAGTGGGGGCTCAATGCAAAGGCCATCTAGTAAATTTACTTGAGATATAGTTGTAAATGTTAGGCCCTACCTTTTAATTTTTCCAATATCAATTGTTTCTCTTTGACGGGTTAGTTCTTGGGACTTGTATTGTAATAGCCAACACCATTGTGAGCGGGATTTATCTACGGTTACCAAGGGATACAGGTACCATTGGTATAGAATTTGGGTTATCTTCATCCATGGTGGCCCGCTATAAGTTTAAAACTATGCTATCATGTGTGCAATAATTTTGGGTTGTCTTGAGCCTAGATTATAAACAATGTCAATAACTTCACCAAGAGCTCCATTTACAACCTGCTTGATGTTGATTGTTAGTGGACTTTTGAACCAGGTGAGAAAGTTTTTCCATGGCGATTTTGATGAACTCAGGGAAGAAATATGGGTCCATCATGATGTTGAAATTGGCTTATTTTCCCATTGTTGTGGTGTTTTCTTAATTTAACTATATTTTGTTGTATTATTTATATGATAAAAAATTTAAGATTTTTATATTTAATATTCTCTGATATTAAACTTCACATTTCAAAATAAAGTGGTATTTTATATTTTACAAATATCTACATATTTTATATTTAGATTATATTTTATTTTATTTATATTATATTTTTATATTATTTAAATTATTTTTTTATTGAAGTCTATATTTTATAATTTTAATCATCAGATTTTATGTTGTAAATTTTATATTTTATGTTTACGTTTTAAATGGTATATTTTTTTTCTTAGAATAATCATTATTAATAAAATTATTTAAAATATCATTATAATTTAAGTTTTATATTAGATTTTAATTTTATATTATATATTATATTTTAACATTGTACATTATGTTAACATTGTGTATAACATTTATAGCTAATTTTATACTTTAAATGAATTGAATATATAAAATTTAATATTAAATTATATATTTTCAATATAATTTTATATTTCAAATGAATAAAAAGAAATATGTAAAATAAATGTCACATTATTTTAAAAATAATTATTTTATTGAGAACTCTACAATTTTATTTAATATATAGCATTGCTTTTCAATTATTTGAATATTAATGTCATTATATATTAAATTTAAAGGATCAACCTTATAATTGCATATTATTCTGGATTTTCTAAAATATTCTAATGTGTTGGCCAAAATATTTAGTGGTATTTCAAAATGGTCTTAAAAATTGCTAAATTAAATAAATATATTTTTAAGCTAATGGTTGATTGCTAAATTTGTTGGGTGGAATCTAAAAAATAACCAAAAAAACCTTCTAATTTAGTGGGAACAATTTTTAGCAACTCCTCAAACATATACTTCATTAAATCTAAAAACTAAAAATTAGGGCTCCTATTTATGATATCCTTCTTTTAAATATTTGATTTTTGATATTATGTGAAGGTGCACACTTGCACTCTATTGGTAGCTATTTATTTTGTTCATATAATGTCTATTATAAACCTGGAACATTTGAATATAGTCTATGACTAGCAATGAATTATATAAACAAATTAGAATTTAGAAGTCTTAACATAACAAACTTTACAAATTGTAGTGTTTGAACTTTTCATTTTATCCTTTATAGGTAATGATAACTACTAATAAATATAAATATGGTGCTCACAATAGCAATGAAAAATCAAAATCAAAATATTTGAATATTATTACTAAAATCAAGGATAATGTAAATGCTCTTGCATCAATTTTATTTTATTCCAACAAAAGTTAATGTCATAGAGCTTTTACATTAACAATTTATCTATTACTTCTTTCTTCAAGCTATTTTTGTTTGCATATATTGATCATATTTAATTTTTTATAAATTAATAATTATTATATATATAAATAAAAGAGAAACAAACAAAATTTCATAACTTTCTAATATAATTTTATGAAATAACTATGTAGTTTTATAAAAAAAATAGTAAATAAATATACTTTTTATTGATAAAATAATGAAAATTACTTCCAAAATTAATTTATTGAAATTTTGTAACACATTTCTTAAATAATTGACATGAAGTTAAAGTAAACATTTAACTTTGTTAATATATTAATAATTTATATAACAAAAATTTAAGTTTTGATTTATATTTTTTACATTTATATTTTAAATAAGCTATAAAATTTTAATTTAACATTCAACTTGACAAACTTGTAAAGATCATATCAACTGGTATAAAAGCATATATAAAATCTGTAAAGATTTATCAATTTAAATATGGAGCTCCAACTTTGAAATTAATAGATCTTCCTTCATGTTTGGAAAACAGGTTGTATCATTATACCAAGGTTTTCAGTATGTTCGTGATGCAGATTGGATTATTTCTATCACAATGGAGGAGTTGTATTGCTTACAACACAAGAAATCAATTTGATGAGGGATTGACATTTATTGCATAAAGATATTGCAATACAACACCATTTAAATGTCCAAATTACGAATTTGTGCCCTCCAGCAAACACATTTTAATGGCAATTTGTATAATGTGCCAAAAAATGTGTTCGTGTGACTTATAGGAAGACAAAAATGCAAGTGGTGAATTTGTGGCAGATTGTTTTGAGGCCACTGCCTCCCTCCGCCGGTCTTTGCTTCAATACTTCTTCCTGCACTAAAACTGCTGCCACGGTCACTCCTTCAGGGTTCGTAAATTACTGTACCGCCCCAGCCTCGGTAACACCTCTGCGAACACTGCCGCGGATACTTTCATACCATTGGGCCTTCACTTTGCAGTCACGTGAGACAGGAAAGCAAACATTTTACCATAATACTTGGGAAACGAAAATGAAATGAAAGTGGGAAGAATTAAGTTGCCGCAAATGTTTTTCCGATACCGTATTTTAGCGTGAGACAAATTTCTGATTAAGGGTTTCTCCCCATAGGAAGCCTATCGGCTAAATATTGTAAAACATATTCTTTAGGGGAAAGGATCTAGTAGTTGAACGCGTTCTAATAAATATTATAGCATTTGTTGGTTTAATGTCTAATATTTTGACAATATTACACCAATAATTATGATTTTAAAATTGTTACAGAACTACCCATGATTGAATGAAATGTATTCCTTAGATCAAAAAAGCAACCAATCATGTGATGCCACATTAGTGTACCAACAAAACATGATTTAGTGTACAAGTACAGATCTCACTTATTTTGGGGGTCTTTTGAGACACCTTAAAAAAACATGCTGATGTGACATGATATTTGTCGACTTGACCCTAAAACCTTAGCTATAAGCATGGGACTGGCTAAATAATTTGTTATAAAAAATTGAGTCATTTGAAATTTTCACATAGATTTGAGAAGGGAAAAATTAGGGTGCTCAAGTATTGAGTCCTGACCCCTATTTAGTTTCAATTTTCTGCTCAAAATAATGGCCTCCAAACTTCACATCCATACATAAGGATAGATGCAACCAATGAATGAAAGGGATCTTTATCTATGTCTTGTAAGTGCAATTGGAAGTAAATTTTTTTAAGGTGATGAGAGTTACAAAACAGATTTTTAATCTGATACTTAATAAGCAAAGTCAAGCTAAGGTGTGGTCTAGACTTAATATTATAAATTGTAGAGGCGTGGCCAAACTACTTAGAAAGACCAATTACATTGTTTAATCTTGTAGAGGAAACCTCTACAAAATATTTTACAAGTGAGAAAAAGCAGGTTAAAGATGATTTTGATAAAGATTTACAATTTTTTATGATTGAAGAATCGTATGAAAAATGGTCATTTAGAAGGCAATGAGAACTAATGGATTGGAAAAAAGTGTTTAATATGAAAGATCAAATGTCATTAGTGACACGTAAAGAACACTTCATTAGAGTTTGATAAACATTTAAACACAAAGAAACCTAGCATTGTAAAGATTCTTGCATTATTCACTAACTGATGATCAAAATGGATGAGGTAGGCTGGTACATTGATTAATAGGAAACCAAGAAATAGGACCTAGAACATTAATATAAGTTAGTGGAATACACACACACACACACACACACACAAGAATCTTTGATGTTGAGGTGCATTGGTGGAAGCAAGTTTTGAACTCTCTCTCTTGGCCCATGTGTCAATTTTTCCTCTGGTTGGTGGTTCACAATCATTGTCTCACTTGGGATAATCTTTGTAAGTGTGGCCTCCATGGCCCCTCAATCTGTGTGTTATGCTGTGATGGTGAGGAGTCAGTTTCGCACCTCTTCTTTCAATGCTCCTTTGTTAAGAAAATTTGGCACTTTTGATAGTTTGTGTGGGGCCGCCCGTGCTGGCATGTTTCTTCTTTGTCTGAGTTTTAGGATAGATTGGGGCATTCACCTTCTAAGTCCTCTTTTATGCAGGGTGCTTGGGCTATTGGTCCTTTCTTCATTCTTTGGCATGTGTGGCTAGAAAGAAAGAGGAGAATCTTTCAGGATGTTAAGTTTGAAGTCCTGCACCTGTGGGGGAAAATTGTTCATTCCCTCCATGAGACTGTTCTGGCAAAGTTTGAGGGGATGGGTGGTTTGGATCCTGGAGATGTGGATATTTGCACTCGTCTCTCCTTTCCTTTGCATGGCGGGGCTCCTCTATTTGCTACCCGCCGCTATGGTAGTAGAGTCAGTCATCACTCTCAGCGGGTTAATCGTGAGGGGCATTGGACTCCTCCTCTGCCTAGAGTTATTAAAATCAACATTGATGGCTCCTCTCAGGGGAATCCTGGTCCTACTGGCATTGGGTGAGTTGGATGCAACAATTTTGGGGACGTCCAATTTCTTTTTTCTATTCACAAAGGATTTCATACCAACAATCTCATGGAGGCCCTCGCCATCCTGGTGGTTGTGGAGCATTGTTGTTTGTGTGGTTGGCGTAGGATTATCTGTGAAGCCGATTCGCAAATTATTATGAATTTACTTAATCGACAAGAGTTTTCCGATGTTTGTTGGCAGCTGACTTTGGTTATTAAGAAAATTATTTTTTTATGCAGGTCTCTTGACTCTGTCACTTTTACGTATATCCCCCGTGAGTGGAATGGTGTTGCTAACTACCTAGCTAAATGGGCTTCTGAGCAGGGTCAAGGCTGGAATATTGTTGACCAGAGGCTCCTTCCCCCTGATTTATCTCATAAGTTGGATCAACTTGTTGTTCAGGATATGGCTCTTTAGAGCTCTTTGTTGGTTTTTTCTTTTGGCTTTCAATAAATTCTTACCTCTCTTTTAGTTTAAAAAATATTTGGCCTTGTAGATGTTAAAATAATTTCTTTCTTCTATATTGGTGAGTTTCTTTTTACAAATTTACAATTTAAAAATAAAAAAGTAATGGATCTGGGACATTCATCTTATAATATACTAGAGTGCATAAAATGGTTGTATAAAAAGCATAGGACATGACTTTGATCAGAGAATTTGACATCTTGATTAGTGGAAAAGATGATGTTTATACTGAGAAAAAATAGATAGAACAATCCTTGTGGAAAAAATGTTCTTAACTTTAAAATATTTCTATATGATTTGCTAATCTTTAATACTATTATTCATTTTGCACTATACATGTTACACTCTACTAGCCATACATGCTGGTACCTCCACAAATTGTATTTTAGTTAAGTAATCTTTATTACTGTGAAAATGTGTGTGTAATACACACACACACACACACACACACACACACACACACACACACACACACACATTTT
>MU226547.1:1820875-1842484 GCA_018584345.1 Thuja plicata | reverse complement strand
TTGAAGAATACATCTTTTATGTTTGAGAAAGGAAAAATGAAAACCTTTGCATTCTTCTTAAAAGATTGTGCATCAAATAGAAGTCGTTCAACAAAAGCATTTTGAAGAATACATCTTTTATGTTTGATAATTTTAGATTGTTTCATTATCTACAAATGAAAGTCGTCATTTATAACAAAATGGGTAGTAACTTATACAAGCTACTATATAACCTCAATGACTAGGTTGAATGGACCTTTTAGAAGTCTTTGCATAAGGTATATAAGCACATAAATGATATATATATATACCCAACACCACCACTTATTACCACTTATATTACAGGATGTAATGAAGTTAAAGCTTTATACCAAAATAGATCATTTACATTAATAAGAAAATGCGTTGTATTAGAAACACAATTTACACCTTTCCCTTTTAGAAACTTCATCCCCAAAGCTTGAGGACCAAATGGAATTTCTTCCATGAATATTCTTTTTCTCCTTTGGTCTTTATTTGGAGATGATCGTATGAAGCCCCCTTAATTGGGAAGAAGATTTAAAAATGCACTCTTATGATGAAATTGATGAATTCATCAACTTTACTCAAAGAAGTCATATGGATTTATTTATGTCTCACTTAATCTGTCATCCACATA
The DNA here is from genome assembly GCA_018584345.1 of Thuja plicata. NCBI lineage: Eukaryota > Viridiplantae > Streptophyta > Pinopsida > Cupressales > Cupressaceae > Thuja > Thuja plicata. The sequence continues at coordinate 1,841,847 of MU226547.1, read as the reverse complement.
TTTCTAATGTGAGAACCAAGAAAAAATCAATAGCTTTAGGCATTTCTAAGGGATATGTTCCATGCCATGAATTTCTTATTATTGTATATGATTATTTTCACTTATCTTTTCTTTTTATAAGGAAATTTTCTCCATTGTCAAATGTATCATTATAATAAGTTCAAGTACATAGTTTCAATGCAACCTTTTGTACATATACTTTTAATATATCTTTTATTATCATATTCATACTATGCGCTTTTATGTTACCAATAGGGACAAAAAGGATGAAGAAGCCAAAAAATATTCCCAAACTCATTCCATACAACAAAAGGGGATCATCAACAATTAAATGTTCACAATTGAAAATTTTATAAATTTTTCTATCAATTTAATATAAGCACTAATTATGATTTATTTGTTGTATGTATTTTTCTATTAGAATTTGGACCAAAAATTTAATTTATATTTGCTAATATTATGTTTTCTTATGTAGAAAGATAAATGATTTTCTTAGAGTTATTTAAAATATAAAACAAACACATACTATTAAGATTTTTGCTCACATTTTTTTAGTTCTATGTGAGCATTGGCTAAAATGATGGAAAAACTTGATGCAATGGATGCATAAGTATTTATGCCTTTGAAGGAACTAATAATCGAAACCTAACAAATCTATAAAAAAATATCTAGTTTGAATTTATATGAAAGTAATGTTGATTTTTGCAAAAGATTATACATTTTTGTGTGATGTATGGACTCTAGATTCATTAATTAGTAAAAGCTTTCCAAGTTGAGTGTATCATATATTTAATAATGATATTAAGACAATTATTAACCTTGGAAAAAATTCTACTAAGCTTTCATACTTATGCCAACCCTATTGTAGTCTATACACATTGAATTCAAGTAATATTGATCTTTGCAAAGATCAATAAAGTATGAATATAGAGGACAAAATTTAACTATTGTATATGCACCGCTCATCAAATAGTTCTAAGTATAGCATAAGTGTGAAAATCTTTCCAAGTTGGGTGTATCAAAGTAATAATGATATTAGAAAACTTATTAACCTTAAAAAATTCTTTTAAGTTTTCATATTTATGCCAACCCTATTGTAGTCTATACTCATTGTATTCACCGAATTCAAGTAATACCGATCTTTGCAAGGATTGACAAAAGTATGAATTTGTAGAACAAAATTTAACTATTAGATATAGACCATTCATCAAATAGTTCTAAGTATAGTACAAGTATTATGTTATCTATATATCCTTATTATAAACTTTCTTTGTACTATCCATCGTAAATAAAATTAATGTATCTTCTACAAACATTAAATTATACTTTCTTATATATTAATTTATATAATTTTCTATCGGCGTAACCCTTGCACCTCCTTTAGGTGCAAGTGCTAGTTTATATTAGCTTTAGGTACAAGTAGCATGTTGACACATTATTTGTTGATAAATTATGAGGTTCTTAATTTGTATTAGCTTTTGGTAAGTAGCATGTGGGAAGGTATTTATTACATTTTGTAAAATATTTTATATTCAATTCACTCCACATGTTCCTAAATATTCAATTATTTTGAGCCAAGTAGCATATGGGGAGGCATTCATCATGTTTAGCCTTAATGGAATATTTTTTATCCAATTCACTCCACATCTTTTTCAATATATATTTTTCGTATTCCTAAAGATAACCCAAAAGATATGGAGAAAAGGTAGAGAAGTTGGTTTTGAAAGCATAATAATGCAGGAGCATCATGCTTGCAATTTTGGTTTTGTTTTAGTTTCATTGTTTTACTTATGTTATCTTTTGTTGGTGTCAAAACTTCTTGTCATTGAACAAACTACCTGTCACCAAGCAAATACCATTTGTGAAAATTAATTAAACCAACTCAGTTGTTTGTTGATGGTTGTTGAAATTTGAATAGTTCATAAGGATGGAGGATAGTCTGTGAAGGGGGTTAGGTGAAGGAAAAGTAAGGAAGGGAATTGTAATTCTTGGAGGAGTTGTCCAGGGTAGATTGAGGGTTTATTTTTCTTGTAATGTATAGAATAGACCAAAAATAAGTATTGAAAGGAGTTTGTGATAGGAGTGGAATCGATCCTTTGAAGGATTGGATAGATTTTGTAAGTTGTTCTTAAATTTATATAACTTCATTCTACGTTCTTTTGATTCTCTGTATGTAATGAACTTCCATGGGGATTTTGTATTCTATGCAACCATTGTGTTCTGTACAATCGACTTTATTCTATTTTTGTCATTTGGACTTAACACACTGTGTAATTGAGATTTAATCAATATAGCTTGAATTGAACCTAAGAGTTCTATTGTTCACTATATCTTATTCTCTATTAAAAATGTCCTATTGCCTATTTTGTCAAAAAGTCTATCATCATTTGGTATCAATTCACTAAGATCTAGGAGTTTGAGGGAAAGATAGTATGCCACCGAGAAGAGAAAATGGGGGAGGTGGTAGACAAAGGTCAGGATGAGGGAATCTATGAAATGTTGCAAAACATAACTGTAAGTTTGGATTCCATGGAGAGGGCAAAAATAAGAGGTGTGGTGATTAATGAGGGCAGTAACGTGGAAGAAGAAGAGGAACCCCAAATTAGTGATGAAGATATTGCAAAACCGGTTGTAGAAGATGTGAGATTAATAAGAGTAATCATGAGTGTAGGAGCCAAGCCTAAGGTAGAGGTTTCTAAGTGTTCTAGAAGCCTCAATGGTGAGGAACTTATTGATTGGATTCATGAATGTGATAAGTATTTTGAGTTTGAAGGAGTGGAGAAGAGAAGAAAGTAAAGTTTTCTTGTACGAAACTAAAAGGCCACATTGTAATGTGGTGAGATTATATGACCCAAGTGGAGAGACAGAAGAAGAATAAGGAGAAGATTAAGTCATGGGAAATAATGGTGGCTAAGTTCAAGGCCAAGTTCATTCTGAGTGAATATCAAATCAATATTTTTGAAAGATTGCAGAACCTCAAACAAAAGGATATGTTAATAAAAGACTCTATAGAGGAGTTTTATAGGTTGGTGATTATATTTTGTCTTAGTGAAGAAGACATGGAGAAAGTGGCAAGACATGTTAATGTTTTGAAGTATAGTGCATAGGATGAGATGATTCTTACAACCCCTAGAACTCTTGAGGAGGCTTATCAATTGGCCCTAAAGAAAGAAGAGAAGCTTATGAGGAAGAAAAGCCGACAAGAAAAAGGGGAGAGGAAGAGGTTATGGAGGAAGATGATAACATGGTGATAAAGAATGGAAAAACATCAAGATGAGGGATCCAATACTTCTATTGGACCAATCAATGAAAAAAGAGGGGGATATTAGCATAGAGGAGGTAGATCATATGGAAAAGGTGGTTATCAAGGAAGAGGAAGAAGTTTATTGGGTAAATTTTTTAAGTACAATCAATATGTTGGTCATTAAAGTTGGGAGTGTCTTGATTTTCTATAGGAAGGACAAACAAGGCCTTAAAGGAGAAATAAGATTTTGCACATAGATCAAGAAAGTGTGGGATCACCTTCCCACCACAATGAGGAACCTGGGTATGGAGGATATTTAATGTTAAAAAGATTATTGTTGAAGCCACCAAAGGAAAGTCAAGAACTAGTACAAATGAGAGCTTTATTCAAAACAAGGTGCAAGGAAAAAGGTAAGTGTTGTAAACTTATTATAGATAGTGGTAGAAAAGATAATCTAGTGGCTGTTGAAATGGTTGATAAACTAGGTCTTGAAAAGATTAAACATTCTACACCTTACAAAATTTATTGGTTACAAAAGAGGCATCAGTTGTTGATAGATGAGAAAGATTTGGTTGAATTTCAAATAGGAAGCTATAGGATAGTGTGTTGTGTGATGTCGTGCCCATGGATGGTTGTCATGTGTTTCTTGGTAGACCTTAGTAGTTTGACCTGAAGGCTATACATGATGGATGAAATAAAACTTATAATTTTTAGAATGATGGTGTCAAACATACCTTGTTACCCCTGCAAGAGCCAAAAGATAGAATCCAATGGGGCAACAGTAAGGTAATGTTAATAAGTGGGAAAGAATTTTTAGATGGTGGAGAGAAAGAAAATGTTGAAGAAACAATGCTTAATGAGAATGATGACATGAAGAAGTTATAGAGATGGATGTAGAAAGGAGTGTAGCAAATGAAAATAATGATGTAGATTTGTGGACACAATTTACAATAATAGAGCCAAAGTGGATGAAGCAACTTGAGGATATGAAGACGAATGGGACAGTGAAAGATGTAGGAGAAAAAATTTCAACTTATGATCAAGAATTTATTGTAGCATAAAAAGATGAGCTAGAGCTTCTAAGAAATGTTTCATTTCCTTTTGACAAGTTAAATGATGAGAATTTTGAAAGAGAGTATGGAATAGTAGATTTTTGTAATAATATTGGGGGTTCTTTTGGGAATGATGACCTCCAAGATGATTTGTTGATGAATAGTTTGGTCATAGAGGAAGAAAAGTATGAAATGATAAATACAGATTCATATCAGACTTCAAATGATTTTTCTGAAGTTGAGAGACAAATAAAGAACGTGAAGGAGATTAAAGACATAAAATTCTTCAATATTGTTTATGATGAAATTTGTAAAGTTGAAGGGGTACGCAGGGTTTGGAGGAGCATAGTAAATAGTGTGTGGAAAAGGTGAAAGAAAAGAATAGAGGGAATTAATCACCTCATGAATATTTTTGTTCCCTGGGAGTTTGATACAGGAGCATCATGCTCGCAGTTTTGGTTTTGTTTTAGTTTCATTAAATTTTATTAATGTTATCTTTTGTTAGTGCCAAAACTTCTTATCATTAAACAAACTTCCTATCACCAATCAAATATCATTTGTGAATTTATTTAAACCAACTCAGTTATTTTTTTATGGTTGCTAGATGTTGAACATGTTACAAGTGTGATTATCATTGCACCAAAAGATCGTCCTATCAATGCCCAATACAACTACTAGAGTTATAGAATCTACACCTGAGGCGGTTAGTCCCTTGTCACACATCCCAAGGGGAGCACTGACCATTTTGCCAATAATCTCCCCCTTAGCGTTACCCAAGGGGATATCAGATATAGTCCAAGATCTGCAATCCACGCTCGCAATCTACAATACACGCTACATATCTGAAGTCGGCCCCAAAATAGCTCTCCTCCAGAATACACGCCACAACTGACATCATCATCACTCATACGACTTGCGACCCATCAAAAACATTCTTGAACATGTCTTTTGTCATCTCTTAAGCTCGCATAGCCTGAATCATCATCGCTTGTAAGATATACTCAAAACAAAGAGACTCGCTCTATCATTCATCACTGTCATACTCCAGAAATCAGTCTTTATCAAAACATATGTAGCTCATCCAATATGCAATATTATGCCAAGCAACCTTAGAAATAAGATCATCATACATCCTTTTTCATATCCCCATCTTCTCTCATTATGATTCATCCTACAGTATCTGTACACTTCTATCAATCATTGTACAACAGTAATAACCAGTCTGTTCACAGAAACATATGTTGACATCAGTGACAAAACATGAATGCCAACAACATCAGTTTTAGCCAATTCCAATATCATCCAACAAGGCGAAGGTCGAGTGTCGAAGGGTGTCGAGTGCCACAAGTGTCGAGGGGTGTGGCGATTCTGGCGAAGAGTGTTGAAGGTTGAGTGTCGAAGGGTGCCAAGTGCTGAAGGTGTCGAAGAGTGTTGAAGGTGAGTGTTGGGTGTTGAAGGCAAAGTTCTAAAGGTTGAGTACCGAATGCTTAGTGTGTTTTTCTATACAGATATGTGGGTAGAGTGTCGACTAAGTGTCGTGCGATTGTGACAATAAAGCATGGAACAAACTATCATTACATTTTAGTGCCAAATTATGAGTGGTACATTACATTATAGTGACATTTTTTATTTATTTGTGACAAAGAATAAATCACATCCAACCAGAGCAAAGATTAAAATATAATTATTAATGAGATATATTATTATACAAAAAATACTTTAATTTTTTCTCTAAAAGCAAGACAGTAATTTGAAACACAATGTGCTTAGTATCCATGACTATTAAGTTGCTCACTGCCTACGAAGAAAACAGTCTCTTGGTGCTCCTACAAGGCTCAAATAAATATACTAAATTATTCAACCATAGGTGGAAACTAACAACAAATAAAGCCCACAAACAACAAATATTCGAACTTATTATTCATATGATTGACATACATAATTATATGGAGCTCAGAGATTTATGATTGTCTTCCCATTGGTCTAAATCAGGTACATCACAGATAAATTATGTACGACTACAGAGAACCAGATGAATAATGGAACACCAGAATAATATCATTCCTCTTCCAATTCTAAGATTTGTCTTAACAACTGTAGATTTGATTTCAATGAACATCGTGATTCTAACTGATCATGGCTACCAAGCATTTCAAAACTATTTCCCATTTCTATAATGCTTTCAAAAGAACCCATTTCATCCAAGTTTTTGGTTTCAATCAAGGCATGCAGATCATCACTAAAACAAAAGTTATGATCTTCTTTCTCCTTAATATGGGCTGAACTATCACACCCATCTGAAATTAACGTTCCAGGGCTTGTCAATACTGTTGTTTCTATGGCTTTACTTTTTGATGCACAAAAATCTTCAGTAGAAGTAGAAGAAGAATAGCTTGTATTAGGATTGTAAGATTTTGCAACCCTCTTGCTGAGATGAGCATTCCAGTAATTTTTTATTTCATTGTCTGTTCTCCCAGGAAGACGTTTTGCTATCAGTGACCATCTGCCATCATCCAAGAATTAGGTCAGTAACTTTTCAGATTCATATATAGACTGAGGATGACGATGTTTTACTTTCCTATTCTAGGATTACCCTGTAAGCTATGAATAATAATATTTTTTTGTTATTTTTTTTTCCATCTAAACAGAAGGGTGTTACAGTTGAGTTTAAGAGGAGATAAAATAGTATGAAACAGCACAATTTAAAAAAGGACAAACATAAATGTGGTTCACCATTAAAGGCTGTCTTCCGATAAGTAGGGCAAGATCTATATTCACTATTATTTTGATATATAATTTTTAGCTTGTATTTTTCTTTTATATATAAATGTTTAACTCTTCAAAAATGAGGAGACAACAAAGAAATGGAGAGAAGGAATTATTCAAGTAACTTAGCCTGATTTAAATAACAATCACAAATAATTATAAAGTACTGAAATTCAATACTAATTTCTGAATTTGAAAGATAAGGTAATCTGATTAGTGGGCATGTTTTTTTCACAAGTACCCAAAATATTCTAAAAACAACAAATGCTTCTTGAATTTAATGACCAAATCAGCAGCAAAGTGTTATCCAAAACAATTAGCAGTACCATATTAACCTCTTCATTCCAGAACTCCATCAATAACCCGGTTATTGATAGTCTAGCCCAAACATAACATTTGATATAATCATCAAGCTTTAGGTTAAAACACAGAGACCATTTTTTTTAAGACTAAGTCCATTCTTTCCTATTAGTGACAAGTCTTTGAACAGTTTTCAAAATTAGAAAAAGAAAATAAGAAAAATTATTCAATAAAAAGAAACTATTGACTGTTGACAATTAAATGAAATAATGTTTGATTAAATTATCTTATGAATATTTTTTATTAAAAACCTCCTTTCATAAACCATTTCTTAAATGAAAGTGAAATCACCACCATATATTATTTCTTATGTTGATATTTCCTTCTACAAGCTTTCAATCTAAGAATTGAAGTTAACAAATCTTGAAAATGCTATTCTTATAGTATAGTAGAATCTATAAAGTGCCTATAAATAGTCTTTTGATTAAAGGTTTTTATATAATGATATTATCCTTACAATTTTAAAAAATACTCTTTTTATAATAAATTAGAATCTATAAAAAGAGTATATTTAGTGTATAAAATAGGACTTTTAATTCAAAGATTTGGTGTAACTATGTTTTACATTAAACTACATAAGATAGAGTAATCTTTTTTATGAAAAAAGACTTTCTAAACTTCAAGAAATTGTTATATTAATCTTTATTTTTATTATTCTTTTTTATATTTCATAATTATACATATTTCCTTTTTACTCATACCTCTTCTATATTGTAGATTGTGTTCCTTCTCTGAAATATTTAAATACTTAACATAATAATAATAAAAATTACAAATATTTCTTTATGTATTCCTCTTTTATTGGTTCCTATTCAATTACAGATTGCATTCCCCATCTTAAATATTTAAATATTTGACATATTAATAATAATCAAATTTAAAATAAAATTTATTAGAAAACCCAATGCAATATATATCTTTATCTGCATATAAGCACTATATCTAACCTTTTCATGTATGATAAAGGGCTGGTTTTGTAAGTACCTATTGCCAAGCAAACGATACATTTTAATAATGATTTCATCTTCATCCGGGGAAATATTTCCATGCTTAATACCAGGGCGAAGATAATTCAACCACCGCAATCTGCAGCTCTTCCCACTCCGTTTTAGCCCTAAAATCCACATCTCTCCATTCATCAATTTATATTTTATATTCAATCAACTTAAAAGAAAAAAGGTAAGCTTTTAGATTTCTACAGTTTATGATATTGATTGCATGTAAGCTGAATGCACCAAGAAATTAAAAAATTTCAATATTTCTACTAATTCTAGTTGCTAACTAGTCAAATCTTTATGGAAAATATATAAATACATTAAAATATATAAATTGTATAAAATCTACATGTTCTTACATCCTAATGATGGACTGGTGGTGTTACAACCTAAGTTTATTTCAATCTATTAGCTGAGATATAATCAAACACGTCAAATTTTTACAATTAATAGATTTTTTAATTAAACTATTCATTAATATTCATGTTCAATAATCTATCACCAGAATGAAAACACAAAAGCATCAGATAGACGATTATTCACCAACCAACATTTGTCACAAAAATTGATAAGAACAACAACATTTATTAAACATTTTGAGTGTCACTTCTTTAATTGTACAAAACCACTGGTACACTTCCAGACTAACTTTATTCCATTTTTAGAGTTTATAGATTTTTGAATTAGATTATCATCGATATTTTAGATCATATTTCATAATCTATCATCACAATGAAGAACAAAAGAATCAGATGAACAATTATTCACCAACCAACATTTGTTACCAAAACTCATAATTACATCATAAACAAAACATTTTGAATTACTTCTTTAACTGTACAAAACCACTGGTACACTTACAGACTAACTTTATTTCAATCCATTAACTGATATAATCAAAGACGTGATTTTCTATTTTTTTTAAATGAAGGTTCAGACCGCTAGTGTGGCAGTCCAGTAGCGCATGGGGCAGAGTGGACTCAGGGGTATCCATTCTGCCAAATTCATGGCAGTCCAGCGGGGGGCCTGAAGTCCACAAGCACGCCAGGTTCCATTTAGAGCCATTCAACTCATATTCCCAGGGAATGGAATAGTGCTGCTGATTGTTTGGCAAAGTGGGCTTCTGACCATATGTGTAATTGGAACATTGTTGATAAGACTGTTCTTCCTATGGGCTTGTCCCATCAATTTGATCACTTGGTTGATCTTGATAGGGCTATTTGATGCCCTTTCTCTGTTTGTTCTTGTTTCTCTTTCAGTTTGAATAAATTTCCACCCCTCCTTTATTTCAAAAATTTTACAGTTCATAAAATTTAATAAAAGATTTTTGAAATATACTATTCATCCGTATTTTACAATCTATCATTAACATAAAAAAACAAAGAACAAAATTGAAAATAATTCACAAACAACCAACATTTGAACATTGATAACACTAAAATGAATGAACATTTGTTACCTGTTTTGTTTGGCACATGATTCCATGCACCATCACCATTGGTTTTTATGTATTTAGCTAAAATGAAATCTTCCTCGGCACTCCACGCCCTTCTTTGGGAATCTTTTGAATCGCAAGGAAACCTCATCATCTCAGATTCAACTCACCAACCTCATCTCTTATCATTTTAAATTTTAAAGACGAGTAACAAATAAGCTTCTGAAACAAAACAAAAATGTATGCATGATAACAGTACCATGAATAGAGGTACACTGAAAAGTATGAACTTTTGCAGAAAATTTAAGAGAGAATTCCGAACTGTTAAAAATAACCATAAAAAAATGTGCGCTTACCTACCATTCTCTCTCAAAAAGGACCACTGCTCAATCGCCATCAATTTGAAATAGATTATTTGTTTGTTTATTGTTTTCTTCTTCATTCCTCCATTCATTTCAAAGTGGGCAATGGTGTATATTTGTTTTCATTCTCATTCATCTATCTGATTGGCTCCTCATTTTAAAATATCTACAGTGTTTGTTTTAGTTTTCCTATGTGTTGTGTACCTTTTCTTTTCATTCTTATTTATTTACTGTCATTTGTTTTGGTGTTTACTATGTATTGTGTACCTTTTGTTTTCACTCTCATTCATCCACTCATCTTCTATGACAAGTTCACATCATTTTTAGACAAATTATGAAGTTGTCGGTTTATATTAGGTTTAGTTAAGTTGCATGTAAGAAGGTATATATATCACATGTAAACAAATTGTATTTGATTGGCTCCACATTTTTAAATATCTACATCATTTGTTTTATTCCTATGTATTGTGTACCTTTTGTTTTCACTGTCTATATTTTATATTTTATATTTGTTTTGATATTCATATGTATGGTGTACCTTTTGTTTTCACTCTCAATCATTTACATTATTTATTTTGGTGTTTACTATGTATTGTTTTACCTTTTGTTTTTACTCTCATTCATCCACTTATCTTCTGTGACATGACATGTCCGCATAATTTCTAGACAAATTATGAGGTTGTTAGTTTATATTAGATTTAGTTAAGTTGCATACATAAGAAGGTATATATCACATTTTGTAAAAAAGATTGTCCTTGATACACTCCACATATTTTTAAATATTCAATTATTTCTAAGATAACATATGGGGAGTATGGAATTTTTGTTATTCAAAATTCCAAAAGATAACCCAAAAGATAAGGAGAAAGGTTAGAGGAGGAGGTTTCGGTACGATATGAAGCTTGAAGTTTATTTCAATCTATTAGCTGAAATATAATCAAACACGTCAAATTTTTACAATTAATAGATTTTTTAATTAAACTATTCATTAATATTCATATTTAATAATCTAATATCACCATGAAAACACAAAAGAATCAAATAGACGATTATTCACCAACCAACATTTGTCACAAAAATTGATAAGAACAACATTTATTAAACATTTTGAGTGTCACTTCTTTAATTGTACAAAACTGTGGTGCACTTACATACTACCATTTTTATTCTATTTTTTACAGTTTATAGATTTTTGGATTAGATTATCATCGATATTTTAGATCATATTTCATAATCTACCATCACAATGAAGAACAAAATAATTAGATGAACAATTATTCACCAACCAACATTTGTTACGAAAACTAAATGAAGGTTCAGACCACCTTTTTGACTTAGAGCCAAGGACTCAGGGGTATTCATTCTGCTAAATTCATGGCAGCCCAGCAAGGGCCCTGAAGTCCGCGAGCATGCCAGGTTTCTTTTGAAACCATTCAACTTCATCAATAAACCAAGGCCCATTGAGAATGAAATTTTACAATTCATAATATTTAATAAAAGATTTTTTAATTATACTATTCATCCATATTTAAATTATATTTTATAATCTATCAACAAAATGAAAAAACAAAGAACAAAATTGAAAATAACTCACAAACAACCAACATTTTAACATTGATAACACTAAAACACGAAGTATGAAGTCTCCTGTAGCTTCCGCGATTAAGGTTGTTGCTGCTCCTGGCATTACTAGTGTCGCCCTGGCTGCTGATGGGGCTGTTGCTTGTGGCGTGGGGGTTTCTTCTGAGAAGGCTAGTCCTGGGCTGCAGCAGCGGCTGCCTGCTGGATTAGCGTCGTATGCAGATGTGGCGGCCTTTGAGGCACACATTCATGGTGCTAGGTCTTCTGCTCTTGTCGCTGGGAAAGGGGGCCTTAGGTCCCGTCCTACTGGAGTGACGCCTGTCTTTGTTAGAGACCCCATCGCGGTAAAAATGAAACCAGAAATTGGGGATGAAATCATTTCAAACGCAGAGGATTTTTTTCTAATGCGGCCATCTTCAGATTTAGGGGTTTTTGGCCCTCTTTGGCGGCCTTGCATGCTTTGATTTCCAAGCATTGGGAACCTCTCATATATGATTCTGTTCAGATATACCCTGCGGCTAAGGGTTTTTTTATTGCAAAGTTTGGGAATGCTACAGACATAAAGATCATTATGTGTGATTGGTGCTTCACTTGGGAGGATGAATCTTTCCCCCTTATGGGCAAACCCTGGCATAAGAATTTTGATCCTCTCACTGAGTCTTTTAGAAAAACACCCATTTGGGTGAGACTCCCGCATCTCCCCTTGCATCTTTGGCTGGACTCTGTTCTGGAAGCTGTTGGGGAGGCCATTGGAGATTTTCAGATGGTTGATTCAGGTACCTCTGATGTTCTTCATCCGACATATGCTCACATCCTTGTGGAAGCTAATGCTTCTAAGGGTCTTCCGGACAAGGTTACTCTGGTTTCTCCTTTCGGCCCCTGGATCCAGACTTTAGATTATGAGGGTATTCCATTTCGTTGCAGGATCTGCCATGTGGCTTCTCGGTGTTCATCAGAGAGGATTAAAATGAAGAAATTTCCTTCGTGGTGGATAGGGGCTTCGGACCAGCATCATTTGGTTCATAAAATGTCTGCGGATGTTGCTGCTCCTGTTGCTGACTTGGTTCAGAAGGGTGATGCAGCCCTTTCGGGGGTAGATGATACTGCTTTTGTCAGGGATGTTGTTGTCTCTAGTTTTGCTGACCAGTTAGCCGGTGTTGGGGGCTCTGCTGTCCCTGCTCCTCCATGTGGGGATTAGGGGCGTGGTGGTGTCGCTGTCACTACTAGTGTGGTCAGTGTTGCTGCGATGGTGGGGGATGGATGGATAACTGTTAAAGGAAAGAAATTGAAGTCATCCATGCCCTCCTTTGATATGCACTTACGATCACAAAAGGGCGGGCCTAAAGGTAAATCTTGATTGCCCTTTGTTTGTGGTCTATTGGCCTTTGGTTGGGAACTTTCTGTTTGTTCCCTTGGGTTGGGGAGGTGTTGTTCTCTCTTCCTCTCGCTGTTCAGGGTTCTAGGGTCCCTTCAAAACCATCTTCTATGGCCATGTGTTGCCTTGTTTTGTTTTTAGGTTTTGTCTCTCTTGGCTGGGCTTTATTTTTGATCTTTCGCTTTGTATCGGGTTTCAGGAACCCAACAAAACCTATTTTCCTTAATCAAAAACATTGATAACACTAAATGAATGAACATTTGTTACCTATTTTGTTTGGCAGATGATTCCATGCACCATCACCATAGTTTTTAATGTATTTAGCTAAAATGAAATCTTCATCAGCACTCCACACCATTCTTTGGGAATCTTTTGAATCGCAAGGAAACCTCATCATCTCAGATTCAACTTGCCAACTTCATCTCTTATCATTTTAAACTTTAAAGACGAGTAACGAATAAGCTTCTGAAACAAAACAAAACTATGAATAGAAATACACTAAAAAGTATGAACTTTTGCAGAAAATTTAAGAGAGAATTCCAAACTGTTAAAAATAACCATAAAAAAAATGTGCACTTACCTACCATTCTCTCTCAAAAAGGACCACTGCTCAATTGCCATCAATTTGAAGTAGATTATTTGTTTGTTTGTTGTTTATTGTTTTCTTCTTCATTCCTCCATTCATTTCAAAGTGGGCAATGTTGGATATTTGTTTTCACTCTCATTCATCTATCTGATTGGATCCTCATTTTTAAATATCTACATCGTTTGTTTTAGTATTTCTATGTGTTGTGTACCTTTGTTATCGCTCTTCTTTATTTACTGTCATTTTTTTTGGTGTTTACTATGTATTGTGTACCTTTTGTTTTCACTCTCATTCATCCACTCATCTTCTATGACAAGTCCACATCATTTCTAGACAAATTATAAAGTTGTTAGTTTATATTAGCTTTAGTTAAGTTGCATGTAAGAAGGTATATATATCACATGTTGGAAAAAAAAATTGTCCTTGAAATAGATTATTTATTTATTTATTATTTCTGTTTTCTTCTTCATTGTCCATTCATTTCAAAGTGGGCAATAGAGTACAATGTATTGTATATTTGTTTTCTCTCTCCTTCATTCTATGAGATTGGCTCCACATTTTTAAATATCTACATCATTTGTTTTGGTATTCCTATGTATTGTGTACCTTTTATTTTCACTCTCATTCATCCACTCATCTTCTATGACATGTCCACATCATTTCTAGACAAATTAGGAGGTTGTTAGTTTATATTAGATTTAGTTAAGTTGCATGTAAAAAGGTATATATATCATATGTTGTAAATAGAATTGTCCTTGAAACAGATTATTAATTTATTTATTATGAATTTGAAACAATTTTAAATATGTGTACATCATTTGTTTTGGTATTCCTATGTATTGTTTTACCTTTTTTTCTTACTCTTATTCATCCACTCATCTTGACATGACATGTCCACATCATTTCTAGACAAATAATGAGGTTGTTAGTTTATATTAGGTTTAGTTAAGTTGGCATGTAAGAAGGTATATATCACATTTTATAAAAAAAAATTGTCCTTGATTCATTCCACATATTTTTAAATATTCAATTATTTGTAATCCCCATAACATATGGGGAGATATTTATCATGTTTAGCCTTCATGGAATTTTTGTTATTCATAATTCCAAAAGATAACCCAAAAGATAAAGAGAAAGGGTAGAGGAGGAGGTTTTGGTAGGGTAGGAAGCTTGAAGTAACTCCTATATTTGTGGACTTGTCTACATCATTTGTTATAGTATTTCTTATATGTTCCATGCTCTTTTCTTTTCTCCTCCATTCATCCACTCATTTTACTTCATCATGTTGGATAAGACCACATGTCCAAAACATTTGTAAATAAATTATGAATTTTTTAAGTTTATATTAGCTTTAAGTAAGTAACATGGGTAAGTAAGTAACATGGGTAAAGGTATTTATGAAATTTTGTAAAATATTTTATATCCTATTCACTTCAAACATTTTTAAATATTCAATTATATTGAGGCATCTAGCATATGGGGAGGTAGAACTACTATGTTTAACCTTCATAGAATATTTATAACTATCCAATTTACTCTACATTTTTTTCAATATTTGTCTCTCAAATTCCTACAGATAACCCAAAAGATAAAAGATGGTTACCACATCGATAGTTTGGACCTCATTTGGACTTTCATGGTATGACCTTTTCCATTTATATGTGAATATGTTGAAAACTATTTTATAAATAGTAATTTATACATTTATTTGTAAAATCTAAAATTAAAATTTTAATAGAGGGAATACTAATTTTAACCATCATAACAAGTAAGTTATATTTTATGTTTTAATGGGTTATTTTTTAAAATATATTTTGATTAATTTATTATTAGTGAAAAGATAATTATAGAATGTAAATAAAAAAGTTGTTAAGCTATAAATTGGTCAAAGTAAAATAATAAATAAAGTTGAAATTACATACAAAATATAAATGGTAAATAAAATAGTTATTAGTAAAAATTAAAAATTTATGTTTTCATGTCTAAAAATTACTCAAAATATATTAGAAAATAAAATCATAATAGTTATAGAACACAAATAGTAACATTCACTTCTCCACAATTAGTGAATTAGTGATTTGGTCTGACCCATTTTTTTGGAGAGTATTTTTCGGGCAAAATTTGTTGAATACAATGTTAAAAAAAATTAAACTATGTGATTGATTATATATTATTTTAAAATTGTATTCAAATTTATTTCAATAATTATTATATACTTATATATTATTTATTATATGATTTTTTTAATAATTTAATATTATTAAAAATTTCATATAATTTATATCTTATCATTTTTCATCGCTATCAATATGGTTAACATTTTTTCAATCTATTCTTCCATTGTAAATTTATTTACTTCTTTTTAATAGTATAATGGATTGGCATATTTGACTTTCAATCAAAATGTCCTTGGTTTAATTCTCACTATGATTATTGATTTATTTTATTTTTTAATATGTTTTTAATTAACATCTTTATTTATTCTTATGAACTTATAAAGGTGATCAAAACCCTAAATGAAGAGTCATAAATATTTGACGAAGGGTTTGAAGTTGATAGAATGTTGATGAGGGTCTAAATGATGATTGGGCCAAGTCAATGGAGGATGCTTTAAAGCTTGTGTATGCTAATTGCAAGTTAACTCATTTGAAAACAATCCTTCAAATTCTTAACTTACAACTGGTGCATGGTTGGACAAATGAGAGTGTAGATTAGTTATTGGCATTATTAATTTCATTGGTACCAGATGACTCGACATTGCCAATGAAACATAGTCAATGTAAAAATTAGATCAGCAAGCTCGGCTTGGCGTATGAAAACATCCACACATGTGTCAATGGTTGTGTATTATTTCAAAAAAATATTGCAAATGAGAGTGAATGTACAAAATTTCATGAAACGAGATATAGACAAGGTTTGAAATCAACTATTGTTCCTAGAAAGGTTCTTTGCCACTTTTCAATAATCTCATGATTACTCAGAATGTATAGGTGCAGAGACATTGCTGAACTTATACAGTGGCATGCTCAAAATAGGAGCATTAATGGAAAACAAAAAATGTGTGCCATATTCTAAGACATGGATGGAATTTGATAATAGATGGCCATATTTTTCTCAAGATCCTCATAATATAAGGTTGGGTTTAGCTCTAGATGGGGTGAACCTATTCTTAGATCAAAGTACTAAATGGTCAACTTGGCTAGTGTTTCTAATAAATTATAACTTGCCTCCATGGTTAGCAACTAAACTATTTTCCTTAATGTTATCATTAATTATACCAGGAAAGAAAAAAATGACTTCAAAAACAATATATGCTTATCTAGAGCCATTATATGATGAGCTCATGTAATTGTGGAAAGGAATTGAAGAAATTCAATCTTTAACGAATGGTCATTCAATAAAATTCACTTTAAGAGCTTCCTTATTGTGTACAATTCGTGACCTTCCTGCATATGGAACATTGTCTGGTCTCTTTGTTCGTGGATACCATGGATGTCCTGCTTGTAACTTTAAGGATTTTGTGAGGCACTGAGAATTTTTTGCAAATGTGTTTATTGTGGAAATCGTGCTTACATTAAAATGGATCATCCATACTGTCAACAATAAACATGTTTCAATGGTCAAGAAGAGAATCGTGAAGTGCCATTATTAATAATCAGTGATTATATTATTGAGAATGGACAAAAAAGAATGTCATTATTGAAAATGATGAGATTATTGGGTAGGTATGATCCACATAAAAAAAGTGGTGTAAAACAACTATGCATAATGTACAAGTTGCCATACTTCAAGGATAGATCCATCAGACATAATGTTAACTTTATGTATACTGATAAAATATAGCTTATGCTATTATAGAAACTCTTTTTGGTGGTCTGTATACTACTTCATCACGTGAAGAATTTTCAGAAATAAAGATTCATCCAAATCTTTGGGTTGAAAGATATGAAAATGAAAAAATATAGAAATATTAATGCTCGTTATGTGTGGACAAGGGAACAAGGTGTAGAATTCTTACAGTCGATGTCTCAGACTCACTTTCTTACTAGATATGTAAGTAGCAGCATCAAAATCCAAACTGACATTAATAACTTAACATGCCTCAAGTGATAGGGAGATCCTAGTTGTCTTTCTCCACCTCAACTGGATTTAGTTCATTCTTACCTATCTACATCACAAGACACCTCTCTTTGATCACTCAAACTAGGCTTCCCAATCAATTTAGGTTTTATCCTATACTTAATTACAAGCTTATCACTTCTCTCTATTCTCGCACAAATTTAAAGACATTCTTGCAGGAATGAATAAAGTCTTCTAATCTTGTCAACAACCCTAATCCTCCATTATGACGGCTTCCCCTTCCAAGCATTTATTAATTTCTTTCATAGTTTTTAGTTCTTCTGGAATATTAGGTCTTAGGTCTCTAGTAGGTCTATTTTTGGGGTTTTTGAATTCTAACTCAAGAATTTGGAAAAAAGCCTCAAAAAAGAACCATTCTGAAAACCCATTTGGAATACCTAGAAGATTTTCAAGGTCTTGTCTCTTCAACCTCTATACAATGCTCAAACCCTAAGTGACCTATACAGGCCTAATTACATATGTTAACTAGTTCTTCAGCTCAAAACACTATTAGATGGATTCAAAGGGACTTTACCACACGTCTCTTCTTAGGGATAATCCTCATGCTACCTTCTATGAATTTGGATTGCATTTCCCAATCCACTCCTGCAATCTAAACAAAGTCTACAACACAAAAAGTCCCTAGCCAGGCTTTCACTATGATCGCCTAGGTTAAGCTCTCAAAATCTTAGTTTTGAGTTTCCTGACAAGCTACTAAATGTAAAACACTATACATAGTCTCAACTCAAAGATCCCCAATGTCCATGAAGCTTCCATGGTCGATTTTTAAGTTAGAGGCATTCTTCCTTCAAAACCCCAGAACTGTTAGAGAACATAGTTCTAGGTCTTAATTTTTATTGAAACAACCAAACTGAAAAAAAAAAAATGAAACTATAGAGCATACAAATGAATAAAAAGACCCTATCTAACTATGTACAATTAAAATTAACTAGATTCAATCCATGGTACCTGATTTTCTTAGATTGCAACCTTACTATGCATGAATTCTAAGAAAATTGTCAACTGTCTTATTAGAGAAAAATTATCCAAAAGGCTTCCATCCTTTGTATAGTACCTTGAGAGGTCTTATATATGCCTCCTCAATATCTTTCAATCCATTTTACATTCTATTAAGTTCCTTGGAAAAGAAATGCACTCTCCTGACCAAATGTTGTCAAGCAACTTTGAAAAGTTGCAAAACTTGCTTTGGCAACTTTTACAACTTGGCTACTAGGTATGTGCAAGATCATGAGGGGCCAAACTATGCCCTTAAGTGGCAATGAAAAATAAAAAAATCAGGGTTAGTAAACTTGACGTGAAAATTTGAACTAGCTATCAACCTAATATCAAAAAGTTGTAAGAATAGAATCTGTAGGAAATTGAATGTAGTTTCTAAACTACTAGGCCTTTTCTGAAAAAAATTAAATATGATTGGTGAAAAGTATAGATTTCAATGCAGGAGTACAAAAATTTCAGGAAAAAAAGAAGAAGTAGGTGTATGTCTGACCACCTTAATCATAATCAAATGATAACATTTTTTTATAAGATTTTATATATAAGTAGTAGACTCGTGCTTGGATGTGACACATATTTTTTGTAATTTTATTCCAAAAAAATAATTAATTATGAATTTTCCTCTACAACATTTTCAAAATAAAATAACTCCCGTGTCTGACCACCTTAACTCATTGAAATTTTTAAAAAATAAAAATAAAAAAAATCCCTTATAGTAGGCAAAGCATAGAATGTGATGCATTTTTTGGATTTCAAAAATGTTATACCGTTTGAAAGTTATAGCTGTTTTTCAATCAGTTTATAAATCAGCACTTTAGAGGTAACTCAATTAGAAAATAGCTAATAATTACTTACCGAATTCAAAATTTGACAGCAATTATATTTATAGAAAGCTAGTAATCTCCTTAAGATACCCTTTTCGTTTCATCAAATTTGGGTGAAAAAAAAGTCGTTAGCTACATGGTCGAAGTCTGGAACTCAGAGAAACAAGGGAAAACACGTTTTTGTGACATTTTTAGAGTTGACCATGTAGGTTTGGAGTACAAAGCAATACCGAGCCTAATCAGGTACCTGATTTTACCCGATATTTTTGGGTACCTGAAAATGACGGCAGAATTTTGATTTTTAAATTTTCCCTCCCCTTTCTCCCTCTTAAATTTTTTTCCCTCCCCTTCCTCCCTCCTAATTTTTCCTCCAATTTCTCCCTCCTTCATATGATATATTATATATCAAAAATTATATATTAGATTATGTATTATATATATTAAATATTATATAATATATATTAATATTAAATGTAAAATATATATTATATAATAGTTACATTATATTAATCATATATTATATATTATTTTATATTTTATATATTAATATGTGTTTTACAATATATCACATAATATGTTCATATTTAAATTGTATAATATATATATATAGTAAAAAATATATATTCAATATGATATGTATTCTATATTGTATATTAAATATTATTGTATATATAATAAAATGAAGCATAATATATATAATATATATTATATATAGGACATATTAATATATAGGTTAATTACACCACTGTAAGACATCCAAAAGGTTTCCAAAGGGGTCATAGAGGGTTCCTAGGGGTCCTAACGCATGAGAAGGTGTACTAGGACCCCTTAGGTCCCTCTGTAACCCCCGGGGACACATTAGAACACTCAAGTGTGTCCCAAGGGGTTGTAAGACCCCCTGGAACACACTTGAGTGTTGAAATGTGTCGAAAGGGGTCATGGAGACTTCCTAGGGGTCCTAACGCATGAGAAGGTTTACTAGGATCCCTTACATCCCTCTATGACCCCCAGGACACATTAGAACACTTAAGTGCGTCTGAAGGGGTCGTACAAACCCTTGCGACACACTTGAGTGTTTAAATATGTTGAAAGGGGTCATGGGGACTTCCTAGGGGTCCTAATGTGTGAGGTGTATTAGGACCCCTTAGGACCCTCTTTAACCCCCGGGGACACATTGGAACACTCAAGTGTGTCCCAAAGAGTCCTATGACCCCTTGGGACACACTTGAGTGTTCCAATGTGTCCCATGGGGTCAAAGA
>MU226547.1:1771095-1811745 GCA_018584345.1 Thuja plicata | reverse complement strand
TTTCAAAAGGGGTCATGGGAAGTCCCCATGACCCCTTTTGACATTGGAACACTCAAGTGTGTCCCAAGTGGTCGTAGGACCCCTTGGGACACAATTGAGTTTTCTAATGTGTCTCTAGGAATGAAAGAGGGACCTGAGGGGTCATAGTACATATTCTCACGTGTTAAGACCCATAAGAAGACCCCATGACCTCTTTTGATACATTAGAACACTCAATTGTATTCCAAGAAGTTGTAGGACCCCTTGGGAGACACTTGAGTGTTCCAATGTATCCCAGGGGGTTAAAGAGGCATCCTAAGGGGTCCTATTACACCTTCTCACATTTTAGGACCCGTAAGAAGACCCCATGACCCCTTTAGACACATTGGAACACTCAATTTATGTCCCAAGGGGTCCTACAACCTCTTGGGACACACTTGAGTGGTCCAATGTATCGAAAGGGGTCATGGGGACTTCTTAGGGGTCCTAACACATGATAAGGTATACTAGGACCCCTTAAGAATCTTTTTGATCTCTGGAGACTCATTGGAACACTCAAGTGTGTTCCAAGGGGTCCTATGACTACTTGGGATACACTTGAGTGTTCCAATGTTTTAAAAGGGGTCATGGGGTCTTCTTAGGGGTCCTAATGCATGAGAAGGTATACTAGGACCCCTTAGGACTCTCTTTGATCTTTGGGGACACATTAGAACACTCAAGTGTGTCCCAAGGGGTTCTAGGAAAGTTCATTTGAAAAAAAAAAAAAGGTACCCAAAAATATTGGGTACCTGAAAATATCAGGTACCCAAAAAAATTAGGTACTTGATTAAGCTTGTGCTTTGGTGTCAATTTTGGCCAGGTGTACTCACACCCTGGCCTACTAAAAAGTCAACAAACATTTTCATGCACTTTTGGACGAGTGAAAAGTGTATTTTTTTCACATCACCACTTTTTGGCCCCTCATGATCTTGCACATACCCTACTACCAATACATTGACCTAATATATGGGTGTAGAATGAATTATTTAGCCTCCCAAAATACTTTTATCACTAAAAAAACACACCCTTACCCGTATGAACTCATTTTAAATGGTGTCCTCACATTTGGCCTATGTGCCCATTAAGCAATCTCTTGACAATCTTGTCAAAGTTACAAACAATAAAAAAACTCTTCAAACTCCATCCTAACCAACCTAATGGACTCCTAGTAACCCTTATTCCCAGCATGACCTTCACATGTTCTTACAAGCCAAAATTTGAGGGGTATCACTTACCCCTAGGTGCTCCTGCACCATTCTCCCCAACATAAAAGAGCTCAAGTCACAAGAGGTGACAAGAGTATGGGGTCTATACCCATCTTATTTAAATATACTTCAGAGACCCAAGTGGCTTCAGCTTCATATGATCCACTCCATTTGATCAAGTATTCCATATAGA
Source organism: Thuja plicata (assembly GCA_018584345.1). Lineage (NCBI taxonomy): Eukaryota > Viridiplantae > Streptophyta > Pinopsida > Cupressales > Cupressaceae > Thuja > Thuja plicata. The sequence continues at coordinate 1,810,329 of MU226547.1, read as the reverse complement.
TCTTGTGCCTAGTTCTTTTCACAACTGTAGACCCCATAACTTTCTCTGGTTTAGGTTTGGGTGGTGTAGGTCATTGGTGTAACTCAGAGGCCACATGTGGAATATTAGGTTCATCATTATCAGCCTCCATATTGGGACATTTATATTCCACTAGATTTTCTACATTGAAAATAGGAGATAAAGCCACTTTTGCAGGCAAGTCAATCTTATATGTATTAGGGTCATATTTCTCCAATATTTGACATGGGCCGAGCCTTCTCATCTGTAGATTTCTAGGGAACCCCTTAGGTAATCTTACCTTATTCAGATGTACCATGACTAGATCACCTTCTTGAAACTATACATCCTTCTTCTTCATGTATACCCTGTCCTTGATCTTTTGGGTACTATCTGTCAAAGTCTGTTTAACCTATTCATGAACTTCCCTCATTGGTTAGGAAAAATCCTTTGCATATCAATTTCTATTGTCTAATCTAGTAAGGTCTCTAAGCTCCATTAGATGCCTGGGATGTATGCCATAGACAGTTGCAAATGGGCTTTTGCATGTTGTCCTATTCACTATATCATTGTAAGAAAATTAATTTTGGTGGATTATTTGGTCCCATACTTGACCATGTTCTTTAGTTAAACATCTTAAGAGATTGCCTAAACTTTAGTTAACAAATTTTGTCTACCCATCTATTTGGGGATGGTATGCAAAACCAAATGATAGGTCAGTACCAAGTCTTTTCCACAAAGTTTTCCAAAAATCGCTAATAAATTTAGAATCTCTATCAAACACAATACTGATTCGAAAATGACAAATTCTAATGACTTCCTTAAAGAAAAAGTTTCAAATTTGACATGCATCGTGAGTTACCTTACAAGGAATGAAGTGGGCCATTTTTCTAAAACTAAAACATGGTCAACCCCATTTTTAGTCCTAGGAGACCCAACTACAAAGTCCATGCTAATGCATTCCAATGGCCTAGTGGGAATGGGTAAAGGTGGATATAGGCCTACATTTGAGGATGTACCCTTTTATTTTTGGCATATCACACACCATTCTATATACTTTCTTATGTCCTTTTGCATCTTAGGCCAATAATAAAACTTTTGTACTAACTCCAATGTTTTGTTTAACCCAAAGTGCCCTTCTAGACTCCCATTGTGCTTCTCTTGTATTAAATTTTCCCTCGTGGAGCCTCTAGGAACACATAGTTGACCAAACTTAAACAAAAGGACATATTGTAAGGTATAATATGTATATTCACTATGAAAATGATTCTCAAAGCTCTAACATACCTTATAAGCTGCAACAAAGTCTTCATCTTCCCTGTATAACTCTTTGAAGTTGTCAATCCCTATATTTTTAAGTTGAATTTATCGAATAGTAAGTGCTCTTCTACTTAATGCATCAACAACCTTATTATTTTGGCCCTTATTATGTTTAATGGTAAAGGTATAGGACTACAGATACTCCACCCACTTAATATGCCTATGATTTAGTTTGTCTTGAGAATTTAGTAAGCTCAAAGCTTGGTTATCTATGTACACCACAAACTCTTTTGGCAAGAGATAGTACCTCAATTTCCTTAACGATTGAACAAGAGCATACAATTCCAAATCATAAGATGAATACCTTCTTTTCACTTCATTAAGATTTTCATTGAAAAAGACCATAGATATGCCATCTTGACTTAATACTACCCCTGCTGGAACATTGCTTCCATCACATTCAATTATGAAGAGCTTGAAAAAACTAGGTAGCACCAAGATAGGTTGGGTGGCCACCTTCTACTTCAACACTTCAAACCCTTTATTTTTTTCTTCTTTCCATTGGAACTTAGTCTTAGCACCCCCTTTTATGGTGTCTACGATGGGTGAACATATTCTACTAAAATCCCTGATAAAATTCCTATAAAATTGAGCCAAACTGTATGCAATGAAAAATAGTAGTAAAAGGAATGCCTAAACAAGTATAAACATTCAACCACACTATCAAAACAACATATAGATTAGACAAGAAGAAGACTAAAATCACCAAAAGAGAGCCTAATAATGCACAAACCTTCTTAAACTATGTGTAGACGTCCAAAAATATTAATATTAAATTCCATTTTATTCATCTAACTATTTAATTTAATCAATTAAATAGTTTCATCGTTGGTATTTATCAATAATCTAAATACTATCCTAATGTATTTTATTTAAATACATTTGTCCCACAAAATCCCTTTTTAATAAATTCATATTTATTAAAAAATCCTCCATATCCCTATTTCTTCTAAACTATGATTTGTTCAAATCTAATTTGAATTATAATCTAAACCCAACCTAGAGACCTATTAATCCAATCTAGAGGTCTACCCTAAGCCTACCCCATTTATACTCTATACCCATCACCTCACTTCCTAAGCATACTCCCCCACCTAATTATCCTCTAATCCTACTTTAAAAAGGTGATTCCTAACCCTTTTAATGTTAATAGAATGCTCACACATGTGAAAATTCTCTCCAAAATGGTCACCCATCCCTCTTATATGTTCTTACATATTTGTCCCCCACTTGAAAATCTTGGGCCACTCAAACATTTAATGCTATATTTGACTCTTGAATGTCCATCCCTTTCAAGTCCATGTGTCCCTTATGTGGCTCTTATGTGGGTGCCACATAGGTGCCACCTCATTCAAGCCCTTCTCTTCTCTCCCAAAAATCTATAAATAGAGGCCTTCTCCTCTTGTATTTTCATATCTCATTCTTGCATTGTTATTATGCTAATTTAGTTTTAGAAGTTCATTCCTATTTTTATGCTTTTTATTCTTAAATCACTTGAAAGTTACATGCTAGGCTAATGTTCAATGAATCATACTTTCTTCTTGCAATTGCATATCATTTTCATAAGTTTAGATCATCTTTGAGAAGAATTTGAGACTAGTTCTTCATACTAGCTCTTGAATCTCTTCTTTTCATCCAATCTTGCATTCACATTTGCATTGCATTGGGGATCCACTTCATTTGTGTTTGAGAGAGCACACTCACATCCAATCTAAATGAGAAAATAAAACAAGTAATATAGGGTGCACTAACTTGTTTTCAGATCAATCTGATGTTATGAAGATTTCTTGTTGGTTCTTGCTTATTTCATGATTTATATGTGCTAACCTGCTAAGTTTTCATGTTTGAGCTTGCTCCCAATAGGTTGAAGATTTCCTTGTACACATTTTGGCATGCCCAGTGGGACCCATGTCCCTAAAATCCTTCTAAATTGCTTGTCTTTTTCTCTCATTTTCTCCAAACTCGCGGGTCGGCATCTCTGATTTACACAAAGGCATTTGTGCAAATGTTGGTTCTTCCTGAACCATCGTTCAACATCTGCACTAAACCAGCGTCCATGCAACCAGAATTAGTGTCTCTATTTTAGACTATTTTGCTTGAGATTTTACAAACCTAACATTTCATTTGTCAAGTTCTATTGTGTTTCTCACTGCTTTTTGATATTTAAGCATTCTATTTTTTAGCAGTAATCAATTTTACAAGCAGTCATAATGTCGAAATGTCATTAAGGGAAACAAATTCTTGATAAATCATTAAAGAACATTAGCTTTTAAGGTTTGAACAATCTCAACATAGGTTTTCTGATCAATTTGAGAGCTAATAAAGAAAGAATAATATTTTTTTTTTGTTGTATTTGCTATATTTTTGGCCTTGCAGGTACAACAACGTCTACGCAAATGCTGGTTAACATTTCAGCATTTGCACAAATGCCGGTTCAGACAAATCACTGACCAGTGTCTGCGATTCACAGAATGACATCTCTGCTGGTATAGCTTTTTTTTTTTTTTTTTTTTAGTTTTCTATATTTTTTGGCATATTTTTTGTTTCTGTCATTTTTGGGTTAAAAAATAGAATTGGCGTTTGCGCCCTAAATCAGCGTATGCGCTCTGTCAGACTTTTATTTGTCAAGTTCTAACAAATTTTGAGTGGTTTTGTGTTTACAACCTTTGTCAAAGGCTAAATTTTTGAAACTACTAAATAGTTGTGTTGTAACACCACTTGCCAAAGACATAAATTCAAAAGATTACTCACATTTGTCTTGCAGGTTGCCTTAATCTAAATCGACCAAATGATCATGCTTGTTAGCATTTCATTTGATTTATTAGGCACATAGACTAATTAGAGAGATCTTTTTGTCTAATCCAAAACAAGTGTTAGGGGATTATGCTCTCTTCCCTTTTGGGAAGATCAAAAACCTAGACACATTTGCTTTGTGTTAAACAATTAAATCTTTGAGAATGAACTAAGCTTGTCTTGCGTGTGTGTGGAGAAAATGATACTGGATAGGAGAGTATGCTCTTTTCCTGTTGTGGGAAAATCATAAATCTAGACTCCTTTTTGTCTCCAATTCAATTGCTTTTCAAGTTAATCCTTTAGATGGGCCTGTCGGTTGAGGGAAAAATCTCCTGGGAATGACCCACGTGAGAACGAGGTGTAAGCCACACCAGTCCAACTCACATTAATCAAATTTACTCTTTGGGGTTAAATCCTCAGGAGTCGATTGGCATTTGAGCTTATACTCGGCTCTTGTCTAACTTAAGTGCAGCCTAACAGTCTCAATCACGTTTATGTGACCAATTTTGTCAAGACACTCTATGAGGCTATAAGCTTGAATCATGCTTGCATGGACATAGAGGATGAAATCGAATAGAGATCCTCACTAAAAACTCTAGGCTTATAAGCTACCCGAAACACCCCCAAAAGGTGATAATATTTGTGAAAGGAAGATATTAGCTTCCCCAAGATCACTTGTACATTTGTGCCACCCTGAGCGTTTGGAGTCGGCTAATACAACATCATGATTGGAGCCATTGCATGCTAGGTGACGACTGTATTCTGATTAGATCTTGTGTGTGTGCCTAATCTTGTGAGAAAATATTTTTATGCTACACCAATTCCTTAGGTATATTTGTGCTTGAAGTGCTTGAAGAACACTAAAAAATCCAAAACATGAACGAAATACCCAACAAACAAATTTGTCACACTTGCTTGTTTCCTTGAAGGTTACTTTGTCCCTTGTCGAATTGTTTTCAAGACACATGCCTGCTATTTTCTGATTTGACTATCTTAAAAATGGTTCTTTCCATGGAAAAAAACTATTGAAAATTAGACAAAGGTCAAGCTTTTTCCAAATCATCAAAACATTGTCCTTTTTATAGACTACAGTCTCTGCTTAAAAATAGTGAGCTCCAGAATTTTCCAGAATCTTCAAAATTTGGTCTTTTATGAGATATGTCCTAGAACCTTCAGTTTCTCATCCAAAATCAAATATTTTTTCTATAGGACATGACTATTAGAATAGGTAAAAACCCTATTCTCCCAAGAACACTTGCATGCAAACCTGTCACACGGAAGAAGTAAAGACAGAAGACAGAAGAAGCTATGGAGGCCAAAAATCCAGAGACATCATATCCATGTTCAAAGAATGAATTTTTATTATGAACAAAAATGATTACAATATAGTCTCCTTACAAAATACAAAGAGGTGAATCCTTATAAAAGGAAACATGAAACCCTAAAAGGGAAAACCTAAGGTAAGCTTAAGCAACTAGAGTGAATAGGTGAGTTAGTAATTAGATCGAAATGATTTAATTAATAACTCAAAGGTCTATTACTCTAACACCTCCCCCCTTAAGATAAGCTTAGGGAGAAGTAAAACCTAGGAAACTATTGCAGAAAGTAGGAAAGATGGGTCCCGACAACAAGGCTTGATGAGGCACCCAAGTACAAGAAATCTCTGTGAAACAGGGAAATAAAAAAAACCCAATGGGAAAAAATTTACCCCAAAAAGAGATGAAATAGATGAAGGAAACAAAACCTCCAATCTAGGAAAAAAGTTCCAGAGAAAGGAACAAGAAAGAGCAAGAAGCATCTCCAAAGCATGAGGCTGCAAACACTATCAGAATTAACTACTAGAAGCCCCACTGAAAAAGTGCATGACCAGGTAGAGAAGACAAAGTCTGAAGAGATGATCAATCAAACCAAGGAAGCAATAGAACCAACAGGTGAACCCCCCCATAATGCTGAACAGGGAGAGGTGATAGGAACACTGAAATGCAATGCCAGAAACATTTGCAGAAATAAGAATCAAGAACACCAACAGTGCAATAGAAGTAAAAGCACAGGGTAAAGGGTGGTGTCACTAACACACAACATGGGCTAATGTCATGGAAGGTATGCTCACTTGACAAAGGTGGATGAGCACAAAATGAAAAAACATCATAACCCCTCATGGTACTTTATAACTGAGTGCGAGTACAAAAAACACACAAGGTGCTTGAAATCCCAGAAATGCAGAAGTAGACACTTTATCTTAGTGTGTTTACAGAAAAAATAATGCTACATAAGAGAAGCATACAAGCTCAGAAGTCAGAAAGAAGAGTGAGCCAGAAGATCAGAAAAAGAGATCCCAGCACCTGTAGAACCCAAGTAATCCGCCAGAGTGTGAAAGATTCCAAACTCAAAAAAGAGAGAACCTAGAGAAGAATCTAGAAAAATACCCCTGTAACTGAAAACTACATTGAACCAACTTTCTGATGATATTTGGTTTGCCAAAAACGGAGTCTGGATGAGCTAGATATGGCTCTCGGAAGGCAGAAAATAGACATCAGACTTTGACAAAAAAAACACTATCAAAATAGCAAAACCCAAAACCCCAACCTCCATCATTGAAAAGTCCTTGGAAAGAGCTTTCCGACGGTATATAGAAGTTTGAAAAATACCCTAGTATGCTCAAGATAGAGCGAACACAGTCCGGGAGGGTCAAAAAGGCCTCAAAAAACAAAGTTTAAGCCCCTAGGGTTAAATAAACTCTAGCCCCTGGGCGCATGGTGCGTGCAGGGGGCTGGGGCAGAGCCCCTGGTCACCCATGTGACCGGCTGCAGGGCTAAAAGGGGCCTGCGGGGCTAAAGGGCTGACCGGTGGCGCTCGGGTGGCGAAGCCGGGCGGTGGAAGCCGATGGAGTGGTGGGGCAAGCCGGTGGGGCCGTTGGGGCCGACGGGGGCCAGGAGGCGAGTGCGCCAGAGGAGGGTGGCTAGAGACCGGTGGTGGCGGTGCTGGCCAGTGGTGGTGGAGCACCGGTGGCCCAGTGGTGGCGCGACGATGGCCAATTTTAAAAAATGCACTACCTGCATTTTCAAACGCATAAAAAACATTAAAAAATTTTTTTTTTTTTTTTTTCCTCAAAAACTGTGCCCGTACGGCCTGGGGGGAAATTTTTTTTACCTGAGGTCACTGTGACCAAAATGGTCAAACCTTATAGGTATTTTGACTCTCCCAGGCCTTCTAAATGCAATGGCAGAGTCTATTTTTGCTCAAACGGCTTCAAAAAATATCGCCTCCTTCAAAGTGACAGAAAAACCCCAAATAAGTTGTGGCTGTCATCTTCAAAACACTGCTTCACAAACACCAGACCAGGCAGTAGTAGAGTGGCTCTGATACTATGTTAGAATAGGTAAAAACCCTATTCTCCCAAGAACACCTGCATGTAAACCTGTCACATGGAAGAAGCAAAGACAGAAGACATAAGAAGCTATGGAGGCCAAAAATCTAGAGACATCATATCCATGTTCAAAGAATGAATTTCTATTATGAACAAAAATGATTACAATACAATCTCCTTACAAAATACAAAGAGGTGAATCCTTATAAAAGGAAACATGAAACCCTAAAAGGAAAAACCTAAGGTAAGCTTAAGCAACTAGAGTGAATAGGTGAGTTAGTAATTAGATTGAAATGATTTAATTAATAACTCAAAGGTCTATTACTCTAACAATGATCGATTCCAAGAAGCACAAGAAGGTGAAAATTCCATTACCCCCCGTTCACAGAGAACAGAAGAGCACAACCCGAGAGGCTACCAAGTACCAACACATAGTTGATTCCATCAAGCAATAAACCCATAAACGGGAAGAATTTGACAAATTGATATACAACAACAAGGTTGCTCGCTTTATGGAAAAATATCATCTAAATGCTGCTTCCATTGGATTTGAGCAATATGACTAGCTGGTCTACCACAACAAACAACCATTCCTCCTCTTCTTAGGATCACTTAGCTTGCATTTTTAGGACCTCCCTTAGGTTTTCATCTTTAGAAATACATCACACACTCATCCTAACATAATCCAACATAATCTAATCCAATCCTAGTCAACCTAGCATCATCCTAATCATCATCCAAAGAATCCCTAATCGCATCCCTCACTTGGTATTGCATCCCATTTTGAGTTTCTTAGACGTACATCTTAATAAAAAACCCCATCCTTAAGTTCCTTAAACTAAGAATTGTTTAGGATAATCCCCTTTGCCTTTTCAACCTCATCACCTTGATCAAAAGTTTGGTTCACATTGACAGAGAATCCTGTCTGCTGAAGACCACAAGTCTGTCCTAGGTATACAATCACATCCACTTGATCTTACACTAGGGAAAGAAACCCTTAATCCTTGCATACATCAAGTCGTCCTTAATCCTTAGGAGCATATTCATCATCCTAGATGCATCGTATTGAATCCTAGTCCCAGCACCATCATCCTTAGCTTCCTGGGAACATCCTTGCATTACATCTTGCATCTCATATTGATGTGAGTGTTCCAAGGCTTGCTAGCACTTCAACCAAGAGACCGTAGCTTGTCTCTTCTAGGAACCTAATCTCCTCTAGGTCCTAATTGTCTTAGATGATTAACTAAGTCCAATTCCAACTCTTATCTAAGAGTTCTCAACTCATGTGCTTCACCTTGAAAGACTAACACCTTTTTGTTAGTTCAAATATTCACTTCTTCCACTACACCTAGAAAGATCTAAGTGCCAACTCCACTCTAGCATTCAAAGATTCATTACAGGGGTCATCATCATCATGGAAACATTCCATTTACTTCCATTTGGATCCATTTTGAGGTATCTCATGATCATTTTCAGTCGAGTCCAAGTTTATGTCTTCAAGAGGCCTAATTAGGCTTATTTCCTTGTAGCCTTTTACAGTGTGTTTTTCCCACTTCTTCCAAAAATTTCCCAAAGAAGTTGAAAAACCAGTCACACATTCAAATACCCTTTATCACTTTACAAGAGATTTTGAAGGTTTTATTTTCCCAAGCCCTCTGTACATAGGACTCCTACAATCTAGGTCCAATAGGGCTAATAGGCCTAATTTCTAGGACTGTCTGCAACCTAGTTGAAAACTTGCTCAAAACTTGGTCAAATAGATTGGTAAGAACTTAATCCTTCTAGCATGTCAAGATATGACTATGCCCTATCTGAAACTATACATAGTCCGTACAGTGCTTCACTACCCTGCAAGATATGCTCAATCTTTCATCTCCCAAACCTCTAACCGGATAGTGTCTACTCGCCTAGGGCTTGGCACTAAAAATAGAAACTCAACTTTTCATGACTCCTAATCCTAGATATGTATAGAATATTGACTCCCCTTTCATATCCAACCATTTTTAGGAAGATCCCATGGTTATTTTTCACGGGGGAGCCATGAACTGTCTGATTGGTCAGGACAGGACCAGTGGACTCTCTAGATTGTAAACAATTTAACTACGATCCTAGACTAACTCAAAACTACTATCTCACTGAATGAAAAACACTTTAAACTATCCTAAGAACACAAAACAACAACTAATTTAAGGCATTCAATCCATTAGATATCACTGTCACACACAAATGCTCAAATTTTCTGAAAACACAGAGTTGTAGAGTTCTATTCAATCTCAAAACTTGTTACAATGTCTCTCTCTCTTGATATTCGAGCCTCTCCTCACATTAGATGCCTCATTACATATTTCTAGGCCTTGTTGGTCGATTCTCCATTCCTATTTTTTAGGGGGATCCAAGGTAAACGAGTTGCATGCAACATTTGCAATAATTGCAAATGTTGTAATGACAACATTTTAGCAACTTTTGGCATCTTTGCCATTATGCCTCCTCCCTGAGTTTTAGGACCTCTAACCTCTTCATTTCGAGAATCCAAGATCATTTAAGGCCTTATGGTATCTCTATGACATCATTTATGTGTTTAAGACATATTCATGGCTCAAATCCAACATTAAGCAACTAAGCCTAAGAAATATAAAAACTACTAACAATGGATAATTTAGTGACCTTAGTCCTAATGACTAACTCACTTAGCCCACATTACAATGAAATTCTAAGGTCCAAAAGCAACCTAACTATCTTGACTCGGCCAATGTCAAGTACAAGCCAAAAATGACTAAAACATGGAGGTTAGCCTAGGTGTGCTCCTGCACGATCCTCCCCAAAACAAAAAGTTCAATCCACCCTTGGATTGAGGATGCTTGGATCAATCCCCATCTTCTTGAACTCTGATTATTTTACCCATACTACATTAGCATTGGTTTTACCATGCTTCTTTATCAAGTGTTCTTTGTATTCTTTGGTTCTAGTCTGGTTATAGACTCTAGTGTCCAATACACTGTCAGTTCCTATGACCGTAGCAGGGGGTAATTGAAGATCTTCCACATCTCTGATCACTTCTTGGAGACTCTGAGCCATGTCTTGTTGTGGTCCTTTGTAATGGACTAACTCTACAATATTGAAAATAGGCGACAGTCCACTATCTTCTGGGAGCTCAACTCTGAATGCATTATCACCATACTTAGCTAAGATAGGATAGGGACCTATCCTTCTCATCTGAAACTTGTGAGGGACTCCCTTTTGAAGTCTCAACTTGTTAAGATGCATCATGACCATGTCACCCACATTGAACTGAACTGTTCTCCTACTCTTATCAACCTTGGTTTTGAGTTTCAAGGTGTTGTCTGTCAAAGTCTTCCTGACTGTATCATGTATCTCCTACATTGCATAGGAAAAATCATCTAAATATCCACTTTCCTTCACTCCATCCTTCAAGTCTCTCAACTCATAGACTCCTCTAGGATGCAATCCATATACTATCTCAAAGGGGCTCTTCCCTGTTGACCGATTGATGGTGTCATTATAAGCATACTTAGCTTACCCAATCAACTGATCCCATTGTTGACCATATTCCTTGGTCAAGCACCTTAATAGATTTCCAAGGCTCCTATTCACCACTTCAATTTGACCATCAGTTTGGGGATGGTATGCAGACCCAAAGGATAAATTAGTGCCCAATCTTTACCAAAGAGTCTTCCAAAAATGACTCATAAATTTAGTGTCTCTATCTGACATAATGCTCATAGGTAATGTTAGGGTTTTTTCTCACAGGGCCTCTAAAATGCTTGAATAGTGGATTGACTCTGTGACTCCTAATATCTTAAAATTCTAACTCAAGCAAGAGAAAACTCTAACTGATGAGGTATTTTGATAACACTGGGGATACCTATTATCACCTCCTTTTTTGAGATCCACTGACTCAGGCAGGTTTTACCTATGATTGATTACTGACTTGACAGTATCTTTAGAGTGGATTTTTACTTATGTGCTAAATGCTCTGTTCTTATATGGATAAATAGATAACAATGTAGATAACTATGATTACTCTGAGGAAAAGTTTAACAATTCAAATCATTATCTTGATGATGACAAACAACAACATGATAAGGAATTTCATCCTTCTTTCATTTTATAATTCTTATAAATTTAGGAGGAATAACCTATTTGATTTTCTCTTTAAGAAATCAACAGACTCAAATTGTAAACTCTATGAGTACAATTGATTTTAAATATATGCTCTTTGTGTAAATGTAATTGATTTTGAATAGTTTTAAATATTTGGATGATGATGGATCACTTGACAGGTTCTAGACGAGTGCCTATCCTTGGGCTATAGAGTCAAAAGATATAAATCCACAGAGATAAACAAATAAGAATACTGTAGGATGCCTTACAACCTACATACAACTCAGGTAATGTGCCTTACAAATTACCTTGTCACTCCCACAATGTTGTATCAAATCCTCAATCATTGTTGTACTCTCTGAAACTACTCAAAAAATTTAATTCTCCCCTTAGAAGAAACTTGCAAATAATTAGATAGCTACCTTATAGCCAATATGTTTAACATGCCTTACAAATTAAACATAAAAGAGTACACACAATAAGCAAAGAGACAACAACAATATAGAATAAAGTTGCACTGCATTTTATTCATAAATTTCTGCTTCAGTACATATAAAGGCTAAAAGCTCAAAAACATAGACTAAAATTTAGAAGCCTGGCTTGCAGTTATATTTCATCTCCAACTTCAAAAACTATTACATTTGATCTATTTATATATCTAAACCATATTTGAGTCCTTAAGATAAGGATGCAACAAGCTTTGGATGGTTTAAGAAACCTAACCCTAAAATTTGTAGAAAAGACAAAAGAGAAGAGTGACCCAAGCGGTGGAAAGACAAAATCAGAGAATGAAATCTGATTTTCTTCTTGTCTTCATATGATCTTTGACACTTTTGGTTGTGTATATTGAGGATAGTCTCTTATTTGACTTTTGGTGATGACCAACCTGCTTGTCTTTCAAGAAATTTGTACAAGGTGTTTTGACATTCCCTTATGCTTCATCAATGATATCCAAATCTACTGTCACTGGCTTCTTCTTCTTAGGTTGTGTCAGAATATCCCAGGAAGTCACATCTTCCTCTTTTGGCCACTCAAAATTCTAAATATTCTCCAACTGAGTCTTTTGCCTCTCCCATCTAGTATCTGTTATGCTCTTAACATCAGATATAAATTTACTGCAATCTGATTCTGCTTTAAATCCCTCATCCAAAAGCACATTGAACCTTTCCATATCCAATTCTCCTTGGTCAGAGACATAAATGTCTTTATTGGGAAGAACACTATCAAACTCTGATATCCATAACCCCAATGGTTTGATTTGATCATCCTCGGCCCTAATTGGAGGTACAAACCTACTATAATCTAACCCAAACATCTTTAATTTGGCCTCAATTTGATTGGCTTTACCTTTGAAAAAGGATAAGGTAGCCCCAATTTTCTCTATCTCGGTACCTACCAAAGTTACTATTTCAGGCAAATCTGATGTTAGTGGATAAACTGATGCTAATCTTTCAAAAAGTGATGTCTTCCTAGACTAAGTTAAATAATAGGGGTTCAAAATTGTCAAAAAATTTGCCACTTCTATTTGCAGGCCTGGAAACCTACCATATGCTCCATATACTATATCTATCTTCGCCTTAATAATATTAAATCTATGCTGCAAAATTGATACCAAGGCTCCCAAAATTACACTATTATGCTCAATGATCCTCTGCTCTGCTTCAACCAATGTATCCTTTGTATCATCAACATGGATTTCAGCATTTATAACCTCCTTAGGCTCAGCAAGGGTAGGCTCTGTTAGTTCAATTAGCTTTTTGGTAAGCTCATCTATAAGCTTATCCTTTTCCTTGATTTTTATTAGGGCCAATTCTCTGTCTTTGATAATATCACTAGTGTCACTAGTGAGATTTTGTAATTTTTCTGATAGTTGAGTTATTTTTGCCTCATTCATCTAAGAAAAATGAGTCATTACTTAGGCTATCTCCAAGTCTTCTATGTTGTCAAGTGTCCAAATAATCTTGTTTCCCTCCATCTTTTCCTAAATATTAAGAGTAGATGGCTTCGGATCCTTAGGAGCTAGGCTCCACATTGCAAGTGCTTGGGATTTGGGGTTATAACCAAACCCTCTCATTATATTTCCAACCTGGGTCTCTGATGACAATTTGATGTCAGGTTGTCTTCTAATTTGATCTATGATAAAGGTCGAGGACAAATCCCAACCTTCAAAAAACAACATACCACTGGCTTTAACCAATTCTGTAGCCTGCTCTGGTGTTATTTCTTCAGATTCAGGATCATAAGCCTGTAATGTATGCAAGGCTTCCTCAGTTACTGGATCACCCCCTGCCAGTTGCAACTACTTACCAACTTGTTGCTGCTTATTCCAAATAGGGAAATATTTGAATTCCCTAGTTTTTATGAAATTGTCATCTTTGAGGAACTCCTCCTGATGCAACAATCTTTCAGCAATACATGATCTGAGGGGTAATTCTTCCTCTTCCTCAACACTTTTCTGTAATTTCTTCCCAGCCCTAATTTGATTCATAGGGTCTATTCCCAGTTATTAGGGCTCTAATTTTATCAATTCTTCTTTTCTTAGAAGGCTCCCCTACTTCCACCTTTTGTTTCTTAAGAAGGGGATCATCTGATACTTCCTTTTCCGGGACCTCCGTTAAGTCAACAATATTTTCCCTTTCATCTAGTTGACCATATGCAATTGCTTGATATTCTGGATTGGTATAAGGTGAAGGGTAACCTTGGTCACTGTCATCATCATATTCAGATTTTGAATGATCTTTGTGGCCCTTTTCTGGCACTACTAGTGCTTCTTCCAACTGATTACACAAGAGAGTGTGATTATCAATCATTGCATCTAGCCTCTTGATATAAGGCAAATTAGGGTAGAACCCTCCAAAACTCATTCCTCTTCTCCTCACCTGTCTTTCCAAATCCATGAGCTCATTAAATTTAGTTGCTCTTCTACTCACCTCTTCATCCTCTAAGATATTTCTGATAAGATCTTCCTCCATACATTCTTCATGTATTTTGGTGTAAGGGATGGTGGGTGTAAGCAATCTCCTCGCACTTAGGATGAAACCTTTTGTGTTAACATGTCTATGTAAGGATACATTCATTTTGAAATGATTCAACCAGGCATTCACCTGATCTAGGGCCCCTTTTCCAATCATAAAATCAAAAATCTTGAACTGCCTAAGCGTGAAAGTTCCCTTTCTGTGTGGAGCAAGGTGCTCTTTATCTATTAAAATGAGCTGCCAAAGGAATTCCATGACAACTATCCTAGGTGGTACATGAAATGACAAAATATGTGGAGGGTAAGGGAAACCATAAACCCTTATGAGAGTAAACCTCTTCTCATAGTAGAAATCACCCCAATTATGATCTCCTGGCCATTTGTCCAAATACTGACAGGGCTTCAACAATTGAATTACCCTAATAGGCAATCTAGGCTTATCAACTCCTAAGCACTTAAGCAATGGATATATTATCCAATTCTCAAAAGCACAAAACTCCTATTTTCTAGATGTGTAATCCCATACTGTGATCCAAAACTGAATAGGGTTAGGCTGATTATGGGTAAATCTCTGCAGCTGTAGTGATTGACAGTCCAAAACTGGATAATTGTAATAAAGAAACACATGCATAAGTATTTAATAATGCATGAATTTTGGATGATCCTTCTTAGCTTGAATGTCAATAAACCCCACGTGCGTTTGATCAATAATATATTGAATATAATCATAATTTGAAGTGGTGTGAATACTCCACATATCTAATACCATCTTCAAAATGTCAGAAGTAATTTTATCTGCTCCAGCATCTCTCCCAAGCACTCTACATAGTGCATATCTGATGTACTTCATGTAAAAGTTTAGCTCCTTAAAGAAGTATGGGGTTGTTCCTGCCATAGGGGTTATATAGGCCTTCATTTTCTTAGGGACATGATGGTCCTTGATCAATTTAGCAGAAATACCAGACTCCATGGTATATCAATTTTCTAAACTCTTCAAATTTATCTCATTAGCCATTGGGTAATACACATTAAAAGCTTTCATAAAGGAATTTCTATCCAGGGTGAGTAGAGGCTTTCCATCATCCCTCTTAATGGTTTTTATCAAAGGGTCATATCTATTGGCCAATTCTAATATGAAATCTACATCAACAAAAACATCAAGAACTAATAATATGGCCAAACCATAGGTCCAAGGATTCGAGACAGGCATGGGTCCATCACTATTGTTATAAAAGTAATTGAAGAGTGAATATCCTGATGACCTTGGTGTTTTAGCATCTCTAACAAATGCCATATCATTAATCAAAACATCAGCACTAACCTTTCAGTTTTGACTAGAACCAGGAAGCAAAGTGAGGAATTCATTTGAGAAGTTTCTCTTTGCTTTTGAATCATCCTCAACATCTTCATTTCTCCCACTGGTAGACGCGATACTCTGGGCCTAACTTAAACCCTAGTTCTATTCTGATCACAACCCTAAATACCAATATTGAAACAAATACTATCAAACCCTCACCACAACTATAAATTATGCTGAAATTCTATAATTTTGAACTCTGGAACACTGTCAACGACAACCTTTACTGAATTTCAAATCAAATAATTACCCTCAGAATAAATTTGCTACTAGAAACCTCAACTTATCATAAGCACACTAAAACTCTATAAACACTTCACTCTGAGAAATAAAAGCTTGGTAAAATGAAATGATAATGAACAAATATACTTATAATTTCCAATTGAATGTGGATTGTCACTTCTAGCTGGTAATTCCATCACTTCATTATGAGCTTCATATGCTGCGACATCAATTTTTGGCATTAAATGTGTCATTCATACTGTCAGACAATCAATTCTTGATGAGTGTTCTCGCATAAAAGCCTTATAAAATTCAAAATATAATTGCAATCACATCTGTTTGGCTGCATTAACTCATACTTCGACTATTTTCCATCTATTAAAATCCTTAAAATCTGAGTGGTTAACAACTATTCACAATGACATCACTGAAAAGTCTATATTAACTCTGATTTATTTCTAGTGACTCGGTGACTCAATCAACCTCTTTGTCACTTAATGTTTTTACTAACTGCAGTTCCTTCAGGAGACTCAGCGACTACCATTAGATTAACTCTTTGATCCATGGTTGTCATGAGATCTCATGATACACTGACTTAACCCTTCATTTTATGGAGACTTCATGACAAAGCATTCATCTTAACTTGTCTTTTACCTTGGGTTATATCTGGAGACTCAGCGATTGTCATTTTTCTATGTCGCTGGATAAATTCATTAACCTTTGTTTAATCATGTGACTCCACGACAACATTGTTTGTCTTAATTGATAAAGTTAACTTATAATCACAGGTTTATTAAGAGACAACGTGACTGAGGAAAACTCAAAGTCGCCAAATGAAATAACTAACGCTGCTTCTATCAAGAGACAAAGAGACAGTCGTTGGATCTTTTCTGAGATAAATGATTCGCATTAAGTCTCATATCCATATTAGCATATTCCATTTCACTAAGAGACAATGCGACCAAATCTTTTTGCTAAGTATCAAGACCATAAATAATATTCTATTTTTCTAATGAGACTCAACGACAAGGTAATAAGCACATGCAAATAAGTTCTGACTTTAAAATATGAAAAAGGTAACACAAAAATATAAACTAGACCGAGCACTTAGGTTTTTTGACATTTCGATATAGTTTTGGACAAAAACACAAATTTCAAAGAGATGTAAATGATTTCAAATATAAACCTTTACCTTCTGGACACAGGAAGAACAAAGATCTCAAGAATTTTCAAGGTAAACTTTCAAAACAGGGAACATAACCAACAGTGGCTCTATCTGAGGATGGCTAAACACAGTTTATGAAAAAGAACCTCAGAATCTCTGGGGTTAGACATTTGCAAAAAATGCTAGCAATGCTAACAAAACTACCACTACAAAGAATACACAACAGAAGGAAAAACACACCTATACACAATATTATACAGACTTTTTTGCATTAACCTTCATTGTTTCAATTGAAGAAAGGTTTTAGGAATTGCCCATGCACTAGCAACTCATGTTCTTCATCATCCATGTTCTTTAAAATATAGGAATCTTTCCCAAAGGTTCTAAAAATAACAAAAGGCCCCAGGCATAAAGATTCAAACTTTTTATGCTTACCTTTGTCTTCTGATCTTACATTCCATTGGAGAACTAAGTCACTAGATACAAATTTTATGTAACTTGCTCTTTTATCAAATAGATACTTCATTTTTTGTTGCAATTTTATGTTTCCCTTTTGTGCCTCTCTTCTGATCTCATCCAGCTCAATCAACTGTAATACTCTGTCTTTCATTGGATCTGAAACTTCAAATTCTTCCTCTTGTATGAATTTGTATATAGGTAATAGATTATTTACAGGCATCCTAGCCTGCAAACCATATACTAGCTCAAAGGGTGATCTAGCAGCTTCTTAACTATTATTCTGTCATCCCATAAGGCTAATCTCAACTTTGTATGCTAGGCTCTCTTGTTCTTTTCTAAAGTTTTCTTTAGAATTTTTAGAATACTTTTATTACTGGATTCTGCCTGGCCATTTTCCTGAGGATGATATGGGGATGAATAAGATATTATAATCCCATATTCATTGCAAAAGTCTTTGATCTCATCAGATCTGAAACACATGGCATTATCCATGACCAATTTGGCTGGGACACCAAATCTAGTTAAAATGTTTTCCAATAAAAATTCTGTAACTATCTTACTTGTTTCTTTTTTAGTGGGAATAGCCTCTATCCATTTTGTAAAATAATCAGTAGCCACTAATATCCAACTGTGTCCTCCACTAGAAGTTTAAGAGAATTCTCTAATAAAGTCAATACCCCACATGGAAAAAGGTTCCTCAGCACTCATAGGATTTAACAGTAGGGCACATGAGAACTTTAACTTGTTTAAAAAACTTTGGCAAGGCTCACACCTTCAAAAAAATGCATAGGTGTCTTTAAAAACACTGGGTCAATAATATCCTTCTCTTAAAATCTTATGAGCAGTAGTTTTTGCAGAAAAATTCCCACCACATATCCCATCATGCATTTCATTTAATATTTTTTCAGCTTAACTTTTATCTAAACATAACAATAGCACACCATTTTTATCCTTCCAATATAAGTCTCCTTGAATTAAAGTGTACTTCTGAGCCTGCAACTTTAGACTTCTTTTTTGATTTTCTATCATATTATCAGGACACTTGGCATTCTTAAAAAAAAATACAACATCAGTATAAAAGGGTTGTGTTTCTATACTTGTGATTGTCTAATTTTGTATCTGTACATCATTTATTTGAACTAAATCCAAGTTTTCCTCTATCATAAGTTTTGCCAAACCTTGGCCTCTTCTTAACTTTGTAATATGGATTTCAAGATTGAATTCCTGTATTCTATTTATCCGCTTACATCTCTTACCAATAACTTCTAACTGTGTAAGAATATCTTTCACTACTGAGTGAGGAACATACGCTTGCACCTTGGCACAAACCAAATATGGTCTAAATGATTTTACAACTTTTACTAAAGCATATGCCTGCTTCTCCATCATCTCATAATTAATTTCTATAGCCTGGAGAGATTTACTATAAAAAGCTATTGGATGTTCAAATCCTTGTTCATCTTTTTGTAGTAAAACAACAACAATTGTATGATAAGATGCAAATGAAAACAGAGAAAAGGGCTTATTATAATCTGGAGATTTTAGAATAGGAGCCTCTTGCACTGCCTTCTTTATTTTCTCAAATGCCATTTGAGCTTCTTCATTCCAATTAAATTTTGCATTTTTCTTTAGCAACTTTATAATAGGTTTGACAATCTCTGCAAAGTTTTCTATAAACCTCCTAACAAAATTAGTCTTTCCTAAGAAAGATTGAACTCCTTTTAAGTTTTTTGGAGCAATGACCTTTTGTATTGCCTTTATTCTCTCAGGGTCAATTCTCACTCCATCCTTAGACACTATGTGTCCTAGAAACTTTCCTTCTTGTACTACAAAATGAAATTTCTTAGGATTGAATGAAACACCATATTCTAGAGCTTTATTGAAAATTTTACCTAGGTGGTCACAGTGATCCTCAGTCTTTTTAGAATATGCAGTTAAATCATCTTGATAAATGACCATGAATAAATCAATAAATTCCTTAAAAGAAACATCCATGGCCCTTTGAAAAGTCTCTCCTGCATTTATCAATCCAAATGGCATCCTGACATAGACATAGGTTCCCCAAGGAGTGGTAAATGCAGTCTTGTATTGCTCAGATTCTTTCACCAAAACTTGGTTGTAACCAGAGAAACCATCCATCATTGACAGTAGCTCACAACTAGTTACCCTATGCAACATTGCCTCCATGTTAGGTAAGGAATAATTATCTTTTAATGAAGCAATGTTTAAA
The DNA here is from genome assembly GCA_018584345.1 of Thuja plicata. Lineage (NCBI taxonomy): Eukaryota > Viridiplantae > Streptophyta > Pinopsida > Cupressales > Cupressaceae > Thuja > Thuja plicata. Next base: position 1,790,323 of record MU226547.1, on the reverse strand, counting down.
TTTCTAAAATCCACACACAGTCTAATATCACCATTATTCTTTTTGACTGGTACCAGATTTGATACCCAAGTTGAGTGTCTGATTGGTTGGATTATCCCAACATCCTTTAACTTTATCAATTCTTTCTGCATCTTAGGAGCCAACAAGGGACTAATAGGCCTCTATTTTTTCCTAAATGGTTTCACATCTAATTTCAGTGGGATCTCATGTTTGAAAAGGTCCTCTCTATAGGCTTTCAAATCCTCATATGACCATGCAAAGACATGTTTATATTTTCTCAATAGTTTAATCAAATTTGTCCTCACATAAGGGTTTAAACCTTTTCCAATGTAAAGAAATTGAGGACTAGTTTCTGATCCTAAGTTGATTTCTTCCAAGTCCTTAACCTTAACATTGCTTATCTTTGTTGAGTGATCATTTTGACTACTAAACAATGCTTCAAGCTCAACCAAACCCTTAGGAATCTGATTAAAACTTAACTGGACAACCTCATTCCCCAAAATATAGTCTTTTCCATCATCACTCTCTAGCAAAGTTCTACAATCTATGCTCTTTTTCTCATAATGGTCTAGACATTGAATGAACCTCAAAATATCTTGGTCATCCTAAAAAACTTGCCAGTTGTATATGTTATCTGGAACAAATGGTCTTGTCTTGACTTCTAGTATTGACACCCCATCTAAGGTCAAATCATCAGTTTTCAGAGCAACATTTGCTAAGAAATTTTCCATTATATTCTTTTACCTTTCTATCCAGATTATATCAAAGACATCAAACATTTCAATTTGATCCCAAATAGCATACTTATACATTTTTATTTTGTCATTTTTTACTGCATATTTGGATCTAATTTGGGCTACCACCAATTCAGAATCACCATAAACCTTTGAACATTTAATTTCGTGTTTGATGGCAATTTCAAGCCCTAAAAACAAAGCCTCATATTCTGCAGTATTATTTGTACATTGGAAGGCTAATAGAAAGGAATATTTAAAATGTATACCTGATGGAGATACTAGTAACACACCAGCTCCTGACCCCTCTCTAGAGCAAGCTCCATCAAAATACATTTTCCACAATCCATCACTTGGTACACTTAACTCTTTGATCAGAGGGTCAATATTTTCATTCTGATAATAAAGTTCACTCCTCTGTACCCTAAAATTTTCCATATCTACATCAATGCAACAATTAATGTTAGTGTCTTTAAATCTTTCTATCGTGTGAGGAGTTCTACCCTCCCTTGACACCTTAACATTTTCTCCAGCAACGTTGAAAGTAGCATATGATAAATCCCTTTGTATACTACCTCCCATTGAAGCACTCCACTTTCTTGACAGCAACATCCCATAATGTGGTGGTATATCAACAACAAGAACATTCATAATCATCACCACATCATGACATATAGCTAATTTATAAGGCATAGCCTCAATGGTACCAATCACAGGGGCTTCTCTAGAGTCCATTGCTTGACATCTCCTATGAGGAGTGTCAACCTGTAATCCCATAGACCTCATAATTTCCACTGGCATAACAGTATTAGATTCTACTGAATCAATCATACAATTTTTTAGCATCTTTCCATTTATTATCAATGAAAGAAAAAATGGATTAGCAACTTTTGGGGAAGAAGTTGTATTCAAGAAAATTTGAGGAATCTCAGAGGTTAATACTACAACTTCCTTCCCTTTGTTAATTTGTTTCTTCTCAACATTCTCTAGATTTTGGACTTTCATTATGGGCACACTGTTTAATAATGACAACACCTTTTCCTTGTGTTCTTTGATTCTCATCATTTCTAGAAATGGCACCTTCACAGTCATTTGAGATAAACAGTGACCCATATCTACTGGAGTATATTTCACATCTGGGGATTTTGATTTTTCAACAGTAATGTTATTTTCCTCAATATGCACATTCAAAGTCGGTTCTTTTAACTTTTTACTTTCTATCTTAAAAGTAGAAGTACCTATTTCTTTCTCTTTTGATTCTCCTTCTTGTACAACATTTGGTTCTAAGGATTTTGTTATAATTTTTACCTTAGGCTTGTTTGCATTTTCCCCAGGTCCTTCCTTCTTCTGTACATATTTGGTTTCTATATTGTTTTTTTTTATAAAGACACCAGATGGCTGACTACCAGTACCACCAACTACCCTGTTTCTCAAATGGTAGTTTCTTCTAGCCTTGTTCACTAAATTTGTAGTAATCCTAGCTTTCTCTTCATCTGAAGCTTTTCTAATAAGTGGAAGATCTTGATTTTTTTGAGCATAACATCTTATATGGTAATTAGTTTCCTCTACTTCACTATCTGATAAAATTTGTTGATGATGAATTTCTACACTTCTTTGTGAACTATAAGAATCATGATTTTCAATTTCACTGTCTGAATCTATATCATGACATGAATAAGCATTTGTCATATTGTGATCACATTGTTCACCTTCATTATTTCCTTGTTCTTCATTTGTTTTCAAATTGAAGGAAATAGTACAAAAATTAGGGTTGTGTGGGGCATCACAAGCCTCACACCAAAAATCATCATTGCATAAGTGGACCGTATTTTTCTACAGAGGATCTGGAGTTCTATTATCTAGTTTCTCTTTTGTGAATGGAACAATAGGGTTTCCATCCTTGAACTGAGTTCCATAAGGATGGTTTTGCATTCTATCTTGTGGATTATAATTGTTATTATAAGAATTCCTATTGTTCTGAGGAGCCCTATATTCTTTATACTCTGGTTCTCTTTGGTTACTCCTGCTAAACCTTGAATCATCTCTTCTATTTAATTCACCAGACACCCTTTTGTTCATTTCAATATTTGCTGCTATTTTATAAGCATCAATAAGAGTTCTATGGATTTTATCCCTAAGAGCATACCCCATTTTAGAATCAAAGGCATTTAAATAAGTTGCTAGACATACCTCTTCATCCAGCCTTATTTTCTGAAACAATCTGTGCATTTCTCTTTGAAATCTGGTATTAAACTCAGTGACCTCTTCATTGTAATTCTTTTTTATGTTATTAAATTCATTCAACAAGAATCCCTTATTTGTCTTGTCACCATACTGATCTTTAAATAATTCAATCAACTCATCCATGGAAGCAACAGAACCATTAGAAAGGCTCCTAAACCATTCTCTAGCATCCTCTACTAGAGACTGAACAAAAAGTTTCATTAACACATCCTCATGAGTGATATTTAAATCATCAACAAAATCAATGAATTTTCTTAAATGTGTTTCACAAGAAATAACATTATTACATGCGAACTTTGGGAGCTTTTATCCTATATCACCCACATCTTTTGGAAATGTATTGGGATAGCCAGGGATACCAATGAAGTTAAACTACTTATACCTTTCAGTATGTAATGGTTTTCTTTGAAAATTATCATTGTCCTTAAAGGTAGTGGCTTTTTCTTTAGAAGCTATTGTATTCTCTATTCCAGCATAAGAATATCTGGAGGACTGCAAAAAATCTATTTTCTTCTTCAATTCAATTATTGTAGCCTCCATCTGTGCCTTTTCTAACATTTTCTCCATGGTCTCCTTTTCCACTCTCAATTTCTCAAGATCAATATCCAACTTGGACATTTGCTCTATTAGGACCTTGTGAACTTTAGGTTCTTCACTTTTGCTTTCAGTCATTTTTTGTTTACCCCTGTCCTTGTATTTCTGTAAACTAGAAGCTCTATGAGTAAGTGGTATTTCTTGGACCTTTTGAGACCTCTCTGTATTCCTTGTAGTTTGATATCTTAAAGATCTTCGTTTGATTTTGTCAACATCTTTCTTTTCATATTTTTTCTTTTTTCTAAGCTCTTTTTCCCTTTTCATCTGTTGAATAAGGGAAAGATGTTTCATAATGAGTGCCTCTTCTTCAACAATCTCATCAGAGGGACCTTCCTCAGATTCTAAACTGACTGTATTTGTTCCTTCCCTCTCACTAGAAGTGGAAGTAGCTATAGATGTTTCTAATACTTTCTCTGTAGCTTCTTCATATTCTGAAGTATTTCCAACATGAATGGACTGATTGCTACCTACCTCTCTCCTAGTATTACTTTCTCTTCCTCTTGGAGGAGTTTGATCCATATTGAATTGGTTTCTTTTCTTTCTCCAAGACATTTCCATTCTTGAAGTTGAAGCAAATCCACCATCTAATGTAGTTTCAGGATTCCTTTTAGCCTTTGACCTAGTATTCAGCGTGAAAGATAATTTCTTAACTTTTCACTGATCTCAGAGATTTATCTTTAGAGTCACCATTCAACAATAGTTAGGGAATGAATGAACACTATCAAAGGAAATTTTGGCAATTTACAACTGGTTTTAAAAGAATAAAAGGTCTTCACCATAAAATTATGGAATATTCTACTCCAATAACTCCCTAGTGGAGTCACCAATTTGTTAGGCAACTCGGATGGGCTAACTCAACTGCAATGACAAATTTTAAATGTTAGAACACCAGAGATTTCTGAATACTTCAATAAGACTTTAAAATCTTTCCTCAGCAGAGTCGCCAATTTGTTAGGGTTTTTTCTCGCAGGGCCTCTAAAATGCTTGAATACTGGATTGACTCTGTGACTCCTAATGTCTTAAAATTCTGACTCAAGCAAGAGAAAACTCTAATTGATGAGGTATTTTTATAACACTGGGGATACCTATTATCACCTTCTTCTTTTTTGGGATCCACTGACTCAGGAAGGTTTTACCTATGATTGATTACTGACTTGACAGTATCTTTAGAGCGGATTTTTACTTATGTGTTGAATGCTCTGTTCTTATATGGATAAATAGATAACAAAGCAGATAACTATGATTACTCTGAGCAAAATTTTAACAATCCAAATCATTATCTTGATGATGACAGAAAACAACTTGATAAGGAATTTCATCCTTCTTTCCTTTTATAATTCTTATAAATTTAGGAGGAGTAACCTATTTTATTTTCTCTTTAAGAAATCAACAGACTCAATTTGTAAACTCTGTGACTACAATTGATTTAAATATATGCTCTTTGTGTAAATGTAATTGATTTTGAATAGTTTTAAATATTTGGATGATGATGGATCACTTGACAGGTTCTAGACCAGTGCCTATCCTTGGGCTACATAGTCAAAAGATATAAATCCACAGAGATAGACAAATAAGAATACTGTAGGATGCCTTACAAACTACATACAACTCAGGTAATGTGCCTTACAAATTACCCTGTCACTCCCACAATGTTGTATCAAATCTTGAATCATTGTTGTACTCTCTGAAACTACTTACAAAATTTAATTGTCCCCTTAGAAGAAACTTGCAAATAATTAAATAGCTACCTTATAGACAATATGTTTAACATGCCTTACAAATTAAACATAAAAGAGTACACACAATAAGCCAAGAGACAACAACAATATAGAATAAAGTTGCACTATATTTTATTCATAAATTTCTGCTTCAGTACATATAAAGGCTAAAAGCTCAAAAACATAGACTAAAATTTAGAAGCCTGGCTTGCAGTTATATTTCATCTCCACCTTCAAAAGCTATTACATTTGATCTATTTATATATCTAAACCATCTTGGAATCCTTAAGATAAGGATGCAACAAGCTTCAGATGGTTTAAGAAACCTAACCCTAAAATTTGTAGAAAAGACAAAAGAGAAGAGTGACCCAAGTGGTGGAAAGACAAAAGCAGAGAATGAAATCTGATTTGCTTCTTGTCTTCATATGATCTTCGACACTTTTGGTTGTGTATATTGAGGATAGTCTCTTATTTGACTTTTGGTGATGACCAACCTGCTTGTCTTTCAAGAAATCTATACAAGGTGTTCTGACATTCCTTTATTCTTCATCAATGATATCTAAATCTATTGTCACTGGCTTCTTCTTCTTAGGTTGTGTCAGAATGTCCCAGGCAGTCAAATCTTCCTCTTTTGGCCACTCAAAATTCTAAATATTCTCCAACTGAGTCTTTTGCCTCTCCCATCTAGCATCTGTTATGCTCTTAACATCAGATATGATTTTATTGTAATCTGATTCTACTTTAAATGTCTCATCTAGAAGTACATTGAACCTTTCCATATCCAATTCTCCTTGGTCAGAGACATAAATGTCTTTATTGGGAAGAACACTGTCAAACTCTAATATCCATAACCCTAATAGTTTGATTTGATCATCCTCGGCCCTAATTGGAGGTACAAACCTACTATAATCTAACCCAAACATCTTTAATTTGGCCTCAATTTGATTGGATTTACCTTTGAAAAAGGATAAGGTAGCCCCAATTTTCTCTATCTCGGTACCTACCAAAGTTACTATTTCAGGCAAATATGATCTTAGTGGGTAAACTGATGCTAAGCTTTCAAAAAGTGATGTCTTCCCAGACCAAGTTGAATAATAGGGGTTCAAAATTTTCAAAAAATTTGTCACTTCTATCTGCATGCCTAGAAACCTTCCATATGCTCCATATACTATATCTATCTTTGCCTTAATAATATTAATTCTATGCTATAAAATTGATACCAAGGCTCCCAAAATTACACTATTATGCTCAATAATGCTCTGCTCTACTTCAACCAATGTATCATCTATATCATCAGCCTAGATTTTAGCATCTATAACCTCCTTAGGCTCAGCAAGGGTAGGCTCTATTAGTTCCATTAGCTATTTGGTAAGCTCATCTATAAGCTTATCCTTTTCCTTGATTTTTATTAGGGCCAATTCTCTGTCTTTGATAATATCACTAGTGTCACTAGTGAGCTTTTGTAATTTGTCTGATAGTTGAGTTGTTTTTTCCTCATTCATCTGAGAAAAATGAGTCATTACTTGGGCTATCTCCAAGTCTCCTATGTCATCAAGTGTCCAAATAATCTTGTTTCCCTCCATCTTTTCCTGAATATTAATAATAGATGGCTTCTGATCCTTAGGAGCTAGGCTCCACATTGCAAGTGCTTGGGATTTGCAGTTATAACTAAACCCTCTCATCATATTTCCAACTTGGGTGTCTAATGAAAATTTGATGTCAGGTTGTCTTCTAATTTGATCTATGATAAAGGTCGAGGACAAATCCCAACCTTCAACATACAACATACCACTGGATTTAACCAATTCTCTAGCCTGCTCTGGTGTTATTTCTTCAGATTCAGGATCATATTCCTGCAATGTCTGTAAGGCTTCCTCAGTTACTGGATCACCCCCTGCCAGTTGAAACTACTTACCAACTTGCTGGTGCTTATTACAAATAAGGAAATCTTTGAATTCCCTGGTTTTTATAAAATTGTCATCTTTGAGGAACTCCTCCCGATGCAACAGTCTTTCATCAATACAAGATTTGAGGGGTAATTCTTCCTCTTCCTCAACACTTTTCTATAATTTCTTCCTAGCCCTAATTTTCTTTCTCAGTTGATGATCATAGGGTCTATTCCCAATTATTAGGGCTCCAATTTTATCAATTCTTCTTTTCTTAGAAGGCTCCCCTACTTCCACCTTTTGTTTCTTAAGAAGAGGCTCATCTGATATTTCCTTTTCTGGGACCTTTGTTAAGTCAACAATATTTTCCCCTTCATCTGGCTGACCATATACAATAGCCTGATATTCTAGATTGGTAGAAGGTGAAGGGTAACCTTGGTCATTGTCATCATCATATTTAGATTCTGAATGATCTTTGTGGCCCTTTTCTGGCACTACTAGTGCCTCTTCCAACTGATTACACAAGAGAGTGTGATTATCAATCATTGCATCTAGCCTCTTGATATAAGGCAAATTAGGGTAGAACCCTCTAAAAATCATTCCTCTTCTCCTCACCTGTCTTTCCAAATCCATGAGCTCATTAAATTTAGTTTCTCTTCTACTCACCTCTTCATCCTCTAAGATATTTCTGATAAGATCTTCCTCCATACATTCTTCATGTATTTTGGTGTAAGGGATGGTGGGTGTAAGCAATTTCCTTGCACTCGGGATGAAACCTTCTGTGTCAACATGTCTATGTAAGGCTACATTCATTCTAAAATGATTCAACCAGGCATTCACCTGATCTAGGGCCCCTTTTCCAATCATAAAATCAAAAATCTTGAACTACCTAGGGGTGAAAGCTCCCTTTCTATGTGGAGCAAGGTGCTCTTTATCTGTTAAAATGAGTTGTGAGATGAATTCCATGACAGCTATCCTAGGCGGTACATGAAACAGAAAAATATGTGGAGGGTAAGAGAAACCATAAACCCTTATGAGAGTAAACCTCTTCTCATAGTAGAAATAACCCCAATTATTATCTCCTGGCCATTTGTCCAAATAATGATAGGGCCTCAACAATTGAATTACTCTAATAGGCAATCTAGGCTTATCAACTCCTAAGCACTTAAGCAATGGATATATTATCCAATTCTCAAAAGCACAAAACTCCTATTTTCTAGATCTATAATTCCACACTGTGATCCAAAACTGAATAGGGTTAGGCTAATTATGGTGAAATCTCTACAGCTGTAGTGATTGATAGTCCAAAATTGGATAATTGTAATAAAGAATCACATGCATAAGTATTGAATAATGCATGAATTTTGGATGATCCTTCTTAGCTTGTATGTCAATAAATCCCAGGTGCATTTGATCAATAATATATTGAATATAATCATAATTTGAAGTGGTGTGAATACTCTACATATCTAATACCATCATCAAAATGTCAGAATTAATTCTATCTTCTCCAGCATCTCTCCCAAGCACTCTACATAGTGCATATGCGATGTACTTCATGTAAAATTTTAGCTCCTTAAAGAATTATGGGGTTGTTCCTGCCATAGGGGTTATATAGGCCTTCATTTTCTTAGGGACATGATGGTCCTTGATCAATTTAGCAACAATACCAGACTCCCTGGTATATCAGTTTTCTAAACTCTTCAAATTTATCTCAGTAGCCATTGGGTAAAACACATTAAAAGCTTTCATAAAGGAATTTTTGTCCAGGGTGAGTAGAGGCTTTCCATCATCCCTCTTAATGGTTTTTATCAAAGGGTCATATCTACTGGCCAATTCTAATATGAAATCTACATCAACAAAAATATCAGGAACTAATAATCTAGCTAAACCACAGGTCCAAGGATTCAAGATAGGCATGGGTCCATCACTATTGTTATAAAAGTAATTGAAGAGTGAATATCCTGACGACCCTGATGTTTTAGCATCTCTAAAAAATGACATATCATCAATCAAAACATCAGCACTAACCTTTCGGTTTGGACTAGAACCAAAAAGCAGAGTGAGGAATTCATTTGAGAAGTCTCTATTTGCTTTTGAATCATCCTCAACATCTTTGTTTCTCCCACCAGTAGACGCCATACTCTAGGCCTGACTTAAACCCTGGTTCTATTCTGATCACAACCCTAAATACCAATATTGAAACAAATACTATCAAACCCTCACCACAACTGTAAATTATGCTGAAATTCTATAATTCTGAACTCTAGAACACTGTCAACTACAACCTTTACTAAATTTCAAATCAAATAATTACCCTCAGAACAACTTTGCTACTAGAAACCTCAACTTCTCATAAGCACACTAAAACTCTGTAAACACTTCACTTTGAGAAATAAAAGCTTGGTAAAATGAAATGATAATGAAAAAATATACTTATAATTTCCAATTGAATGTGGATTGTCACTTCTGGCTGGTAAGTCCATCACTTCATTATGAGCTTCATATGCTGCGACATCAATTTATGGCATTAACCATGTCATTCATACTGTCAGACAATCAGTTCTTGATGAGTGATCTCACATAAAAGCCTTATAAAATTCAAAATATAATTGTAATCACATCTGTTTGGCTGCATTAACTCATACTATGACTATTTTCCATCTGTCAAAATCCTTAAAATTTGAGTGGTTAACAACTATTCACAACGGCATCGCTAAAAAGTCTATATTAACTCTGATTTATTTCTAGTGACTCGGCAACTGAATCAACTTCTTTGTCACTTAATGTTTTTACTAACTGCAGTTCCTTCAGGAGATTCAGTGACTACCGTCAGATTAACTCTTTGATCCATGGTTGTCATGAGATCTCATGATATACTGACTTAACCCTTCATTTTATGGAGAATTCATGACAAAGAATTCATCTTAACTTGTCTTTTACCTTGGGTTATATCTGGAGACTCAGCGATTGTCATTTTTCTATGTCGTTGGATAAATTCATTAACGTCTTTTTAATCATGCGACTCCATGACAACATTGTTTGTCTTAACTGATAAAGTTAACTTATAATCATGAGTTTATTAATAGACAATGCGACTAAGGAAAAATCAAAGTTGCCAAATGAAATAACTAACCCTGCTTCTATCAAGAGACAAAGTGACAGTCGTTGGATCTTTTCTGAGATAAACAGTCCACATTATGTCTCATATCCATATTAGAATATTCCATTTCACTAAGAGACAATGCGACCAAAGCTTTTCACTAAGTCTCAAGACCATAAAGAATATTCTATTTTTCTAATGAGACTCAGCGACAAGGTAATAAGCACATGCATAAGAGTTCTGACTTTAAAATATGAAAAAGGTAACACAAAAATATAAACTGGACCGAGTACTTAGGGTTTTTGACATTTTGAACTAGTTTTGGACAAAAGCACAAATTGAAAAGAGATGTAAATGATTTCAACTATAAACCTTTACCTTCTGGACATAGGAAGAATAGAGATCTCAAGAATTTTCATGTTAAACTTTCAAAACAAGGAGCATAACCAAAAGGTAATACATGGATTCTTACTATCTCTTTGAAGAAGAGAGAGGCTATTTGACTAGCATCATTAATGGTCTTGCATGGCACAAAGTGAGCCATCTTGTTGAATCTTTCCACAACTATATAAACACTATCGAAGTCTTATTTTTTCTTGGGTAACCCAACTACAAAATCCATGCTCAAGCATTCCCATGACCTAGTGGGAATAGGTAGTGGCTGATAAAGGCCTACATTTGAAGAAGTACCTTTTTCTCTTTGACATACAATGCAACTTTCCATATACCTCCTAACATCAAGATTCATCCTTGGCCAATAATAGAACCTTTGAACAAGTTCTTGGGTTTTAGTGATCCCAAAGTGACCACTCAATGTACCATTGTGCTTTTCTTGGATTAAGTTCTCCCTAATAGACCCTCTAGGGACACACAACTGATTTCCCTTAAACAAAAGGTTACTTTGCAAAGTGTACTCAGCATACTTTCTATGAAAATAATTCTTGTATTCAGCACATACCTTATAAATGTCTTCAAAGTCTTCATCATCAGCATATAGATCCTTGAAGTGACTTATTCCCATACTTTTCAACTGAATTTCCTGAATTGTGAGAGCTCTTCTAGATAATGCATCTGCCACTTTATTGTGGACACCTTTCTTGTGTTTCATATTAAAGGTATAAGCTTGTAGGTACTCAACCCACTTCATGTGCTTGAGACTTAACTTTTCTTGAGAGTTCAAGAAACTCAAAGCTTGATTATCTGAGTAGACTATGATCTCCTTGGGGAATAAATAGTGTCTCCATTTCCTTAAATCCTGAACCAATGCATACATTTCAAGGTCATAGGAAGAATACTTCCTCTTGGATTCACTCAACTTTTCTGAATGAAATGCTACTGGTATACCCTCTTGGCTTAGGAAATCTCCAATAGCCACATTGCTTGCATCACATTCAATGGTGAAAAGCTTCTCAAAGCTTTGCAAGACTAAGACAAGTTGGGTAGCAATATTTTCTTTCAATAACTCAAAGCTCTTAGTGGTTTTCTCATTCCACATGAACTTAGTCTTCATTCCTCCTTTGATTGTGTCTAACATAGGAGCAAAAATAGCACTAAACTGCCTTATAAACTTCCTATGCTATTGAGCAAGGCCATGAAAAATTCTTACCTCTATTGTTGTCCTTGGAGTAGGCCAATTCATGATGGCTTCCACTTTACTTTTTTCCATTTTTAGCTTACCATGAGAGAGAAAAAAACCCAAGGTACACTATCTCTATTTTGATGAACTCACATTTCTCCAAGTTGATCATCAACTTCTCTTCATGCAGCTTCTTGAAGACAGTCTCAAGGTGTTGAAGATGCTCCTCTCTTGTCCTACTATAAATCAGTATATCATCAAGATATACTACTACAAATTTCCATTGTAGTCTTTGAGGACCTCATTCATGAGCCTCATGAATGTGGAGGGGGCATTAGATAGTCCAAATGGCATGAAAAGCCATTCATACAACCCTTCAATGTTTTTGAATGTTGTCTTCCATTCATCTCCCTCATGTATCCTAATTTGGTGATACCCACTCTTCAAGTCTATCTTGATATAGTACTTGGCTTCACCTAGACAATCCATTAGGTCTTCAATCCTAGGTAATGGAAACCTATACCTAATGGTTATCCTATTTATGGCTCTTGAATCAGTACAAAGCCTCCATTTTCCTCCTTTCTTTGGTGCTAGGGTAGTAGGTACTGCACAAGGGCTAATGATTTTCTTGATAAGGCCATGGTTAAGGAGTTCTTCTATTTGCCTAGAAATTTCCTCATTTTGTTGAGGGGTCATCTTGTAAGCTGACTTATTAGGTAGGGTAGCTCCAGGTATGAAGTCTATCCTATGACTTATGTCTCTTGTAGGGGGTAATGTTAATGGTTTTCCATCACTTACTATACCTTCATAAGTCTGCAACATACTTTGTATCTCCTTAGGTATCTTTGTTTTCTTGTCTCCTTTTTCTTCATTCTTTTCTCTTGGCCTTAGCACCAATGCATAGCAAACTCCTTCTCCTTCTTCCATGGCTTCTATGAACTCTTTTTCACCCACCATGAGCACATTAGGATCTATTTTCTTCACATCTACATCTTCTAACAATGATTGGATTTTGAAAGTTACTTTATCCTTCTTGAATGTATAGGAGTTCTTCACTCCATCATAGATAGCTTGGTGGTCAAATTTCCATGGTCTACCTAGGAGAAAGTGACATGCATCCATGGTCAGCACATCACATAGAACCTTTTCCTTCTATCTCCCTATAGAGAACTCCACCCAAGCTTTCTCGTTGACTAAGACATGATGTCCCTTATTGATCCATGTGACCTTGTAAGGATGGGTATGAGGTATCCTTGTCATGCCTAACTTGCTGACTGCTTCTTCTGATACAATGTTGTTAGTAGACCCTAAGTCCATAATGACTCTACATACTTTTCCCATCACCTTACATTTGATTCTAAATAGGGACCTTCTTTGGCTTGGCTCTTCTTTAACTGGCGCCTTGATCAATGTTATCCTCATCATGAGTTTCTCACCTTATTTTGAATTCAGTGGTACCTCAGAGTGTATCTCTGCTACATTATCTCTTCATGAACTAAATTAGTTCTCCTGTTGCCTCCTTGAGAAGTACTACCCTTCTTTGGACACCTATAAGCAGGGTGTCCCATTTGGTTGCAATGATAACATTTCATATTGGCAAAGTAATTGCATCTTCCTTGTCCACTACTTCTTCCTTTGAAGTTTGAGTTCCTTCCTCTACCACCTCTACTAGAACTTCCCTCTTTCTACTCAGTGTACTTGACTTCTCCTTGTGTCCTTGATTATGAACTTCTTCCACCATAGCCACCTCTTGATCCTCTATTATCCCTTCCTCTACCTCTTCCTTTGGAGGTTTGCTCCTATTTTCTTTTTCCTTTCTCCTCTATCTTTAATCCCATTTGATAACATTGGTGAATGGTTTTGAAGTTCACAAGACTCATGTCTTCTTGAATAGACCACTTAAGCCCATTCAAATATCTAGCTAGCTTGATGCTTTCATCCTCCACCACTTGTGATCTTAAGCACAACTTTTGGAACTCTTTGGTGTATGCTTGGACATCCAAATATTTTTGTCTAAGATTGTGTCTTCTCCAATGCAGCTAAACCTCATAATCATCAGGCAAGTAAGTCTTCTTGAACTTAGTCACCATTCCCTTCCATGAGACTATAGGACTCTTTCCTTCTTTCTCCCTCTCAAATTGAACAAACTTCCACCATGTGAGAGTTTATCCTCTCAACCTTGACTTAACCACACTCAATTTTTGGGCCTCTATGATACCATCACATTTGAAATGGTTCTCTATACTATCAATCCAATCCACACCTGAATCTAGATCCATTTATCCACTAAAAAGTGGTACACCCTCCAAAGCTTTGCCACTTAAAGCCTTTAGTGCCTTTAAGAAGGGTTCTTGGTCACTGACAGGGTCAGGGGTTGGAAATTCCTCTTCTAAATCCACTCTCTTTTCCCTTTCTTCTTCTTATTTCTGATCTATCTTATCTTTCATCTTCTTAGCTTTATCTTGGAATTCTCCCAAGAGTTGCTCCATTTGAGACAACCTTTCTCTTAACAACTTGTTGTCTTCTTCGTTCTCATCCACCTTTTTGGATAACTCAGCATTAGTCACCATGGATTTTTATTCTACTGATCCCAATGGTGTATTGTCTCCATCAAATCTAGTAGGCTACAACATCCACCACAATCTTGATCTCAATCAATCTCTGATACCAATATGATGTGAGTATTCCAAGGCTTGCTAGCACTTCAACCAAGAGACCTTATCTTGTCTCTTCTAGGAACCTAATCTCCTCTAGGTCCTAATTGGCTTAGATGATTAACTAATTCCAATTCCAAATTTTCTCTAAGATTTCTCAACTCATGTGCTTCACCTTGAAAGACTAACACCTTTTTGTTAGTTCAAATCTTCACTTCTTCCACTACACCTAGAAAGATCTAAGTGCCAAATCCACTCTAGCATTCAAAGATTCATTCTAGGGGTCATCATCATCATGGAAAAATACCATTTACTTCCATTTGGATCCATTTTGAGGGATCTCATGACCATTTTCAGTTGAGTCCAAGTTTATGTCTTCAAGAGGCCTAATTGGGCTTATTTCCTTGTAGCCTTTTACAATGTGTTTTTACCGCTTCTTCCAAAAATTTCCCAAAGAAGTTGAAAAAATAGTCACACATTCAAATACCCTTTATCACTTTAAAATATATTTTTAAGGTTTTAGTTTCCCAATCCCTCCGTACATAGGGTTCCTACAATCTAGGTCCAATAGGGCTAATAGGCCTAATTTCTAGGGCTATCTGCAACCTAGTTGAAAACTTGCTTAAAACTTGGTCAAATGGATTGGTAAGAACTCAATCCCTCTATAATGTCAAGATATGACTATTCCCTATATGAAAATATACCTAGTCTGTACAGTGCTTCACTACCCTGCAAGATATGCTCAATCTTTCATCTCGCAAACCTCTAACCGGACAGTGTCTGCTCGCCTAGGGCTTGGCACTAAACATAGAAACTCGACCTTTCATGACTCCTAATCCTAGATATGTGTAGACTAGTGACTCCCCTTTCATATCCAACCATTTTCAAGAAGATCCCATGGTTAGTTTTTATGGGGGAGCCATGAACTGACTGACTGGTCAAGACAAGACCAGTGGACTCTGTAGATTGTAAACAATTTATCTATGACCCTAGAATAACTCAAAACTACTAGCTCACTAAATCAAAAACACTTCAAACTATCCTAAGAACACAAAACAACAACTAATTTATGGAATTAAATCCATTAGGTATCACTGTCACACACAAATGCTCAAATTTTTTGAAAAACACAGAGTTGCAGAGTTCTATTCAATCTCAAAACTTGTTACAATGTCTCTCTCTCTCTCTCTCTCAAGATTCAAGCCTCTCCTCACATTAGATGCCTAATTCTCTGTTTCTAGGCCTTTTTGGTTGACTCCCCATTCCTATTTTGTAGGGGGATCCAAGGTAACCAAGTTGCATGTAACATTTGCAATAATTGCAAATGTCTTCATGACAACATTTTAGCAACTTTTGGCATCTTTTCCATTATTCCTCCTCCCTGAGTTTTAGGACCTCTAACCTCTTCATTTTGAGGATCCAAGATCATTTAAGGCCTTATGGCTTCTCTATGACAACATTTATGTGTTTAAGACACATTCATGGCTCAAATCCAACATTAAGCAACTAAGCCTAAGAAATATAAAAACTACTAACAATGGCTAATCTAGTGACCTTAGTCCTAATGACTAAATCACTTAGCCCACATTGCAATGACCTTCTAAGGTCCAAAAACAACCTAACTATCTTGACTTGGCCAATGTCAAGTACAAGCCAAAAATGACTAAAACATGGAGGTTAGCCTAGGTGTGCTCCTGCACCACATATCCCCTTACGCTAATCATTTCATGTCACCTATTAAATGAGCCACTAATAAGAGGAAGGACATGGACCCTAATCTTGCAGCTAGTTCATCTAATCCCATGATTGACCACACTAACACTATGGTCTCCTATGCACCTCAGCCCAACAAACAAATTGAGCACATTTAGGTAGACACTAATGAGATTCCCACCATAAGTACAATAGAGACATTTATCAATCATCCAAGGCATGTCCACATGGTGAATGCCATGAGTGGATGCAACAACAGTCAGGTACTCTTAGATATTTAGAAAAAAGGACTCCAACTCCCACCTTGGCTTATACCCATGCTTATCACACAACCTATGGCACTCCCAAGGTAATTTTATCATCCCATTAGAAATGAAGTTGTTGATCCACTTCAGCGAGCTCTACAAGTGGGAACTCTTATCTCACAATTAGTCCAACCTTCCACCCCACCCTCCATCATGCACATGACACCTCCATCTACCTTATTCACATTCACGAGAGCCCCACCTCCTAATCCAACATCAACATCACAAGAAATACCTCTTATTGCTATGCAAGCACCTGCACCTCCTCAACCCACTGTCGCTCCACTTTCACAAGCATTCCCAACATTTGCAGCATAATTCCCACCACCACCAGTCAACACTTAGTAAACCACCATTCCACCCATCACCACTCCGCCCATTCAAATTCCACCACACAGTTCACAGCATCAAAGCACCCAAATATCCATGCCTATTCCACCTTTTTCTTCCACTACATACCCACAACAACAAATTACAACTAACCATTATTTCCCACTCCACTATAAACACATTCGCAATGTATGCCAACACTTCTTCTGCAAGCACAATTCAACCCAATTCCTCCCCCACCAGTCCCTCAAATTGGTCAAACAACACAAGGTGCTTCATCATCCACTTGGAATTACTCTCAATCTGCCATGCAAGCCTTAGGCATCCCCACACAGACGTAGAGCACCAACCCACTCACCTCCCAACTGCAACAAATATCTATCAATCCCTTCCCTATAACACAAATTCCTATCCCACCTATCCAACAACAAAAACCAATCCCAACAACAACAACCTATTCAGCAACAACAACCAATCCAGCAACAACAACCAATCTAGCAACAAGCCCAACAACAACAACCGTAGTAGAAAAATGCCAACCCATTCACATCCCAAGCACAACAGCAACAAACCAACCCCTTTGTAGCTGCATAACCAATCATCCAAACTACCTAGCAGCCACAACCACAAACACAGGGGGAAAATCCATTCACATCACAATCACTATAGTAGCTTGCTAATCCTTTCACTAACACACACAATGTCATCCAACAAATGCAACAACAACAAACTAATTTATCCAATTACTTAGCCATTCCATCTTCTGCTGTATCACAACCTATTCCACCACCACAACAATCTAGTGTTCCCATTAACACCACTACAGCCACTGGGGCCATTCCACCATATAAAACCTATCCTTCATCCTTCAGTAGCATGGCACCACCACCCTATGTAGGTGTGCAACAGGATCATCCCACTTATCCAATGCCTTAGCAAATACAAGCATACTTCTATTAGTTACAACAACCCTATCAAGCATTGCCACCTCCTCCACCGCAATAATCCCTTCTTCCACAATTTCCACCACAACATCCCATCTACGCTGACCAACAACCTCCATACCAAACACCACAATATCCTCCATAGAATCTCCCATATTCATCATTTGATCCATATCAGATTCAGGGAACCAATGCAATCACGGTTAATAATCCTCCCCCACAAATCAATCAAGAATGGGAGGAAATGAAGAATGCTCTCAAAGAGATAAAATGAGGGACCAAAGCTAAAACATTCAAGTTTGAAGAGGTGTTCCCTTACCCATTTGATCAATCTATCACTGCAATACCCTTCCCCAAGCACTTTGAAACACCCAAGTTTGATAATTATCGTGGGAAGGGAGATCCTTTGAGCCACATGAAACAATTCTACATGCCATACCAAGAAGTGGCCTATAGCGATAACTTCCTCACGAGACTATTTCCAAAAATCTAAGGAGGAACTACTATTGAGTGGTTCTACAAAATCCCCTATGGCACATTCTCTACTTTCACCAAACTATTAGAGAAGTTTGTGGCCCAATACACGCACAACATAGAGAATGAACTCTCCCTTCTCGATTTATGTAATTCCAAACAGAAGGGAGGAGAGAGCCTAACCGATTACCTTCAACATTGGCAAGGGCTTACTACAAGGTTGGCCTATCAACCCCCTGAGAAACATCTCATAAAAATATTTATTAAAAATATCCATCCTAAGCTTTCCTATCATATGCGCAGGAATTGTATACAAACTTATCAAGACATCAGAATCAAAGGCATGGATCTCGAATGAGGTTTCATAGAAGATGGTGCCAACAAGCACTACAAATAATCCTAGCTTGACAGACATAATAATGATCCATCACCATACTGGAACAAGAATAAGAATGCGGTAAGTGATGGATCCACTAACACCAAACACATTCAGGTCATGGTGGCCGGTCCCAATGCACCTACCAAAACTTATCAGCAAGCACCACTAGTATACCCTCAACCCCCTCCCATGTATCAAAAGCCTACTTCCGCATATCACCACCTAACATACCAGAAAAATATACACCCTCAAGGTGCAACTATCTATCCCTATCTAGGGACATCATATCAACCCAACTACCAAGGTCCTGTGAACCAGCCAAACATTATATCAGTACCACGAGGACAACCAATGCCTCATGCTTAGAATACACCACAATGCATGTTTATCCCCTTGGGTGAACCCATAGATGTTATCTTCCATAGAATGGCCTAGGATAACCAAATTGTGGACCCAAAGACAACCATTTGATGACACAACACCTAAGCCTTCATAGTACAAAGATAACGAATATCGTGATTACCACTGTGTTAAGGGACACACTGTTGGAAACACTGAGAGGGGGGGGGGGGGG
>MU226547.1:1759579-1771045 GCA_018584345.1 Thuja plicata | reverse complement strand
CTTAACATAAGAACTCATAACACATGATATGATTACGGGGAAACCTTGATCAGAGGAAAACCCCGGTGGGAATTAGTACCCACAAATATTGTACTAGGTATAATGAACTTGTTAAAGTTCCTTTGCCTTGTTAGAAGTAGTCTTTACAATATGAGTACAATGACCTGGTTAAAGGTTTGACCCTGTTAGGAGTCTTTTACAAAACCCTGTTAAAGGTATATGGCTCACTGCCTAGGCTCACTGCCCAATAGTATGAAGGCTACAACCTTCTGAAGTTCATATGCACTATATCAAAAGTGAACTGCTATGATGACACTGTTGTATGATCAGTTCCATGTATGCGTGAATGCTCTTACTCTCTTAAAGAGCTATATCATATACTAACTTCATTATACTACCCTTCTGTATCTTCCTCTTACATAATAATTGACACTTGTAACATAAATTTACAATACATACTTATATGTTCATATCCAAATAGGCGCAACCCAAAACAAGACTCTAGTCGGCCCTAAAACAAAATACACAACGCTTCCAAACAATTTGGCTCAAGCATGTTTACTAAAATGTTAATTACATCATTACAAACATATAACCAAAGGTGCTTAGCCATTACATTACAAAATAATTCATGCTGATCAAAACACTAGTCAGCTTCCATGCTCTGTCTTCTGGACTGCTGGTCTACTGATCTACTTGTAACTTCATCATACTATTGTTTCGTACTATGCATGTTTGGATGTAGCATGGACACATGTCGTACAATATATATCTAAACGCGCATAAGCTAACTCGATCTCTCGTGTGTGCGCTGATGTGCTGATCGCTGAATATCTCTATCTTCCCTATTTTTCATACCTAGTCATTTTGTCTTTCATGACAGAAACTAAACATGAATTTGTTGCCATGATGACAACACAAAATGAGTCATGCATCCTCAGAAAGTCAACTTGCCAACAATCTCCCCCTTTGTCATTTATGGTAACAAAGGAATGTGGCCAAGTTTCTCAAAATGACTTAACATAAAAAATGACTGTATATCATAACATGTTATTGATATATACATATACTTCTCCGCATATACACATTCTATATTAATCCCCCTTTGACATTAATGACAAAGGTGTACAAAAACTTGTAAGTCTTCTACATACTTACTCCATGTAAACTTCAGGGTACACAATCTGAAGAGATTGGATCTCTTTCTGCCAAAATACTTTCATTGCATCTACTGTCTAAAGATGCGCGCATAGGGCATAAGTCAATTTCTCCATTTTCATCAGATCCATGCATGGACCTTGATCATATGTTTCAATGGTGGCATCAATCTATTTTATGTTCTCATTTAGGACTGCTAGAGATGGCGCAAGAGAATTTCTCAACTGAGTTTGCCTTATTCTTATCTTGCTGATCTCCAACTTAGCTTTCTCAATCTTGTCTAACTTCCCTTGATAGACATTATTTCATATGTTCGTGTCTTGCATGGATGTTTCAACTGATTTCCTGATGCTTTCCACCATGATCTCTACCTCTTCTACCTTTTTAATGTGCTTAGAGGTGAACTTCACTCTGTCCATGCAGTTGGCTATAACTTTCTTTCCCTTAGCTGCCAATTCTTTCAGTATGGATTGCCCAGTCTTTAAGGAGTTCAAGTCTAAGGTAAAGTTATTTACCAAATCATTCAGTCTCTCCTTTTTGTATTCATCTGCTATAATCTTAGTAGCTGAATCTACTAGGCTTGTAAAATGTGATTTGAAGATTGTCAGAATGTTGTCCACATCTTCAGCTGATTGAACTTTTGCTACTTTCTTGTTAGCAGGCACTAAGTCATTCAATATGTTTACTGATTCCAAAAAGTGAGGGTTCCTCGTCACTTGTTTCTCCTTTGCTTTTTCCATAGAAAAAATGTGGCATCTTCGTAGATGTCATTTTGGAACCGTCATCCACATAGACGTTGGTTTAGAGATTGACGTCTTCGCAGATGTTGATTCAGGGATTGGCATCTTCACAGATGCTAGTTTGAGAATTGGTGTTTCCGGTCTACAACCCTTTTAACCCCTATTAATTGCATCTACCCCCTTCCCAAAAGCATAAAAACTTTGAAAACAATAAATCCAAGGTCTCAGTTGAGCTACTCACCAGTTCTGGCCACTCCACAGGTCTCCCATGGAATTGAACGCGCTCTCCCAATTGCCCCTTCAACCTCTCGTCTACCATATTTTATCTCCAAAGCTCTTTTCTCCTCCAATCACTATTCACAAATGACCTTCTTTCGCCCTCCAATCCCTCTTACAGCCCTCATTTTCCCCAAAATTTTTTTTGCTCCATTTTCTTCTCTTGCTTGTATATTATTGTATTATTAATCCCATTATACAGTCTAAATGCGCAAAAATCTAAAAAAATTAAAAAAATTGCTTTGACTGTTGTGACTACAATCATGTTTTTCACCAATCAGTTTTCTGATTGACTCTCCTTGCTCCTCATCCTATTCCTAGCTTTTTCCAGCAAATACCTTTCAATCAAATCAAATCCAATCCCTGCCCGTCAGGATGCATCCTTCCGGCATCAGCTTATCAAATCCTTCATCACATCATCCTATTCATGGCAAGAACTTTAGACTGAATGAATTCTTGGTCATGAGGCTTTCTTTATTGATTTTAACTTTTTGTGTCTGTTGAACCCTACTCACCACTACCTTGATCTGCTATATCTTGGTGCGTTGTGACTGGTGGCTACTAAAACATGTGTCTTTTGTAGTCTACTTTGTTTGACCATCTAGTCCACACAAAGGAATCATGTCATCTATGTTTTCTAACACCTGATGCATACCTCCTTTTGCAATATCAAAATTAGATGTGCTCTCCATATTTCTCACACAAATGGATCCCCAAGGCTCGTTAGTTGCATTTAATTTCATCATTGCATTTGCATTCTTCATTGCATTCATGCTTGCATTTCAGAAGGCTTCTATTTATTACCTCCTCTCCCTTCCTCCTCCTTCCTGTTGCATCCTTTTTTGAGAAAATCCCACAACATTGTACTTGTTGTGTTCTTTTCTCAAGGGGGCACAACCCTATATTGTCATCGCTTCAGAACAACTCCTAGAAACCCTCTTCCTCTGGGGCAACTTGTTTTCTTGTATTTGACGCAACGTCACTTGCGACACCATGTCAAAGAGGGGAAAAATGTAGACATCCAAAAATATTAATATTAAATTCCATTTTATTCATCTAACTATTTAAATCAATCAATTAAATAGTTTCATCATTGGTATTTATCAATAATCTAAATACTATCCTAATGTATTTTATTTAAATACATTTGCCTCACAAACTCACTTTTTAATAAATTCATATTTATTAAAAAATCCTCCATATCCCTATTTCTTCTAAACTATGATTTATTCAAATCTAATTTGAATTATAATCTAAACCCAACCTAGAGACCTATTAATCCAATCTAGAGGTCTACCCTAAGACTACCCTATTTCTACTCTATACCCATCACCTCACTTCCTAAGCATACTCCCCCACCTAATTATCCTCTAATCCTACTTAAAAAAGGTGATCCCTAACCCTTTTAATGTTAATAGAATTCTTACACGTGTGAAAATTCTCTCCAAAATGGTCACCCATCCCTCTTTAATGTTCTTACATGTTTGTCCCCCACTTGAAAATCTTGAGCAATTCAAACATTTAATGCTATGTTTGAATCTTGAATGACCATCCCTTCGAAGCCCATGTGTCCCTTATGTGGCTCTTATGTGGATGCCACATAGGTGCCACCTCATTCAAGCCCTTCTCTTCTCTCCCAAAAATCTATAAATAGAGGCCTTCTCCTCTTGTATTTTCATCTCTCATTCTTGCATTGTTATTATGCTAGTTTAGTTTTAGAAGTTCATTGCTAGTTTCATGCTTTTTATGATTAAATCACTTAGAAGTTACATGCTGGGCTAATGTTCAATGAATCATAGTTTCTTCTTGCATTTTCTTATCATTTTCATAAGTTTAGTCCATCTTTGAGAAGAATTTGAGACTAGTTCTTCATTCTAGCTCTTGAATATGTTCTTTTCATCCAATCTTGCATTCACATTTGCATTGCATTGGGGATCCACTTCATTTGTGTTTAAGAGAGCATAGTCACATCCAACCTAAATGAGAAAATCAAACAAGTAATATAGGGTGCACTAACTTATTTTAAGCTCAACCTGATTTATGAAGATTTCTTGTTGGTTCTTGCTTATTTACTAATTTAAATGTGCTAACTCACTAAATTTTCATGTTTGATCTTGCTCCCAATAGGTTGAATATTTCTTCATACACACTATGAAGCATACTTGATGTGTGAATTTGTTCAAGATTGGATACATGTGTGCTCAAATGTGTTGCTCAAGCTTCATGGATAGGGAGAGATTTTGGGATTATGATGTTATGGATGATGATTTTTCTCTTAAAATGGCCATTATGACTTTTCTTCAATGGTGGATGGAAATGAAGGAAAAGAGCCTTCAATTTATAGGCAAGAGGAGGGTTGAATGCATGGTTGAGATGAAAACTTGAGGAAGGGTGGAGATGTATTTGAGAGAGAGAGCATATGGATTGTGCTTTCTCAAATGCCTCCCATTGTGAAAAGTGTCACAAGGAGAGAGGTTTGGAAGACTGGGGGAATGTGACCATTTTGGGAGATGTGAGAGGGGGAAAAGGTGTAAGAGGAGTGTTGGAGAATTTAAGGAAGACTTAAATGTGCATATGGTTGGGGATTTGAGGGATATGACATGAGAGTTGACTTGCGTGAGGGTTAGGATTTCCTAATACTTGGATTATGGTTGTACAAATGTTTAAGGAGTGATTAGGCTTGGCTTAGGGGTAATTTAAGGGACAGTGGGAGGATTAGGAAGATGTGATGGGAGGAGAGAGAATGAGTGGAGGGGTTAATTAGATAATCAAGGTAAATTAACTAATTTGAGAGAGGTTAGTATGTTGGGAGGAGTTAGGTTGAGTTGGAACCTTAAGTTAGGTGGTTGAGGCTAGGTTACTTTAGGGTTTAAAGTTAGGATACATGTGGTCAAATTGAATTAAATATATTATTTAATTCACAAGTGGAGGAAAAAGGGATTTATGTATTAAATTAAATAGATAAGAGTATTTATTTAAATTTACAGAGGAATGGGGTTTTAATTAATTAAATGGTTATGGGTTGCCATTAGATTAATTGGATTATAGTTAATTTTGATTAAGTAACTAGGGGGATGAAATGGATTAGTTAAATATGTGTTATTTAATTACTAATGCCTTAGGAGAGAACTAAATATGATTACTGAATTATGTAATCAGATTTAGGTGTCTACATTTTGCCCTCTTTGACATAGTGTTAAAATAACATTATTTCAGACACTTTAAAATAATAGACAAGGTGAACAAGTCACAGGCCATGTGGTTTCCCCAGGGTATGGAGAAGAGAGTTAGATTAGGTGATCCACCCTCAAGAGGGTGGTAGGGAAAGAAATAGGGGTCCTGGCGGTATCTCAAAAAGAAAATGAGGTCCGCGAGAAAGAAGGATAAGAAGGGGTATCGAGGCAATGAGATGTTGGATGAACAAGAATTTAGGGATCGGGGAGAAATTTGGAAAATATGGGGGTCTCAGGGGAAGAAAAGGTGTCAGGGGTGGGGATATATAAGGGTTAGAGGGCTAAGAAAGATGTTTATTATGCATATGGAGCTTAGAAATCCTTTGGCAATTTTGAGCTCTGATATAGCATAGTGTGATGATGAATGTGGGATGACCTAGGCACCTTAAGAACATTGTGAGGGGTGTACGGTGGCACTGTATGCTGAAGAGACAAGTAGGATCGACAAACTAGCTTAGTAATTTTTGCATTTATTATATTTTTCAAGTTTTAGGTTTGTAGGTAGCGTGGGTTCAGCAGGTCCGCTCTCTAGTCTAGTAGGATCGCGATCTCATGAAAAATGCATGGGGCAGGGATGAAATAGGGAAGGGTTAGGATTTATCATAGGAACATGAAAATCGGTCGGAGGTAGGGATATATTATGGGAATGAAATCCCACAACAATGTCTTGCGGGATCTCATTCCTAGAGAAAATGGTAGGTGGAGGGAAAGATTATACAATCTTGCGAGGGATCTCAAGGGTAGGTTAGGGTTTTGGTAGGTATGCATTCCCATGAGGTTTAGGTATTGAGGTGGGTTAAGAGATTCCATAGCTATGGGAACATGAGGAGAGTGTAGGGTTGTGGGAATGTGAGGGGAAAACAAATGTTGCAGGAATGTGAGGCCTATGTCTAAAGAGAAGTGTAGGAAGGGGATGAGATAACGAGACAAAAGGGATGAGGTTTTGTTAAACTAAAATAATTTTAACAAAAGAATATTGACATGACTCAGTTGGGCTAAGTGTAGTGGTCTGTAGATCGATTGATATCTTGGGGGAGAGAGTTCGTAGTTCTATGTGCACTTGACCAATTCACACCTGCTGATTGGGTGCGAGTGGAGGCGATTGGACTTGAATATCTACCATGGATGCACCATAGGTGGGAATATATGGCTATGGTGACACTGCTATGTTAGTGATGGCACTCAAAAATGACATCATTCGATCTCCCAATAAGGGAGGTGAATATCACACTTGAGGATGTTAACTGGATCTTTCGACTGCTAATTCGGGGGATTGAGGTGATTGCTGGGGTCACTACCCAAAAACATGCAATGACATTGCTAGTGGGGCTAGGTGTCACACCTATATTGTGATATGGATAGCTAACCCTGGATCAATGTTTAGATGTAGTATCTTTGGTGAAGTGGATTTATGTCTATGTTTGCAGATTAGTTTCAGGGTATATTTCCCCTAACACGAGAGGGACTAGCGTGACATTAGCACTGACTCTAGTGATCGTGTGGATTATATATGTAGGCATACCCATTGCATATGGAAACTTGATGCTGGCCAATTTATATAGGGATCTCA
The DNA here is from genome assembly GCA_018584345.1 of Thuja plicata. Taxonomy (NCBI): domain Eukaryota; kingdom Viridiplantae; phylum Streptophyta; class Pinopsida; order Cupressales; family Cupressaceae; genus Thuja; species Thuja plicata. The sequence continues at coordinate 1,764,068 of MU226547.1, read as the reverse complement.
ACCAGATCATATATCATGGTGGAACTGGTCATAGGGTTTTCCTATTTACTCCAAGTGTGGGCCTAGGAGCACACTGCAGTACTCAAGCTAGTAGGTAGGAGGGGGAGACAGGTGGACCAACCTGTGGTTTATAGTTGGGTGGACCCACTGACATACCATGATGTGGATGATGCAGATGATTTGAGAGAGGTAATAGATGGCATCAGGGATGGAATTACTTGGAAGCCATACATGAGAGTGGGGCCCTGGGAAGAGGATCATCTACAACTTCCTTATAAGATGACTCCTATATTCCTGACCGAGAGATGCGAGTATATTATTGAACAGTATTGGCCAGATAGAGTGGAACACAAGTTTGGGTACATCTAGTGGGTGTCAAATGTAGAGAGGTGGTATTAGTAGGTTACACAGGAGAGGTGGTCCAAGTTTGGGCCACCCTTGGATAGACAAGGATTTCTCATGACACGGAGGACAATTCAACCCATGTAGTGGGATTGGAAAGGGGTCAACCGATAGAGGGAGTACACAGGAGTACCGGGCCTGATTTCATAGGCCACAAGACATAGGGAGGATAGGTATACCTTTAGAGGCAGAGAGAGTGAGGGAAGGAGTAGCCCAAGGAACAAGAGGGAGAGGCGGGAGGAGAGCAGGAGGCCTAGGGATAGGGATGGCAGCACATGTGAGGAGACCATCGACAATGGCACAAAGATGAGCCTTGGTGAGAGGAGAGAGGGGAGATGGTGATCACGGGGAGGAGGGAGATCAAGTTGTGGGTGAGGGGGGAGAGGATAGGGAGGTGAATGGAGAGGAGGACATGAGATAGGATCCTGGGCCACAAAAAGGTACATAGGATCCATCAGTACTAGGAGTAACATATACTAGGTTAGTTGAGAGAGGGGGATCTTCCTTAGGCGAGGAAGGGGACTCCCTAGCAGAGTAGATTTGATATTATAGCTATTGTAGGAAGACAATAGTAAGTAGCTTAGGGATACCCAGGGGAGAGAGATGGGCTATGGGGCTAAGTGAGATATACTCAGATAGGAGAGAGATTTCATGACCTGTGAGTGGGATCAGGCTCAGATAGAGGTTACTAATCTGAGGGCACAGGTGACCGAGCTGACACAATAGCTGGGTGAGACTAGGGGGAGAGGAATATCACATAGGGATAGATGGACCAGATAATGATTGATAGTTATGTTGTGCTAGAGGAGAGGGACACATATCTCTAAGAGAGAGATGCATATAGGGTAGAGAGGGATAGGGTACAGAGAGAGAGAGAGGGATGAGCTTCTATAGGACATTGAGGGATTGAGCGAAGAGTTAACATTGGGAGGTGGTGGAGGGATTGATACTCTAGAAGTTTTGAGGTTGAGCGCAAATATTTTAGGGGCCAGGGAGAAGGTGGGGTGGTATCGGCCTATGTATGATGCATTCATGCCCTGGGATAGGAATGAATCATACATAGTTGCAGGGGGATTGACAATGATAACAGGAGTACCCAGTCAACAAACGAGGGGTAGAAATTATGTAGGAGGGTCCTCTCATAGTACATAGAGATAGGGATAGAGCCACTAGCCAGGGTACAGCTAGAGTCCTACAGAGTCGGTCGGGGGCTCAGTTCATATGAAGGATGTTGAGAGCTCAAACACAGGGGCCTCGAGGAAGAGGTAGGATATAGGTACAGGTATCTGAGGGGCCATATCATTTATAGGGATGAGGCCACTAGTTACAAAGGTAGGGATTCTGGTGTTTACTAATTGGACTTAGATAGAGGTTAGGATGATAGTGGGGTCTACACATGTACCCATAGGGAAGATTAATCCATAGACTAACCTGATGTAGGATCCAAAGAGTTAGCCTCCCACATGAGGACTAGAGGGGCAGTGATATATATGTGAGATGATACAGAGTTGAGGTGGGCTTTATGTGTTGTATGGCCTTTTATTTTTTTTATTTTATGGATGCATGATGCACATAGCTACTTTAAGATAGACTAACATGTGGGTGATGTGGGATGGTTGTCTTTGTGTGATTTATGATATGATGACAGGATTATTTTGCAGGATGGATCTGATGTGTGTTTGTGTGATTTAATGTTTGATGCTTGTATATATGTGTGATGGATGCATGTGATGTGTTGGATTAATGAAGATGTGATTTATGATGATAAACTATATCTGATGATGTATGTAATACAACCTAGAATGGTAAAGAAAACTAAAAGTAAATACATAAATGCAAAGTGATAAAATGCTCTTGTTAAATTAATATGGAAAATAAATTAAATGCAAAGTGATTAGATGTGATGTAAACAAATGACTTAATGATAAAAATGGGTAAATAAATGCACCTAATGGAATTACTGCATACAAACATAAACTAATCTTGAAAATGACCTAAAAATGAATGCAAACTAACAATGAATGTAATTAAACAACAGATGCAAATGAAAGGTGAATGGTAATTAACAAAGAATGCAAAAAAAATGAATGCAATCTTACAATAAATGCAAACTAAATATGGAATGCAAGCTAACAATCAATGCAAACTAAAAATGAATGTAGGATAAGAATAAATGCAACCTAAATGAAGTGAAATTGGGACATGGAACAAAATACATAGGTGGGATTTGTATATGAAACATATCACATCCCAACTAGATTTGCGCTACAAGAGGCGAACTAGGGTAGGGGGTGGGGGTAAAAATTTTCACAATCAAAATCCATGGCTGAGGAAGGATAGGTGATAAGGGGGAAGGATTCAAGTTTGCATCTAGATGGAAGTTTTTGTATGTTTAGGTTTTGGGTTGGGTTGGGGGGGGATTTTCTTAGGTTAGATTCATCTTGGATTATTAGGATTGTTGAGGATTTGAATGGGATTTCTTTAGGATATTGGTAGTATTCTACTCGGGATATGGTAGGGGGGATTTTTGAAGCTTGAGCATGGAGTATTCCTGAGATGGAATACCACCATGTAGTTTGATCACTTAGTTTGATATAGAAATGATAGAGACCTACCAAGGTTACTAAGAATATAAGGCCTTGCCACCAATATTGCATGAGATTGACACAACAAACATGCTAGGATTTCCCCATCATCACACATGAATCCCAAGATATTCAAGGTGGAAATGATGTTGGTTAACCTAGAAAAAATGACATTTCCCAAATGTGCCACCTAATCATGGAAGGATTGCACGTACAAGGGCCATGTCCAATGAATCATAGGTAGAAAAATAGATCATGACATGCTCCCAAGTGCATCCATTTGCAACATACCATGATATAAAGGATCGTGGAAACTTTAAGAAGGAAGACAACCTAGAGAGATAAAATCATACGGAGGGCTAATTGGATTTAGGTCGGACATGAGGAAGGAGACATCCTGCAAGGACCTACTGATGGGGAAGACTATAATATTTTTTGCATAGGAAAATATGTATCAAAAACAATTACAGGATCAAGAATTTCTCTGAAGGAACATGTTGATGACATGTAACTGATTGAATGTTTGATAATGTTAAGTTGAAGATGATGCAAGACATTAAATTAGTTAATGGTTTGTATTGTCATTGATGTCAACTTGATATCATCTATATGGTCATGTACATAATTCCAAAGACTTGGGAGAATAAATGGAACATAGATTATGCTTTCAGCAATGCATAAAAGTCAAGTATTCACTAAGTGACAGACAACACTGATGGAGTGCACACCATCGGTAAAGGCAAAGAACAAAAGTCATAGTGATACCCGACGAGAAGAAGATAGTGTTTCCCGATGAAGAAAAATCATAGGATGCCCGACAAGCTGAAAATAGAGTTTCCCAATGAGAAAAATCCAATGATGCCCGACGGATGGAGATCCCAAAGCTGACTGGAGTCACACCGACGAAACTGGCAATTGTCACCGAAGACTAACTACAGAGTTGACTGACAGAATAGAGAGTTTAGAAAATGACAAAATATCTAGCTGGCAGAGCTTAAGGATAGAATTAACTAGTTGTTTTATTTTACCATAGTTAAGTAATTGATTTAAAGAATATTTGTACAGTTGGCAAGAAGATAACTACGAGATAAACCAGGAGTTAAAGTTGTAAATCAAATTGGTTGGATTGTTTTTCACGCCAAGAATCAAGAATCAAGAATGAAGGAATATCATGTCTATATAAGAGACAAGTGTAATTCATTTCCACAATCACATACACAGGAAGGGGAGTGAATAGAAAGAGGATGTTGAAGAGAAACTAATGAAGGATAACTTCATACAGTCCTGATCAATCAAGCTGAAGGAGAGATAAAGAATTCTACAAAAACTGACAAACAGTGAAGCACAACATCACAGAGTAGAAAGTGTGAAGTAGAAAGAATTGAATTGATACATTGATCAGAGAGGTAATGTACTTAAATAGATCTAAAAATCTACAATTCAAGTTGCATTAGAAATAGGTCATAGTGTTTCAGTTTAACCATTGAAGCATCAAGTCTCTT